>CM053589.1:83886864-83951999 GCA_028646515.1 Pseudochirops corinnae
CTATATGGTATATCTACCATATATGTGCGTGTATAAACTGTGAATGTCACACGTATATACTATATATATCATGATATATATTTATGTTGTGGGGGGGTGTATATTTGTGTGTATACAAACACTGTGTATATGTGTATATACATGATCACATAGATTGATTTTTTTAAGGTTTGAGATTCTTTTTAAATTTCCCCAAATTAGAATGAACACAAACCATGGTTCTATCACTAGATAAGTACCCCCCACACATTGTTTTGCCTGCTTCAGTGATGATGGGAACAATAGTAACTTGCATTTATATAGCCCTTTGGGGCTTGCAAAATGCTAGTATCCCAATACCACAGTGCCCGTCATAGAGAAGAATGATCCTGATTCCCTTCACGCAGAAACTTAAGATATAATAGAATTTACAATGTTTCCTCATTTATGATTTATGAGAGTAATAATTTTCTGAGGACCTCAAAGTCCTTTTGTGAAAAGTGCCATTTCTTGTGAATTCCCAGAGGGGTACAAAGGTCAGCACACAGTAGGTGCTTAATAAATATTTGTTAATTGATTAAATGGGACATTTGGTGCCAATTTAACGTGTAATTCACAACAATATAGATTTGAATCAGTTCCACTGTGTTCTTCAGTGTTGTTATTGTTGCTGTTTTTCCTAAGATCAGAACAATAATACTAGTGATATTCTGGATGCCCAAGACAATACCTGAAAAAAAAAATTGATCTTTCTCTCTTCTGTAAAAATGAAAATAATTTTCCCAGTGTCTGTCAAGGGGCCTGATGTAAATTTACGGTTAGTCCCAGCTAATTTGCTTCAAAGCTTGTCAAATACTTCTCTGGGTCTCCTCCATAGGGGACCTGTAGCCCACAGACCTTCTGAATTCTGATGAGAGCTCCAGAAATTCATTTCAAAATACTTGCAGTCCCTTCAAATCAGTTTGAGTATTGGCTTATACATAGCTCAGCTTTTATCTTTAATGATTTTGAATTATATTTTTGAAAGAGAGGTTGTTTTTTTTCTCATGAAAGTTTGAAGACTTCAGAACAGGGCTATAAAACTACGACTCTGGAATTTTAGGAATTCAGCAGGCCTAGAAGACTTCCAGGAGAAAATGGAGGAATAGGAATTTTTTTTAAGATGCTTATTAAGCAAAGGATTTAAGCACCTAGGATTCCTGCATTCTGGGATATGTGACCACGTACTCACCAACTTGAAAGTTGCCCGATTTATCTGGGGAGCAGCTGTCCAGGCTGAAGAGAGAGGGGTAGAATTTGGATAAGGGCAATATGGAGGAGGGACTTTTTCAGAAGAGAAGAAAAACACAGTCAAGGTAAAAAGAAAGAATAATCATAAAGTGCTCATGAGATAGGTTTATTTCTTCCACCACAGAATATGTGCCAAACACAAAAGAGTGTTGGCATGCATTAACAAGCACACAAATGTAAAATACCTCAATTAGCCCATCACCCTTTATCCCTTAACGGTAAAGACCATTTGTGAGTTTGAGGAGCTGTTTGACATTCACTAGAACCAACTCACAAGGTCTAAATCTCCAGACCTGACAGAGCATGACTTGTTTCTTTCTTTCTTTCTTTCCTTCTTTGTTCTTTTCCTTCTTCTTCTCCTGCTCCTCCTCCTCCTCCTTCTTCTCCTTCAAATGTCTTCACCTACAGGATGCTCTGGCAATGTTCATCTCTAAGAACCAAGCTGTTATGGAAGTCACCTCCCACCAGGCATCCAGCACCAAGCTAAGACACTTTCAAATTCATAATACAGTTGCCAGGGCTAAGGGTGTGTCCATTTCTCTAAATAGTTAAATAGTGGTCTCCTGTGCAGGGAAGAAAACAGATAAGCAACCAAGACCCAGACTTACTTAGGTAAACACATGTTCCCTCTCCTACATATTTAGGCTACAAACCTCCATTGTTCCAAGGGGTGGGTGACACTTCTGCCCTTTACTGGAATTCCAAGGGAAAGAAGGCACTGGCAAAGACACTCAACAGAGAAAATCCCAAAATAGAAAGTGGAACTGTTCCTACAGTTCTTACAACACAGAAGAGATGTTCCTCCCCTGGAGTCTGTCCCCATGATGATCGGTGACCTGTTGTCACTGACACAATGTCCCAATCACAGACACTCACAGGGATTCATCCAGAGCTGCTGGTTCATCCCGGCAATGCACACATCCCTCTGAAAAGAGCCAAAGCATAGGACCAGCTCCATGGGAGGTGCCCCTCTTTGGTACATCTGAATTTGGTGAAAGATCCTATATTAGGAAGTTGTAGGACATAAGGTTGGATAAGTTGGATTATGATTGGCAGTCAGAGTATACAAAGTCTGTCAAAAGATGTTAGTCTTGATTTCATTGGAAATTGGACAACATGGAGCCATGGAAAAAGAATGAATGATTGAAAAGGCATTTATTAAGCACCTATGTACTAAGCATTGGGGATACAGATCATCATTAGAGACAGAAAACTCAAGACAGTTTCTGTTGTCAAGGAGCTCATATTCTAATTGGGGAAAAGATTATATAAAAGAAATTTTAGCTACAGGGCAGATGGAAAGACCCAGAAGTCCAAAGGATGTGGTAGTATGGCAGATGGCAAGGGCCAGGGATCCTTGGGTTACCTTAATAAGTCACATGACAGTGCTAGATAATAATAGGGAATAGAGAAAGGGCAGATGGTAAATCCTGGTGGTCTTCCTTCTGGTCAGAAGGAATAGTCATTGACTCTCATCTCCTCCAAGTTATGTGAGCAGTCAAGCAGCCCAGGCAAAGGGGAAGACAGGGAGGAAATGTGCCCTCAGTTGTGGTATCTTCCTGACACCTGTCAGGGCCAGTCTCAGATTGAGACAGGTCAGGGTAAGCTGGGAAAGAAAGTGAAAGGAGAAAGTAAGGTGGAGGAGATGTCCTCAGTAGTGATAGCTCTTCCTGCTGCCCGCAAACTCGGGGTCTAGGCCCAGCTCCACTGCCAATTACCTGTGTGACTAGGGGCAAATCGCTTAACCTCTCTGGTTATAAAATAATGGCATGATGGGGTTTGAGCCCGGCAGTGACTTGAAAGCAATACTTAATGAAGATTAGTGGGACTGTGATACACGCTACCTCTCTTCCCCTGAGGGAGAGCCAGGTTAGCAAAGGCAATTTAAGAGACTTTCAAAACAATCTAGGCATGACTCCAAGGGCCTGGACTTGTATAGTGTCAGTGGAATTGGAAAGGAAATGGCATTTCTGAGGAAAAATCAATAAGATAATTGACCAGATATAGAGAATAAAGAAGGGTAAGTCCTACCTTGTTCTCTCCTTTCCTCCACAAAACTATACCTATTTCTACCTCCGTTGTTCTTTTATTTGGTTACTCTTGTCCTGGAAGATCCTTCTTTCTCTCCCTCCCCCCTCTCTATCCTTCTCTCTCCTTTCCCTCCCTTTCTCCCTCCCTGTCCTCCCCTCCCCTCCCCCCTCTCTTTTTCTCTCCCCCTCCCTCCCAACCTCCCTCAAATTCTCCCTCTTCTCTGAAGTCTTCTCTATGATTCCAGCCTACACCAGCTTCTTCCTTTGCTAACCCTACCATTGTTATCTCTGCTGCACAATTTAACACTTCCTGATATATTTCCTGTTCCATAACTATCTTATGTGCATATGTCACATCCTGACAACTAGATTCAGAGGTTCTTGTGGGCAAGGGCCATTCCTGATACTTCTTTTGTACCTAGCACAGTGGCTAAATACAGTGGATTATGTGTTAAGCAATAAATCTAGGATCAAGAGACATTGTCTACAGCAGAATGAGGGATCATAGATCTAGAATCTGCTAGGAACTTAAAGGCCAAATAGCCCAATCCCCTCATTTTGCAGATAAGGAAGCTGAGGTACAAAGAGAGATCTGCCCAAGGTCATACAGGTAGCAAGTAACGGATGAACTTGGGCCTTTATCTTCAAATTCACAAAGGACCAGGGTGCAGATGCCCCGTTCTGTGGCAGAAAGTACTAAACAAAGTGGGAAAGATGGAACTGGCATAGGCAAGATGGTCAATAAACTAGGGGTGGAGGCAGCAGCAGAAGAGGGTTTATGCTAAGAACAACATGCTGAGAAAAAGTCATGACACGGGAGGTAGAGTGGAGGCACGTGTTGGGCAGAGAGCAATGCAGAGAAAACTTTGAGGAAGGAGGGCACTGATTTCTTTCATAGAAGAAGACCATAAAAAGAGACAGCCCAAGTACATTGGTGGATAGTGGATGTTGGTGAACCAAGGAAGGGGGAAGAAGACAGAGGCCATAGAGTAGAATTATAGCATGATAAACACAAACTGTCCTCACAAGTATCAGAAATACACACAGCTAAGGCCCAAGCTGAAAGTCTTCAGTAAAAGACTTCTCCTAGGGACCTCTCTTACATTAGCCCAGAAGACACTAAATCAATCTTATAAGGACTTGGTTCTCAGAAACTCTGACTTTTCCTGGGGCAGACATGGGAGAGGAGTTGCCCATATGGATTTAATATGACTAAGTCAAGGGCTGCATGTAGGTACTATCTATTCATGGGATTCTAGAAATAACTGAGGGCAGAGCCATAACTAGGATGGGGTAACGAGTTATATCCCAGGATGCTGAATTCAGAGGACACAAATATCATTTGCAGTACTTCAACTACTAGAAACAACAGCTGATTAATGAGGGTAGTGGGTGACTCACTAATGTGTGTTTCTTCCCGGTCCTGCCCTGCTCCCCAAGTTCCAAGGCAGTCACATGCCTGTAAACTAGTGATCATAGTAGCAATAATGGTGATGATGATGATGGATGAAGAATAGGAAGAAGAAAGGGAAGAGAGGAATGAGAAAAGACTGTTAGCCAGGACCCAGATTTCCCTGAATGGTACAGTGAACTTATGACCCAAGCAATGACAGAGACCACCACTCCCATCTCAATGAATTAGGGCCACAACCTAAATACCATATGCCTTGTGGACCATTATTGTCACCTCTCTCAAGCCAATAGCTTCAAGACAGGTAAGGAAAGAGACACTGGATGGAAGCCTGTGCTATTCAGAGCCCAAACTATCCCACTATGCCAAATTATAGCTAAGAAGGTTTGGGATATCTTTATTTCTGAAAACTTGGCACTAACCTGGTTGTTTTCTGCCCTGTCAGCAAACCATTGCATTGGTTAAAAAAGAAAAATGAATTTTAGTTTCTTTGTTCTCTGGACTGGTGCCCAAAGTGAAAGAAATAAGGCCCCTCACCCGGCTTTGTATCCTACTTAAGCAAATTAATTCTAAGTACATCAGAAGAGAACTCCTGGTGGGGCTAACTGTACAGGAGCCAGGACCGTGGGGGAAGACTCAATGGAGCAGAGGAATTGCCTGTCCTGTTTTCTCACCTGAAGAAAAGCCAATTCCTGCAATTCAGCTTTTTGGCTGCCTCTTCCAACATGGAGGGACTGGGGGGTGGGCGGAAGGAAGGGGAGAGCTGCCACTGGGATGATTGGGAATTTCAATTCCCTCTCCCCCAAGCCTTAAATGAACCCACCTGGCTGAGCTCCAAGATGATTCAAGCTCATGCTCAGAAGCCCTGAGGTCCCTCCTTCAAGGACAGAACTCGGGCTCCTCAGCCTGTTTCTGCTGAGGCAGGCGCCCCGAGTTATTATTGGTTCTAATTAGCACTTGTGCAAGCTGTTGGATTACTCCAGTATTGCCAAGCAGGCCCCAGGATGATGCAGACTCATTCTCCTGCCTTTGGGGCCATCGAAGGAGAAGCCAAGAAATCAACCCCAATCTGTCCCCTCCTGTGAAGGGGCAATCACAGCAGCAACTGGGGTCAGATTTGGCTTTTAGAAAGTGACCAGAAAGAAATTCCCACGTAAAATATTAAGCACATAAACTATAGAACCTTAAAAAAAAAATCTTCTATCATGCCTACTGGAATGGGAAGATTCCCAGGTTGCTAATTCTCACTATCCTGATTGGTCTATTGGAAAGAATTAAACAACAGTACTGGGAAAGAAAAGGAAAACAAGTACAAGTTATTCTGAGAGTCTTTACGTAAGAGTGGCAAAAACAGGCTGGTGTAGTAGATAGACAGCTGGCCTTGCAATCGGGAAGGCCTGGATTCAATTCTGCCTTTGACATATACTGGCTCTGTGATCCTAGACAAGCCTCTTAACCTCTTAGTGCCAAGCAACATCTGAGACCAGCGATTGCAGAATAGTGGTTGATATGCGTGGGTGGAGGAAGCTTCCTGAGATCTCCCTATACGGATGAAATCACAGGTCTGGCACAGAGAGAGAGATTCCCCTTTATATGCACGTATATAGATATGGCTATGGATGCATATGTGTATGCATGAATGTGTGACATACATATATATAGTAAATATGTATATATACAAATATGTCTATGTATATGTGTGTGGTATGTATATAATGTGTGTGTGGCTAAATAGCTAAGTTTGAACCCTAGCTCTGTTTGGACAAGTTACAACCCACTCTTGGGGTTAAGGTTTCTCATCTGTAAAATGAAGGAATTAGACCAGAATGTGGTCTCACATTGCTGAACTCGGAGGATGCAGATATCATTTGCCATATTTCAAATGTTAGAAACAAAAGATCTTCACAGCTTGTTAACAAGAATAGTACATGATTTCTCACAGGGATAATCAAAAGATATCATTTACAAAAATTTATAAATCTTAAAGCTATCTATGTAAATTGTGAGCTATTGCTATCATTTCGTCTTTCTGAAACTCGGTTTCCTAGTTAATGAAGTGAAAAACCTAGCTCATCTTTTGGGCTGAATGAGCACTAAGGTCTCCTCGAGCACCACCTTGCTCTGAGCCAGAATTTCTCCTCCTCCACACCTGACACATGGACAGAATTGGCGGAGCCATCTCCCTCCTTCCCTGTACATAGGCCTGGTTGGTTTTAGGGAGTCTCTCCAAGCCTCAGAGAAATAAGGCAGACTGCCATTTCTTGGTGGCCAGAGCAGGCAGAAATGACCTAGAATTCAATCATGATGGTTAGCAGGTAGGAGAGAATCCACAGAAGCTAACTGTTCTCAAGATAACACATTATTGCAACCATGAAAAGGCCCCAGAAACTAATAAGGCCAATCTGATAAAAGCGAAGAAGGTCACCACAGCTAAGATTTAAAGATTCTCTGTCCCATATTATGTAGACTCACTTATCTACAATGCTTCTTTTTGGAGGGGGGGGGGCAGTTGATTAATGAAGTAGCTGTTTTATTGATTGGTATGTTTCTGTTTTTAACTTCTTGAACACCTACTGATGTTTTCATGTTTGATTCTATATTGTCTCATTATATTCCCTCCCTAATCCTTCCAAATTAGTTAAGAGCATATGATCACAGGATTTGGAATTGGAAGGATAGGAGTTCCTAACATTTTTTGTGTCAGAGCTCCCCATCTCCACCCCCAACAGTCTGGTGAAGCCTATGGACTCCTTTTTTTGAATAATGTTTTCAAATGCGTTAAAATAAGATATATAAGATTACAAAGGAAACTATTATTTTTAAATACAGTTACCAAAATACTATAAACACAAATTCAAGGCCCTCAAGTTAAAAACCATGTTCTGGTCTAATTCCTTCATTTTACAGATGAGAAACCTGAACCCCAAGGGCACCTCCTGACTTGTTCAAATAGAGTTAGGGTTCAAATTCAGCTCTTTAGCCAAAGTCAAAGGTTGTTGTTGTTGTTTTAGGAGACTTTGTTAGATCAGTTGTTACAGGTTCAGACTTGACTTTGGTCCACCTTACTCTATTAATCAGTTTTCTAACAACTCAAACATCTCTTTCTCAAACTCAGCGATGTATGTCCTCAGGTCCCATGATGTATCTTAGATCCTTTCTCACTCATCTGACCTAGGCCATATCTTGAGGATTAATTGATCTTCTTACTACTAGCCTCTCTAGTAGACTGTCCATACTCATTCCAAAATCAAAGGACTTCTCCCCTTTATGATAATAATAACAATCATTTATATAGCACCTTAACATTTGCTTTACAATTATTATCTCATTGTATCTTCACAACAACCCTTGGAGGTAGGTACCATTATTATTCCCATTTTATAGATGACAAAACTGAAGCAGACAGAGATTAAATGTCTTGTCTAGAGTTACACAGCTAAAAGTACATTTGAACTAAGATTCTTCTGGCCCTGGGTACTCTACTGACTCTGCCACTTAGCAACAAAAGGTAGTAGGGAGAAATCTGGTATATACTCATTCTGCTTTGTCATTGCCAAACTGAGCCTTTCCTCTTTCCCAGCATTCCTACCAGATATCTTCAGTATTCACAACCTTCAGATTCCTCCAAAAATTGGTCCTTTAATGTTCCTCAGCAGTTTATCTGTTTTTCCCCTTCTTTTTAAATTAAATTTTATTTTTTTTAAATTAACATTTATTTTCTCCTCTCCACAAAAACAAAACTTGTAACAAATACACATAGTCTAGCAAAACAAATCATCACATTGACCATGTCTGAACACATATACCTTATTCTACATATTAACTCTATCACCAAGGTTGGTAGCATTCTTTCCCACCAGTCCTCTAGAATCACATGTGGTTGATCATTGAATGGATCAGAGTTCTTGAGTGCTTCAAAGTTGTTGGATTTTTTTAATGTTGTAATTATGGTATAAATTGTTTTCTTGGTTCTGCTCATTCCAGAGCAAGTATCAGTTCGTATAAGTCTTCGCAGGTTATTTTGAAACTGTCCCTTTGATTACTTCTTGCAGCACAGTAGTATTGCACTACATTTATATACCAAATTTATTCAGCCTTTTTTCTGTATCAGTTACTGTAGCAGAATCACTCAATCACAGATGAAAGATCTAGACATCATCTAAGCTTTCATTTTACAAATTCTTCAGTCCTGACTAATGTATGAGCCAGCCAAAATTTGAGTGTTTCTTCCCCAGAGGAACATGGGTTCCTTCTTCAGAAGGTCATTAATTTAAGCCAGTGATGTCCCTATTTCACATGAAATGTAGACCTTTTACAAACTAAAGATATTCTATTTTCTTAAGCTTAATCCCACATTTCAATTTACTTAACAACAAAGCTTTACTGACCAAACCAACTGAGCAAATCTCTGTTTTAAGAGGGCAGTTTAGGGATCAGTTTCTAAGCACTCTCCCTCAATTTTTATCTCAATGGGAACTTTTGAATTCTCAATTGTTCCTGGCTATTTGTAGAAAACAGACTGTATCTTGTCTGTCTCTACATTACTTCACATCTCCCCAAACCATTCATTTTGCCCTTTGATGCTCTTACAATATCCTTATTTTTATGCTCAGGGTCAATTCCTGGAATTAAAAGTCTGCTACATGTTTCCATGCACATTATCATGCACTACATTTCTAAAATGCCAACTTCTATTTTGTCCAAATCTACTTAAAATTGTCCTCAGCCAAGCACAATGCAAAACTGATCAACTGTGAAACATACGTGTAATCGATAAGCATATAACAACACAAACAAAAGCAACGGCATCAATGTCACATGCTAAATGAATGAAATTAAGCAACATTATAATCAATAATGCATAACTCCAATCCGTAGCAATTAACAGTAGTCAATACTATGGCAAGCAAAACACATTAGTAGTTATAATGCACAATGCAATGGGACAAGCTGAATAGGTCAGAAGCATAAGAATCCTGTTGAAAAAACAAATATCAGGCCCTAAAATGGAAAGAACATTTTAAAAACATCTAGTTTTTTTTTTAATGAAATGTAATAAATTTCAAAACTGTAAAACACAGTTTTCAACTCAAAATAAAAATATTTTTTCCATGAAATGTTTTTTAAAAAGTCAAAAGGAAATATTCTAAAGGTAAAAAAAAAAAACCTTAACAAAAGTTGGAAAAAAATTAAAGGAACAAGCTCCACCTTTGGGAGTACATGGTAAAAGCAATTACCCACACACAGAGCAGTATTGCTATACAATGACACTAACGTGGGGTTGGGGGCTAGAATAATCAGTGACTAAGGGTATATATCTAGGTAAGCCATCAGGAAGTATTCCAAACTCTAAGGTACCAACTCAAGTACTGGGCATGCATGGACTAGAACTAAAAATCCCCAGTGCTGAGCCTAAGTACCTGTCTCCCACGTGTGGACAGGTCATACTTGATTCCTACTTCTCCCCCAAATTTCCCACTTCCCATGCCAGCCCATGCTTCTATGTTAGAGCATATGATTAATCCCTTCATAATTTATAATTCATTTGACTCATGTTCACCCCCGTTTCCCAGGAATCTAATCTCTCTATTTCAGCATGACTCCAAAAGAACTATTCACTCCTATAGAGATTAGATTAGATTTACTGAAGCTAAATCAGAAATAAAAAATGCTAGTTAGAATTCCAGAATTCCTCCTGAACAGGGTCTGAAATTTCCATTCCTCCTACCCTTGTCATTCACACTCTGCTTCTCACTGTTTAGAAACAAAGGAATTCAAAATCCTTGTGCCAAGCAGTGCATGGTCTCATAGTCTCCAAGGGGAAGGGAAGGGCAGGGAAGAAAAGGGTAGGGAGGGGCAGGGAAGAGAAGGTTATCTCACTCAATTCCCTTTCCCTCAGTTTAGCCAGTGACTGATCTATATCCCCTATTTGACAAGTTATACTAAAGATCTCCTGATTGATAGCACATGCAATCAGATGCCTTTATGGGCTAGCAGGGTAAAGATGGGGGAGAGTCTATTCTCAGATAACAAAGAACCACATACTTATTGGCCTCTGGGGTCTGAAAAGTCTTAGATCTTACATCATTCCCAAAGCAAAATGATTCTGTTTTTTAAGTATGCCACTCTCAAATCAACATTAGAAGAGTTTCAAGCAATTCCATTTACAGACAAGAATACTAAACTTGGCAAAAAAAGGAAGGAAAAAAAGGGGTGATTTATCCATGAGCAATGATTGACAAAGCTGAGATTCAAATCTCGGTCTTACTACTACTCCAAAATCCAGTACATTTCCTTCTATTCCATATTGCTTTTTCCAAGAGAGTTTTAAGTTTCCTGAATGCAGGAACCATGTCTTATAATTCTTTATACAAGGCTGAGCACACAGTAGGGGTTTAGTAGTACCTGTTGATTGCCTGAAATCTGTTATGGGGAACTTAATAACCCTCACACGGCAAAAAAATCCTAATGGTGTAGGAACATTTTTCAAGGAATAAAGAACTGAGCTCTTCCCACATTGCCCAGCTGCTGCTTCAAGATGGAAAGCTCCCCACCCCAACCTTATATCTAACCACATATATTCTCAGCTGTCACTTGGGATGGCGGATGAGCTGGCTCATCCAAAGGATTGAGGCAAAGGGAAATGGGGGAGGGACAAGGGGAGACCATTGATTTTGGAGTTAGAAGTCCTAGGTGAGGATCCTCACTCTACCCTTTACTACCTGTATGACCCTGAATGGGTCACTTAACCAATCTGGGCCTCAGGTTCCTTATATGTAAAATGAGGGGGCTTGATTAGATGGCCTCTAAAGTCCCTTCCAGATCCTCCTCGTCCCAAGAACATCAAGATGCAAGGCATATTTAGTGCCTTCTTTATTTCTCCTGATGATCAACTCTCCTCTACCTCTGTCTCCTCTTCCATGACACAACTCTAGCTCCCCCCATTTTCTAAAGCCCTATTCCTCCTTGAGCCAAAAAGGGAAAAGGTATTAAAACACCAACTCTTCATTTTTAAAATGTCATTAAAATAACCCTGTCATTACACTCACATATCAGCCCAATACATGTGGAAATTATTTAAGTGATATTTATTTTTAAATTTATCTACCCAAATGAATGCTCCTATAGCAGGAAAATCCGTGTGTGTGTAGCAGTTCGTGTCCCATTACATTGTCACAAAGCCCTCCATGACAGGCTTCAGTAGGGAAAGTAATGGGGCAGAAAATATAATGGTAGGAAAAGCACAGAAAAAAAATACAGATAGCTGTTTAAAAAACCCACAGGTAAAGCAAAGCACTTTGTTTTCCAAAATGTTTGCCAAAAAACAGAGCTCTACGAAAAGAAATCGTGATCAAAATGCACATGCAATTGTCATCTACCCAAATTCTAGTGACCATTCAAGCCTCATTCATTTTGCTACTTTCAGACCTTAGGCAACGTGATGTTTGCTTTCAATTTATAGGTTTGAGTTTATAAGGTTAACAACCTAGAGGCTACTTTAATTCCTGCCTGCAATCTAAGTAATGTGTAACCAAGTGAATGACTGCCTGGGTTATGGTGTACTCATCTGGATAGGTTCCGCATGGGCATGGCTAACTGAATCACAGATTAGTTTGCATTACTAATCAACTGTTGTTGGTTTTTTTCTGGGAAAAAAAAATAGAACCATCTATTAAAACAGCCAAGCATAAATATTGGCTTATATTAGCACATTGGATTTTAAAGGATCATACTTGATTTAGATCAAGATTCAAGAAATTTAAGCTATTTTTCAAAGATAATACATGATTTAGAGCGAGATTAAAGGAACAAAAACACTTGACTGGCTCACTCATCCATCTTTAAACAACGATCACTCTAACCTTCATTTTATGGAATGGAATACCACTTTCTAACAACCTAAACTTTTCTTAGAGTTGGTCCTCCTGGGATATGATTATCACACCATTTTTTATCATTGGGGGCTACCCCAGGTTTCCATCCTTCTCCATCCAGTGTTGACTTAGCCTTTTTTATCGTTGCTGCTTGTCTTTGGGGCAGCTCCCTCATTGTTACATACCCACCCCAACCCAATGGTGATTCGGTTTCTAATTGGAACTTTCAAAGGTTTTCTGGAAGGTTGCTGGTTCTCCCTTATCCAAAGACTAATTTGCCTGCTTAAGAACTCAAATAGTAAGATATGTTTGCCCCTAAAGAAACCTTATTTACCTTTCTCCCTCACTTACCCACCCCATCCTCCGTGATTATTTACAAATTCTATGATCTGAGTTCAGGATCCCTAGAACTGAATCACTGCCACCTTTCTTTATGATAAATCCATCAGTTCACCAGATATCAAAGTAAGGCTCTCCAGTCAGAAGTTCCTTGGGCTCATCTGGAGTCCTTTCTATAGATTTGAGGCATGTTAGCATGCTGTCAATGCCAAGAGTTCCACTAAACTCATAGATGAATGCCATCTGATCCTAGTGATGTATTTTTGTCCAACGTGTCGGTTAGGTTGACATCATCTTATGTGTTTCTATTTGATCTAATAACTCCAACCCAATGATTTCAAAAGACTGTTTTGGGGGCAGGAATCTTGCTGACACCTTTCATCAAAGCAATGACTTCATGGAGCTTCTCTGCTATCCTTTTCTTCCTCCCTGTGCATTGTAATCAACAAATAGCCCTGCTGATTCTGCCCTTTGCTTTGATGTAGAGAACCTCTTTGGTATCATTTATAAAATACTCAAAAGGTCTATGGGGTCCAGCTTAAATCCTGGTTTGCACTGACCTGCGACATTTTGTGAGTTTACCTGTTCTTCCCTCAGGGAAGTATTTTAATTTGTTTAAAAAAAAAATGCCTCTACCCCTAAGAGGGTTTTTCTTCCTTTGTCAGTTTGTCAAGCATTTTTTGTTCAAACATTAGAATTGGAATATGGGGATAGCTCGGTTGCACAGTGGTTAGAGCACTGACTCTAGAGTCATGAGGACTTTACTTCAAATCCGGCCTTAGACACTTGACACTATCTGTGTGACCCTGGGCAAGTCACTTAACCCTAATTGTCTCAGCAAAAAAAAAATTGGAATATAATTTTTCTAGGCTTCTATGAGGTATGCATGTGTGTATGCATATATGTATATTGCATATAAGATAACCAACCAATTATATATATTTGCCAAATTATATCTAATATAACGATTATATAACATATCTTTAATAATTATATGTATATTATATGTATAATAATTACATGTATGTATATCTTTAATAATTATATGTAATATACATATATGTGGGCCTACATATCTATATATATTTATGCATATATATGAATAAAAGATATAAATATGGTTTATTATAACATGTTACTTTATCTTATAACAGGACTTCTGTGGCTATTTTTTAAAAATCCGTTGCTTGGGTTTTTTCCACGCCTAATGCCTACATTTTTATCATAATGTACCTTTTCAAAATTGAGTAATTGAGTGATTCTTTTTTTTTAAGCCTTCCCACTCCAAACAGCATGCCCTGTTCTGATCACTTACTCAGTGCCTCAACTATGATTACTGATGATACTAGGCCCCATCCATGACTCAGGACCATTTGTTCCAGGAACGATAATCATAATAAAGACAATCTCTGACATTTAAGAGAGTGTGTTAAGGTTCCTGAAACCCCTTTCATTCATTACTTCATTTTATTTGAGAAAGTAGCTCTTTGTCTTTTCTCCTCACTTACATGTGTTATTCTAGGATTGGTATTCTGTCAATCTATATATTCCCCAGTCTCCTTTAAAACTTCCAGCTCATTTATACATTATCCCCATTTTGTGTGAGGTTGTCCTGATGTCCCCTGAACACTCCTCTCTAGGAACAGGAAACTGGAAGTACATTCAGCCAGTGTAATTCGGATACACAATGCAAGACAAAATCTCACCACAACTATCTCATTATTTGTGTTCCCATCATTGTTGTTCACAATATACGAAAGTATTGGTGCAGTAAAAACTGTGAACCCAAAAACAACATCTATGAGAACAGCACCCTCCCACCACAACAATGGTCCAAGGAGAGCTTGGACCCTGGCAACTAAATGTTGAAGGACTAGTAGGAGTAATGTCTGTTTAGTTTTGTTTTGGCCCTAGAATTATATTACTATATTATATTATATCTTACCATTATAATCTAACTTACAACACTTAAAATAATCACTCCAGAGATGAAGAAGGCTTCACAGGTTATGGGTTCTAGCTTTGCTTTTGAGAAGACTGTTGGAGGTCTTTTGTGTATGGTGAAAAAAAATAGAAGGATAAATTGGTGAGAAATCAGTGATCTTTCTGGAAATAGGAGAGAAGCCATAAGAAATGTTTTCATTTTTTTAAATGCCATTTCTAAAAGGAAAACAACCATTAGAGGGTGTGAGAAGCCCCATGCTGTGTAATACACAACACTAGCATTTGTTGGGAGACCAGTGGTACAACAGAGAAGCCCATTACCCACCCACTTCCTATGTGATCTGAGAGAGAATACGAAGATGAAAAACAGGCAGACAGAATGATAATTCTTCTAGCAGAATGTGCAAATATGTTGTGGGATGAGATTATAAGGCATGGCAAAAATAGAATGAGAAGAAATAGTTCTAATTGATATATTTCTGCTGGTCAGAGGGAGATATCTAAGAGACAAGAGTTCTGAGCCTTGGCCAGTTGGAGAAGTCAGTAAATCATGCAAAGCCAAACCAAAGAAGAACAAGGTCCTTATAGGATATTGCCATTTTACCCAATCTAGGTGATAAGGGCCTGACCCACAGAGATAGCAGGTGAATGGAGAGAAGGGATGTACATTTGAAAGATGTTGTGGAGATGGAATGTTAAGGATTTGGCAACTGACTGAGTACAGAGAGTGAAGAAGGGAAAAGCCCAATGTGAGCTGAATGACTGGGAAGGTGATGGTGTCATCCACAAACATGGGGAAGTTGACAGAAAGTTGGCAAGATTGGCAGGTTTATTAGGAGAGAAGATGAATTTCATTTTGGACATGTTGAATTTGATTTGCCAGTAAGACATCAAGATGGAAAGGACCAGCAGGCAGCTGGACATTTGGGACTGGAGTTAAGAGAAGAAATGATGGATGGAGATAAATTCGGAAGTCAACTGTGAAGAGTTGACAAATAAATCCATGGGCATCCATCATAGAATCATAGTTGTAGAGATATAAGAGATCTTTGAAGCCAAGTGGTCCAATGTCCTCATTTAAGGGAACTGAAGTCAAGGAAGACTGAAGTTAAGTCCCTTCTCCAAGGTGAGATCATCAAAGGAGGTGATATATAGAGAGAAGCCTTGATATTGAGCCTTGATGATTGGAGCCAACATGTGACATCTACAATTGTCAAGATGTGATACCAGAAAGGACACTGGATGTAGAGTCAAAAAGCCTGGGTTCCCTTCTTCATGTCTTCTTCCTCACATTCCTTCTAGATCTAAATCTATGCAACTTTAAATCTAACCAGAGTATGCTGGCACAGTAGCTTCTCTATATTTCTATTAGTGCAGCCTAAGATTACATTAGCATTTTTTAGCAGCTGCATCACAGTGTTAGCTCATATTGAGCTTGTGATCAACCAAAACCCTGAGGCCTTTGCATATAAACTGCTGTCAAATCAGGGCTCTCCCATCATGTAGTTATACATTTGATTTTTCTAACTTTGAATGAGGGACTTTACATTGAGCATGCTAGAATTCTTTGCATTAGATTTGGACTATAATTCTAACCTCTCAAGGTCTTTTGGAATCTTAATTGTCATTCGTCCCATTAGCTATCCCTCCCAGCCTTTTATCATCCACAGTTTGATAAGTATGCGTCATCTTAATGGTATCATTCATGTTTACTTCGAAATTGCAAAGTGAGACACAACAGGAGATTGTGGTTTCCATTATAAACATTTGTTGTATTTCCCAACATCACCAGGTGGTCAGTAAATTGTTGCTTTGTTTTGTTTTTTCATATGGCAGCTTTATAAAAATGAAAGAATCATAGAATCTCAGATTTGGAAGGGATCTCAGAGGCCTTCTGGTCAAATCCAAACTACAATTCCCTCTGTAACATTTCCAACAGGTGGTCATCCAGACTCCAGTTGAGAAATCCTCCATTAAAAAGGAAGCCACTACCCCCAAGGCAAACCATTCCACTTCAGGAAAGCTCTAATCATTAGGACGTTTTTCCCTATGTGGAAACTAATTTTGTCTCTCTGTAGCTTCTACCCTTTGTTCTTAATTCTGCTTCTAGGGCCAAATAAACTGGTCTAATCCGTTTTCCACAGGATGACCCATCAAATAAATAAAGACAGTTTTCTTGTCTCCTCTTCTCAAGGCTAAATACCACTAGTTCCTTAAACCAATCCTTGTTGTAGAATGGGTCCTTAATCCTCTCACATCCTAATCACCCACTTCTAGACATTCTAATTTTTCACCATCTTTCCTAGAATGCCATATCATAGCTAATATGTCATCTTACTAGGAGAGAGTAGACCAGGACTATTACCTCTCTCGTTCTGTGTCTCTTTATGTAGCCAAAAACCATACTCATTTCTTTGGCTGCCATGTTACCCTGATAATTCAATTTGAGCTGCTGCTAGACCACAAAAAATTCCAGATCTTTCTCACATAACCTTTCATCTAAACAGGCCTTCCTATCCTGAAATCGCCTTTATTTCACCCCAACAACAGCACTTTAGAGTTGTAGTTTTAGAGTTTTTACCCCAACTACAAGTTTAGAATTGTCCCTCTTAAATTTCGTTACATTATACTTTGTCCACCATTCCAGCTTACTGAAATCCTTTCGGATGTTGGCTCTGACACTGGCTTCCTTACTGTTCCTTGAATGAGACACTCCATCTCCCAAATGTGGTCACTGTCTTTGACTGTCCCCCATACTTAGAATTCCCTGCCTCTTCCTCTCTGCCTCCTGACTTTCCTTGCTTCCTGCAAGCCACCATTAAAATCTTGCCTTCTATAAGAAATCTTTCCCTATCTTCCTTAATACTAGAGCTTTCCTTCTATTGACTATCTCCACTTTATCTTGTATATATCTTGTCTGTACATAATTGTTTGCATGTTGTCTCTACCATTAGACCATGACCTCTTTGAAAGCAGGGACTGAGTTTATCATCATGTTGTTATTTAGGAATATGAGTTTGCCTTTCTTTATATCCCTAATACTTAATACAGTACATCACCCAGTTCACTTGCAAGTCATGGCATCACCGTCCTGATGTCATGGTCCTCTTCGCGAACGAAGGACAAATGACAACAACAACATCAGTGCTTGATACAGTGCATGGCACATAGTAGTCAGTAAATGCTTGTTGACTGACTGATTCTGCATTGTATCATGTTAGTTATGCCTTCTAGTTTTGTGTAACCTGCAAATGTGTTAAGTATGATATCTATGTCTCCATTGAATTCCCCTCACAAAAAATATTAAACAGTAAAAGATCAAGACTAAGATACTAGACTGGAGAGTATTCAACATTCCCTGATTTTCCAATCCAGTAACTCTTTCAAAAAAAAAATAGCAGCAGTGTAGTAAATGGGATAGAGTATAAACTCAAGAGTGGAGAACCCAAGATCAAAGTCCACCTTTGACATTTATTACCTGTATGACACTGAGTACTCCCACAAGTGCTACATGTAATCAATCAATGACCAATAACTAATCAAACCAATAACCCACCTGGGCCTCAGTTCCTCATCTATAAAACAAAAGGTCTCTTCCATACCTAAACTGATGATCTGTTCTTGATGAAGCCACTCTGAATCTATGATCACTGCCACCCTTTCTAAACGCTCACAAACTCTACCTTGAATAATGTTCCAGAATTTTGCCTGGTATCAAATGCAGGATCACTGGCTGATGTGAAGACTGAATCTTCCTCTCTTTTTGGAAAAGCAAGACAACTTCTACTGCTCTTTAAAACTGTACTGTCTCTCCTGATCTCTTTGACTTTTCAGATATCGTTGACAATTTAAACACATATCAACCAATGAGACCTTGAGCAAGTTACTTTGCCCTTCTGGGACTCAGTTTCCCCATCTGTAAAATGACAGAATTGGACCAAATGGCTTCTCTGAAAGGTCTATCTATCAACAGCTTATGAGTTCCTCCATGTTCATGTAGCTAATAAGTATCTACTCTGTCAAAGGCACTGTGTTCCACATTGTATGAGGGGGGAAATGTACAAAAACACATCGTCCTTGAAGATGGGGAGAATCATATTAATTAGAGAGAGAAGTAGAAGGAATACCCTGGACAAATGTGGAGTCCTCACACCTAAACCCAGCCGCAAAAGGCATTGGGACTCTACAAATTTTCACATTCATAAATATCTTCGAGGGGAAAAAAAATTAGGGAATAACCCCATGGAGGCCCATTGCAGTGACATGAGCCAGGTCTGGAGGAGGGCAAGCCCTGTACTTTCAGTACAGAACTCAGGGGAAAGTCAACCATGATTCCCTGACAGCACCTAACACTGGGCCTCTTACATTCCTGGCCCTGTACAGACTGGTTCAGTTGAACATCACATACAAATTCCATCTTCACAGGGTCCCGATTTTTGCAGAAATGTATAGTCATAATAGAGACAAGTTTCTCTCCAGATTTTTACCTTTGCTCCAGCAAATTGTACATTCTACTAAAGCCTAGAGGAAAAAAAAATATCACTTGAACTGTCACGCGGCCTTTCTTTTGTTATTATGGGCCTATACTTTTCCTGGTTCTTCTTGCTTTGTACTAACAAATCAGCTTCTGACTGGTGACTGATTCAGATTCTCTTTATTTATCTGTATGGTAATCAAAGGCTGCATTGTCTTCAGCCTTTTCCCCACAGTGGTACATAGTTGAATTCTTACTCAGCAGGTATTTATAGATCTCTGGGGATGTGATCTTTTCTTCTCTTTCATGCTTTTATGGGTCACCACATTTTTTTCTTGTTTATTGGTAGCATCTGAAAATATCTGCCCTGGTCTCCCTTGGTGGTTATTTCTAGGCAGTTGAACAAGGAACAAAGGCGGGCCAGCAAAAGTGATTCATTGAGTCAATGAGGAAAGGAGGCATAGATGTATGCCTTGCAGGGATCTTCAGCATTTTACAGATCCACTAACATGAGGCAAACTGGTGGGCGGCCTTCAATTCATCCTTAGATGACTCTCTCACCTGTGAGTGCTCCCACCAGTGCTACATGTAGTCATCAATAAGTCAATCAAGAAACATAGATTGAGTGTCAGACTTTCTATTAAATGCCAAGGATACAAAAAGAGGCAAAAGACAATCCCTACCCTCAAGGAGTTTACAATCTAATGATCCTGATAGTCCTAATCTTGGACACAGAAGGGACCTCAAAGGTCTTCTAGTCTAACTCCTTCTTTTTATAAATGAAAAACTGAAGCCTAGGGAAGTAAAATAACTTACCTAAGGTCACATAGGCAGTAAGTGACAGGACCAAGATTTGAATCCAGGTCCTTTGGCTCTTAACTTAGCTATTTAAGACTGCTTGCCAGTCATACTTTCCAATATTGTATGATCCCTTTTGTAAATACTCTATGGAGGACAGGGGGCTTTCTCTGAATCATTTAACAGCTTTTTTTCTGAGGGGGGGAAGGCAAGGCAATTGGGGTTAAGTGACTTGCCCAAGGTCACACAGCTAGTAAGTGTGCCAAGTGTCTGAGGCTGTATTTGAACTCAGGTCCTCCTGACCCCAGGACCAGTGCTGTATTCACTTGCACCACCTAGCTGTCCCTGAATCATTTAGTATCTTTTAATGTAGCATTCAGGTTGTCCATCATTATTTCTACTTGATTATTTCCTAGGGGACCTCTTTTAACCTACTTCTTGCCTCCATTTGTTTTGCCCATACCTATATGTTGTACATGATGGTTCCCCCAATAGCGTAGAGGCTCCTTGAGGACAGGGACTTTTTCATCCTTTTTCATTTTCATTCTCTTTTCATTCATGCCTTTGTATCCTCAATATCCAGCATGGTAGCAGGCACACAGTGGGCATGTAATAAATGCTTAATGGTTGATGCAAATTACCTCCTCTCTACCGCACGTCCTTCCACTTCTCTTTAGATCATCAGCAGTCTAGATTCTTCAAGGACCATGGTTTCCTTGGCTCACAGCCATATATTATGGCAGAATGTTCCCTCTGAGTCATAAATCCTTCTATGAAAGCTTTGCATAAAGAAAGAGAGCAACTAAGCTTTAAACGAAGCTGACATAGTGACCATTTTAAATAACTTGCATCTTTACTGAAATAATTCATACTATTCTTCATTTCCTGTTGTAGTTTATTCCTCTATCTGAGCAAGTTCATAATTATTATTCATTATTATTCACAATTCCATGAAATATTCTATGGAAATACTGAGACATGAAATCCCAAAAAGAAAGGTTAATTAACTTGCTTCATATCACATAGAATTATAGAGGCAAGGGGAGGGTAACCTACAGCCTTTTGGATCTTTGCCATACTGTCTTCTCAAAACGTAATTTAAATATTGTCAAATGTGTCCAAACTGTGACCTATTTCTCAATACCCATATAGAAAAATATGGGTCTCTTAGAGAAACTGGTTTTTTTTTACATTTTATCCTGGTCATATCCTTGTGCCTAATGAGCTAATGGAATATACCCAATCTCTTAAAGAAAATCAAGCCAACAAGTATTTGTTAAGCATTTGTCTGTGTCCAGCCCTGTACTAGGTTTTAGGGTAAAATGCAAAAAATAAAAAGTAGAAAACAAATTAAATCCCTTATCTCAAATTTTAAAATACAGGAATAAAATGCTAAAAAATGATAAAACTTTGACTTTGTGGTATCATGACATTGTAGATAGAGTTCAAACTTGAAGTATGGTGAGATCTGGGTTCAAATCCTATTTCTTCCACTTCCTGGATTTCTGGCTATAGGCAGAATGCTTAATTTCTCTTCCCCTGTTTCCTCACTTGTAAAATAAAGATAATGATATCTGTAGTGCTTATTTACAGAGTTGTTGTAAGACTCAAGAGAGATGGTGTATATAGAACATGCTGCTGGAAGTGTATGACCTGGACTTAGTGTTCTCCTCCTCCATCTCCTGGGGAGCTGCCCTTATTGACAGAAGTCAGGCATTGATTGATAAGCTAGCACCTCCAATCTAAAGGGAAGCTTTCTGTGGAGAATGGGATGCCACACAGGATCAAGGAGAAGGAATGATGGGAATTTCTACCCACCAATGGGCATTCACCTGGATTATCCTACAACATATGAAAGCCTTCAAACTTTAAAGCATCATATAAATGTTATTGTGATTCTTATCTAACCTAATCCCTTCATATTACAGATAAGAAATATACCCAGAGGGGTTAAGCAATTTTACCAGTAGCCAAAACAAGAATAAAAAGAAAAAAATCCAGGTCTCCTGATCCTAGGGCTGATGCTCTTTCTATTATAAGAGGCTACTTCCATACTTGCATATTATTACTGTAGTAATTTGGGATTACATCAGTGTAGCCTCCCTCCACAGAAACAGTTCCCATCCCATTCCCTCCATGCCCTACTGGACAGTTTTGTGAATGACTACAGCCAAAAGAATAAATAAATAAATCACATGCCCTGGATTACCCTCTGGTGATGCATTTCTGTGCTGTGATCCTATGATCCCATGAACTTAACTAGCTAACCATCAAACAATAGGCCCATAGGTGCCTCACTGACCCAGTACGCAATGTATTCTGATGTGGTAGAACCCACTTAGAGCATGTGCTCTGTTGACATGGAATCCGAAGCCTCATGATTATGGGTCATCAGGTGCAGACTTGAAAAGCAGTCTTCTATGTGTAGCAGCAAGCACCCTAGCATACCCAGGAGGGCTGCTAGCACAGGTTCTTAGATCTGCTTTTCTAAAGGAAAGCAACTCAAAATGGGTTAACAGTCTTATTTTAATCAAACATATATCATTTACCTAGTACAGGGGGAAAAGTCTACACTCTGAACTTCAGAGAATATAAACAGAATACAAACAGAAGTTATAAGCAGACAGAGAAGCAGATCAGCAGACAGCGCTTCCAGCTGTCTAACGATTACATCCATACCTAGTCAGTTACCAGAGAAGGAAGCACCAACATCTGGGTTTTCAAAGGGGGGTGGGGTGGGCTCAACGGCTTCCCAGAGTCTCATCTGGCCAAATCACACAGCTCTTCCCAAAGTGAGCCCCAAAGCAAAAACTCACATCAGGGCATATATAGCCTTCTTCTGGATCAGAGAATGTCACAATCCTCTTGACCCACTGCCCAATCACAAAGTAACAATGTGTGGGCATTCCTGAAGAACAAGCCTCCCGTCACAGGGTCCATGTGACTACATTCAACCTATTAGGGGGCAGAGTATATTTTCAAATCAGGAAGGTTCTCAGAGTCACTAAAGCCTATCAAGGGGCCAAGGGGCAGGGAAGATCTTCAGATTCCCATTCCCATAATGCTATGCAATGCGTACAATGGGCAGGCAGAGTCCAGGAGTTCTTCTGACCGGTGTCCCAATTTCTGAAAGACTTGAGTGCCGACCATTCCAACAATTCACAGCTATTTGATACTAAACTTGCCTCTACAGACATTATTAGCCTGAAGAGCCAGCCTTCTTGGAAAGGAAGTATGCTTTATGGGGTGGGAGTAGTCTTCTGGCCTTAAATCTCCATCTCTTTCTAACATTCTCTTTTTTTGTCCCTCACACACAATCTAAAAGTATAACTGAGCCCCACAAAGATCCCCACTTTGTTTTCCCCTCATATCGCATAAAGATATCATTTCTTTGGGCTTTTTTTGTTTGCACATCCATGAATTGTCTCTGTGATTCTCTGCTTCAGATTTTTGTATAGTAAATTGTTGTGCATTGACTGCGAGTCAAACAAAAAGGCATTTATTTTCCTTTTTTAAAAAGGAGTTAGGATGGTGAATTAGGAGACATACTCTCCTCTCAGTTATTTCCCCTGTATCTCCTAAAATGCCATTCTAGGCTTCTGTTTGCCAACAATAGTCATTATGAAGCTAGTTTTATCCTTCTGTAACCAAGGAACCTTGGGAGTCAATTAAACCAATTTTAGAAGAGATGAGTGATAACTTATTATACTATAATATAGGGGTTAAGTTTCAGGACCTAAAGATATAACTAAAGATCAATTTTTTGTATTCCCAAGCACATATCTGACTCTGCAGCAAAAGCTTACTTCTACCAGCACCAGGTCAAAGAGAAAACACAGAAGAGATGAATATGAGGAAGGTAGAGAATCAAACAAGCTTCTTCTTCTTTAAATTGAGGGAGTTAGGGAAGAGGAGATTCTAAACCTCATTAATGTTGTGGTCCCCTTTGGCAGTTCGGTGAAGCCTATGGACCCCTTCACAGAATGATGTTTTTAAATCCGTAAAATAAAATACAAAGGATTATGAAAGAATCCAATTATACTGGAATACAGTTATCAACATTTTTTTTAAACCAAGTTCACAAAACTCTAGATTAGATTAACCCCTCAGATCCCCTTTCATGTCTGAGTCTTTTGATGCTATAAATCCAAGGTTTTTTTTATAGAAATGGTGGATACTCTGCAAAAAGAGAAAACATAGCAACTCCTCCATTCTCTGTAGAGCCAGGGTGCTTTGAGTAATAGATTAGCAGCTAGACAGAAAAAAATCAAATGAGACAGTGAAATTGCTCTGGGCAAGGAGTCTCTTGCAGAGAAGAAAAGGACCTATGCCCCTTAAAACACCTTCTCATGTGAACACAAAAGCGTTGGTTGCTCTTTCAATTAAATGCTTTCCTCACAACAATCTGGCACAGGAGGCAGTACAAGTATGGCTATTCCCATTTCACAGGGAGGAAACTGAGGTTCAGAACTGTGAGGTGATTTGCCCAACATCACACAAGCGAGCCCTGTATAGAACTGAACACTACTCCAGGTAGTGAGAGTCAGCATTAAGAACACGCTTGTCACTTATGGAATCTTCATTACTTCTACACTGCCTTCTGTTGACTGTTTTAACATTCAATAGATATCCCACCACTCAGGGGCTCCTGCAGCCCAGATAAACAGAACTGCCCTCACAATAGCCAATGCAACATAGATACGACCTAAAACAAATGTGCAAGCCATAGAAAAAGTAAAGTCACATAAGTCTTATGCAAGTAGAATTGTTAATAAAAATATTTTATTATTTCTTTGTCCTTCTCCCTTACTGAAGACAGGCAATTAGCTGCATTTGCAGTATCACAGACAAATGAAATTGGGTCTATGCCCAGTCCACCAGCAAAGGATTTCTACAGCAATAAAAATAATCAATTGTGTTTCTTCTTCATTTCTGCTGGGCCCATATGATTGCTTTAATAATGTCAATGCAGATTGTAATTTGTAGGGAAAAAATAAATACCAATTGCACGAGGCATGAAAATTCAGACAACAGAAGTGCCATCTCTGTTTACAGATTCATTTTGCAAGATCATGATGTGACTTGAGAGCAGCAGAGGGTAGTAAATAGCCCAGTGAACTTGGCGTGAAGAGAGTGGCCTGGATTTAAAGGCTCCCTTAGCTGCATAATTATCAGCACCTCACTTGTTTCTCCAAGTCGTGTCTTTCTCAGTTTTCTCATCTGTAAAATGCAAAAAAAAACACCAAAAACCTCATAAGGTCATTGTGAGGAAAGGGTTGGAGAAAATGTTATTGGCAATTAGACTGTGAGACTTAGCCTGAATTTCCTTTGCTGGTCTGATTCAAATCAGGAAGTTGTTATTGTTCAGTCATGCTCTTTGAAACCTCATTTGGGGTTTTCTTGGCAAGGATGCTGGAGTGGTTCGCCACTTCCTTCTCCAGCTCATTTTATAGATGAGGAAACTGAAGCAAATAAGGTTAAGAGACTTCTCCAGAGTCACACAGCTAGTAAATTTCTGAGACTGGATTTAAACTCAGATCTTCCTGAGTCTAGGCCCAGCACTGTAACCATTGAGCCACCTAGCTGCCTCCCAGTCAGGTAGACCTGAGTGCAAGTCCTGCCCCCAGACACTTACTATGTGATTCTGGGCAGGTCACTTAACTTCTCTCTGCATCTGTTTCCTCATCTATAAATAGATGAGGGTAGCCAGGGTAGCCAGGTAGCAAAGTGGATAGAGTGTCAGCCCTGGAGTCAGTAGGACCTTATTAGAAATACCTCCCCAGACACTTACTAGCTATGTAAACCTGGGCAGATTTCACTGAACTCTGTCTGCCTCGGTGTCTTATTTTATTTTATTCTTTAAATGTTTAGTTTATGGAATAAAACAAAAATTTCCAAAACATAGTATAATAAAAAAAATAATTGCACATGAAACGGCCAATTATTATGTACAATTTGCTATGCCTTTTAAATATGTAATAAAGTTATCATGTAAATTTCTTTTTTTTTTCTTTTTCAGGTTTTTTCCTCAGTTTCCTTATTTCTAAAATGAGCTAGAGAAGGAAATGGCAAACCATTATAGTGTCTTTGCCAAGAAAGCCCCAAAAGGGGGGCCTTAAAGAGTCAGAGAGGACTGAATGACTAAACAACAACACCTCCATCACACTTGTGTGAGATTCAAATGAGTTAGCAACTGCACACCTTTAAGAGCCAAATAAAATGCTGTTTTTATTGTTGTTGTTGTTAAGCTCATTCAAGAAGTCTTTAATTGTTCAACTGTTCCCTGTGTTCCATATATTGTGTGCCCCCGAAGCACTAGGGACACAAACACAAAACACACTTTGCCCTCAAGGAGCTTACCTTCTGCTGGGAGGAACAGTATGTACACAGATGAGTCAATACCAAGTATATTCAAATTCAGTACAATGGGAGGGAATATTAACTGAAAGAATCAATCTACTCTTGGTTTCTCCAATACAACTTGTCCCTTCCTGCCTTGACCTATAGACAAATCATTCACCCGCCCCCCAAACTCTTCTCAGTTAACTGAATGGGTACCTGTCCTTCAAGACCCAGCTCAAGTTCTCCTTTGGCTGTGAAGACTTCTCTGATTTCCCAGGTGAGAGTTCACTCACCACAGAATATCTAGGAAACTTATACAGGTGCCCCCATATGGTATATAGTCACATAACTCCTCCAATTATTAGCTATTTTTTCACATCTCTGTCTTATATCTATAAATAGATTGTAAACTCCTTGAAAAGAGTTACACAGCTTCTGTTCTCTGGTATCGTCCCATAGTGTCTAGCACAATGTCAGACATAGTAGTTGCTCAAAATAATATTTAGAGATCATTGAATTTCAGGGACCATCTGGACCAAACCACACCTGGAAAAGGATCCTATGTACAACCTGCCCAACAAGTGGTTGTCCAGCTTTTGCTTGAAGACCTTAAGTGTAGGATGTCATTCAGTGGTTTCAGTCCATTCTGACTCCTCATGACCCCATTTGGGGTTTTCTTAGCAAAGATACTGAGTGGATTGCCATTTCCTTCTCCAGCTCATTTTACAGATGAAGAAACTGGCAAACAGGATTAAGTGACTTGCCCAGAGTCACAGAGATAGTAAGTGTCTGAGATCTGATTTGAACTCAGGAGAATGAGTCTTTCTGACACCAGGTCCAGCACTCACTCCATGGTGCCACCTAGCTGCCCCTTAAGTATAAGGGAACTTATTGATTCCTAAGAGATCCCCTTCCTCAATGAATAGCTCTAATTGTTGAGAAGTTTGTAGGTTTTCCCCTCTTATCTGAAGCCTAAATTTGCCTCATTACACCTTCTAGCCTTTGCTTCTAGTTCTGGGACCAAGTAGAACATGTCTCTTCCACTTGACAGCTCTTCAAATAATACTGCATGATAGCTATTACATACCCTTCTCTTCTCTCCTCTAGCCTAAACATCTCCAGTTCCTCCAGCCATTCCTCATACAGCACAGGCTTAAGGCCTGTCACCATTCTATTTATCTTTCTTTACTGACCCTCTGGTTTATCAATGTCTTCCCTAAAATAGCAGGCCCAGAATTGAGAGGGATTCTCATCTCCTTATTCCTAGGTACAATGCCTTTCTTAATGCAACCTGTTGACTCAATGATCACTCGGGCACAAAGGGCTCAGTATTGATGGAGATGGAAAGATGCTCACTATTTATGCTATCATGACAGATTTCCAAGGGGGAACACAGTTGTTGCATCTTTGAGCAGTCTTAGATTTAGGTTCTTGTTCATTCTCTTGCTGAAATGCCAGTCTATATTCTTTTGTTCGCTGCTCTATAAGGATTGGCACCTTTCTAATAAAAACTAGCATTTATATAGTGAGCACCTTTTAGTCTACAAAGTACTCTACATAGCTTATCCCATTTGAACCTCACAATAACTCCTTGAAGTATACAGGCTAGGTATTATTATCTCCATTTTACCAATGCTCAGACAGGTCAAGAGATTTGCTCAGTCACAAGACAATTAAGTAGAAGACCTGTAACTCCAACCCAGGTCATCAGACTTCAAATTCATTGTTCTTTACAGTATATCACAGCCACTTTTCATATATTTTACTTTTCTTAGACTGGGTCTCCATTTATACCCCAAGCTAAAATTTCAGAAGCCACTCATGAGCCAATCCCACTGCTGAATTCCGTAGAAGCTTTGACCTGTTCCATTTCCAACTCTGGTCAGTTTG
Organism: Pseudochirops corinnae; assembly: GCA_028646515.1. Taxonomy (NCBI): domain Eukaryota; kingdom Metazoa; phylum Chordata; class Mammalia; order Diprotodontia; family Pseudocheiridae; genus Pseudochirops; species Pseudochirops corinnae. Next base: position 83,915,236 of record CM053589.1, read on the forward strand.
CCCCTACTTGGGCAGCCTTAGGGCACCCCATTTCCCAGGGCTCACCATATTTGTACCAGACTAGTGTGAACAGTTAATCAGTTTTAGGCCTACTATGGTCAATACCCTTGAGTTGAAGATGTCCACCAACCTCAGCCTCCTCAGAAACAGGGATTACCCAAATATTTCCATTTGCTTTTTAAAAAGTGTTATTGAGTCATCCCAATTCCTTTTATCTTCCTCTCCAGGTTCTGTTTTCCAACTCTTATGCTCCCTCCCCTCTGCAGCCACTTCTAAAATGTGGTAGTCCAAATAATCCTCCAAAGCGTAGTCCAAATCATAGATGCTTCTATATTGTACATGTGGCATAAGACCAGGGTGACAACTCACATGCTACAACCACAGCTAGTCTGATGTTTTAGAAGCAGAGAGATTCTTGCTTCTATCTTATAGGTACCATTCCACCAATGTCATTTTGGCTCCAAGCAGTTACCTTCCCAGAGCTAATCCTAAAGTGGGAGGAGGGGAGAGTAGAGAATGAATCAAAATCAATTTTCATTTTACTGGAACCCGTGGAGCACGGGGCACTTGCTCACCTAGGTCTCTTAAATCAATGTACAGTATGTCTGCTAAATCTTAGAAGTGCACTAAAGACTTTTAGAATACCCCGTTATCAGCCTAACTCTAAGAATAAAGGATCCTCTGGCCTGAGTAGTCTACCCTAGAGACAGGGGAGTGAACTTGAGTATTTATGTATGTCTCTCCTAACTCAATAATTGCTGCATCTTTTTTTTTTATTTTAACAGTTCTCTTTATTCCAGAATAAATATTTTTCTAGGGAAGGAACATTTGGAAAACAACCAGAGGTCCTTGCAATATTGCTCTTTCCCCTTCCCCTTCCCCTGTCCTTCTTTCCTTTTCTGTCTCTCCCTTACTTTTCCCCTCCTTCATTTCCCCTTCCTCTCTTCTTTCTCTCCCTTAACCTCTTCTTTTCCTGTCTCCTCTCTTTCTCCCTTTTCCCCCTTTCTCTCCTTCTCTCTCCCTCTTCTCTTTCCCTTTCCCTCTTCTCTTCCTCCATTTCCTTCTTTCTTTCTTTTGTCTTTTCATCCTTTCTCTTGTTCTTCCATCTCCCTCTCCTTTTCAAGTTATGATTTCCCCCCTCTTCTGCTGTAAAAACAATATTATGTTCCTTCAGTTACTTTAATATTTTTTTTAAAGTGGCCCTGCTCCCATTGCCTCTCTTCCCCTCATTCCTTACCCCTTCTTCCCATTTGTTTCCACTTTCCCTTTTGGGTTTTATTAGTTCCTTTTTTCTACTGCTTTTACCTGGTTATATAACTCTTCCTCCCTCTTTTTTTCCTCTTAGTCAAAGATATCCCTTTCTTCTCTTCCCCTTCAACTTATCCTGTTTATTAGCATTTTAAACTTTTTATTTTGCCCCTTTCCAAAAAAGGACTTCTTTTACTCTCTTCATTATCTAAGATGAGAATAATTTGTTCCAATGGTCATGGAGTTGGCTAAAGCAGGTGCTAGGGAGCACTTAGAGCTTGGTCAGACATTGAAGATGCCAGGGTCATCCATTGCATCACAGGCCATCACCAGTCAAAACTTCTGTCTTGCCACTGAACTTGGATGACTCAGGAAGAGAGTGAGGCTGATGACTTTGGGACAACTCTGCCTCACCTAAATCCAATTCACTCAAATGTCAAGACATCACCCATGATGTCATTTATCTTCTTCAGAAACATGGAACAAACAACATCATCTAGCATCTCTATCTGTCTTCTCTAGACCCCTATGATTACCCAGTCTCCCTCTTTTCTCTGCATTCTTCATACAATCAAAGCTTCCAAGGTATCCATTCTAGTCTTCCCTAGTTTAGGTGCTGTCTGCTGCTATTACAGGATTTGCCCCATATATTATCCCCCTCCATAAGGCCTTACCACCAGAACAATACCACTTATTGCAAGAGTCTGCCCCAACACTGGCTCTTCTAGTATTATTAGTTTGTTGGCCTGGATCCAGGCTCAGCTGGTATTAAGAGGTTGTTGGTCCCAGCAGTTCCTCACGTCCCTGATTATGTCACTGATCTATACTCTCCACTGGTTACTTTTTTCTCCATATTTGCTTCAAAATCTCTTCCCTGTGTCCATGCTCTCCCACATTCCAACAGGTGACAATTACCCTCTGGGGTTTCAACTCACCCCTTCCCAATGTAGAACTAGTAGATTCTTCAAGTTCCAAATCCCCTGAGCCAAACCCAATGTAAGATCCCCATCTCCTTGCACAGATCATCTCTCTTCACCCATAGGAACATTCATAAGTGGAACCCTCTTCCACTACCTTTCCCTGGCTTTTCAGTCCTTCCCACCTCTTCCACTCCCTTATAGGTTCTCCTTCTGAGACCACATAGGTCATTTTCCTTTCATTGCAAGCACATCACACTCTCTTCTCCACCCCCCTGCTCCCCTCTTCCTTTTCATGTAAGCTCCTATGTTGTAAGTCCCACCAAACACCACCAGCAAACATTCACCAATAGGCAAGGTGTCGCCAGGTTCTGTCCATAATGCCACCTGTCTATTTCTTCACTATTACCTGTATCAGATTTCCACCTTCACCTGTGTCCTCGTGTACATTTAGAAAGAAGTCTCTTATCGAGCTCTCTGTTGCCACTCTGTTGCTGTCTTTGCCTACTGCATTTCTGTTTTTTAGGGGTATTTAAGGAGAAAATCATCTCTTCTGTTCTAGTATTCCTTCTAAAAATGTTTCAAACTCTTCTTTCTTATTGAGTTTCCTTTTTTTTTTCCCCTATATGGTTAAGCTCAGATTTCCAGGGTAGATCATCCTGGGCTGCATGCATTCTGAGTTCCATTGCTCTTCATTATTACGTTACTTCTTATGTTTTCTAGTGGGTACAGAAGAGTCTTTCATTATTTGGGTGTTCTTTCCTTTGGATTTGAGGATCTTTCTCCTGATTACTGGTGGAACTTGTTACTGAATTGAATTGTTAAATTTAACCACTGTGTGTCTTGGAGTTTGCAGCCTTGGGTTTGGGTTGTTTTGGTTTTTGTTTTTTTTTTTTTCTGGAGGCAATTTGTGAATTCTTTCTATTGGGTTTTTATTTTCTATGTTCACAAGTTCTGTGCCATTCTCTTCTATTGTTTCCTTCATTGTGGTGCTGACCTTTTTTTTTTTTTGCCCTGTCATGCTTTTGTTTTGTTTTGTTTTGTTCTTTAATTTTTGGAGGGGGGAAGGCAGGGCAATTGGGGTTAAGTGACTTGCTCAAGGTCACACAGCTAGTAAGTGTTACGTGTCTGAGGTCAAATTTGAACTCAGGTCCTCCTGACTGCAGAGCTGGTGCTCTATTCACTGCACCACCTAGCCACCCCTATCCTGTAGTGTTTTTCTAGGAGATCTATGATCCTTAGATTATCTTTACACCTGTCTTTGAGACCAGTATGTTTTGCTAGCATAGTGAGCATATTCATTTACTGTTGTTTTTTTGCTTCTCTTCTTCAAGATTGTCCTTCATGTTGGTGTTTTTGTATTCCTAAAATATTGTTTTTTCTTTTGTTTCTTTGGTGAAGCTTGATACAGATTCTAGCTTTTCTATTCTACCCATTATTTTTGTTGTGCAGGCCATATGTTGTGCTCTGATAATTCTCATTTCTCCTTTGAACCACTCAGGAATAACATGCTGTGGTTCTCCTCAAATTCCACAGGGTCATCTGTCTCATGATATGTTGGATCATTTTCCTTTGTTTTACAATATTTAATAATAGCTGCCTGAACTCATTTACTAGACCTGGAGGTCATATTTCCTTCTTCTGGTATTGTTTTTCTTATTGATTTATCTGTTTATGTTCAAGGTCTTTGAGTTTTTCTCTTCCTGAAATCTTTAGTAATTTCAGTCTTTTTTCTCCCTTTTTTTTCCTTTCACTTTCTGACTCCCTCCCTTATAATTGTAGTTTCCTCAAGGGCTGAATGTCAAAGTGTCTAAATCTCCTCCCACAATGATTTACCTGCCTAAGTCTCTGCCCCAGCTGTTGCTTGGGTGGTTAGAATTGGCCCCATGTGGATGCTGTGCTCTTTCCCTCAGAGGCTGTCACTCACACACACACACACACACACACACACACACACACACACACACACACACACACACACACAAACTTTCTCATCTTGATGTCTTATCTCACTCCTTCTGTTCCTTAGTTCTTTGGCCTAGTACCACCAGTTCAGAGCTTTGTAGTATTGTTGCTACTGGGTTGTCTGCTCCAACACTGGCTCTTCTAGTATTATTAGTTTGTTGGCCTGGATCCAGGCTCAGCTGGTATTAAGAGGTTGTTGGTCCCAGCAGTTCAGAGTTTTATAGCACTGGCGCTGCATTGTGGTGGGCCCCAGCTGACTTTTGTTCCTGAGGGTATGTGGCCATCTGACTGTCATAGGGCAAATTTCCATAGTCTGGAGCTGGGGTCTCTATGGCACTGGAAAGAGGGAAGGGAGACCAGGGCATGGGAGTTGCTTTGATATAAGTCTGTGTCATGTCCTTGGATCTGCTAGTTGCCTGTGGTAAATGAGTGCCCATTCATGGATTTAGGGATTGCTTTGTTTAACCTTCTTTAAGATTCTGCATGTGCTAGACCATAGAGATCGCTGAAATTGCAATATCTTTTGGCACATAATTTCTGGTTTTGGAGAGGTTTGAGAGGTTATGGGGATCAGAGAAAATGTCTAGTCCTCCATCTTGTTGCCCAACAGACCCAAAAGTAGAGCCTTATCTGTTTCTCTCCCTTTCTTCCATTCACCGTTCTTTTGTACTCTTTCTCCCTTTTTTCCTTTCTCTTCACCTCTCGAAGATGCTCCCCAGGGCTTGAGTGTAATAGAAGTTGGAAAACTGATGGGCGTCCTGGGATTTGTGGTTCAGAAGAATAAACATTCTAGGGGGAAAATGCTTTTTCCTCTGAACTACAAATCCCAGGATGCCCATCAGTGCTCCAACCCTTATTGCATGGGGAATTATATTATTAGCAAGTGAACCTAGGATGTTTTAACTACTGGCCCTGGAAAAGGCAGGATGGAGGTGGGGAAAGGGTTGAGTCACAATTATATCATGAAACCAACTGTCTTGCTCTCACCAAAAGAGCATCTTTCCCTTCCTCCTACCCTACCCCCCCCCCCACACACACACAAGCACTACTGTTGCTGAGCAGTGATATGGGAATCCAATCAGAACACAGACATCCCTTTCTCTAATGTTGGTTACTGAGCTAAAAGAGGCCCCTACCTATGTCCCAAAGCAACTTCACCTTTCCCTTTCCTCCTCACTGCCATATCTTTATTCAATTTTTAGAAAAGGTTTCTAAAAATAAATCACAGATCAGATAGAAAACAAAGAGAAGGCTCACAGTTGATTTTGTTTAACTCAATTTGGGATGTTACAGAGCACAGCTGCTTTCAATAATATTGTGTTCATTGAGTAAAAATACCTCATAGCTAGTTTGCCTAGTTCAGTTGTTAAAGTAAGCCCTCATTTTCCCTCATTTTTATGTTAGTAACTTAAAAACCCTGAGGAAGGTGCTGTTGAAAGAAGAAAATAAAATGTTGTCAAATTCATTTTCAGGAAGATGTGTTTGTTAAGGAATTGCCTTCATACCTTAATCCCTAACAGTAAATTTTAAGGTGATGGTCCCACCATGTATGGTTGGAAGTCAAAGAATGTTATAGTCGTTGAATAATAGAAATTTAGCATTCCCAGAGGGTGAATGGGAGTCAGACGCAATACATTTCCAATATGAAATTATGATAGCAGCAGGGCAAAGGATGTCATAAAAAATATGAGCAGAAAAAGATGGGCTGGTCACATGGATTGAGTGAAGGATAATCAATGAGGCTGGGGAAATAAGCATTTATTAGGCATCTACCTCATGCCAGGCAATTTACAAATTTTATTTCATTTGATCCTCACAACATCCCCAGGAAGCTGCTACTATTATCGCACTTTACAGTGGAGGGAACTGAGGCAGAGAGAGATTAAGTGACTTGCCTAGGGTCATAGAGCTAGGAAGTATCAGAGATTGGATTTGAACTTGGTTCTAACTAACCCCAGATCCCATACTCTATCCACTGAGTCACCTAGCAGCGTGTGTGTTTATGTCTTTATTATGTCAAGAGAAAGGGAGAAAGGCATCTAGCTCATTGAATGGACCCCCCTTGACAAAACTGTAGGACATAAGCAAGAGTCTCAGAGAATAGGCACAGAGAGACTATGATCTGCCTCACTGGAGTGAATATCTACATCAGTGAATTTTCAGATATATTAGACTATTGGGGCATTTGTGAGTCCTGCCATTCCATGCCTTTCCTGGATTGTGATTGTTAGTTGATACTAGATTTATGTCTGCCAGGAGTTTCTACTGCTTGGCAACAACCATTGGAGATTGTAACTTTTGGCTGAACCAGTCAAGTCATGCTTGGTCTATGGTGTAATCCAGAGAAACCCCAAAGTATCCATATCACACCTCTACAAATATAAGATGTGGCTGGGAAGAGGGATGGTACAGTAGGGGGAGAGCTGACTCTGGAATCATAGAATGGGGTTCAGATCCTTCTTCAGATGCTTTCTTAAACCTGTGCAACTTCAGGCAAGTCACTGGGCCTCTACGGGCCTTAATTTCCTCATCCGTAAGATGAGGGAATTATACTAGGTAGCCTCGGAGGTTCATTTCAGCTCTTGATCTATGATCTTACGATGATTCAACCAAAGGTCACAATATGAGCCAAGCATGAAAACCCAGTCTTCGACAGGAAGCTCTTCCAAGCACATCTTTTATGTTTTGACTCATCTTTGTAAAGCAAGCAAAATTTCAGGTGACTAGAAGGGCAATGGGAAAATCCCTATGGGTGTGATGAGACTATAGCATATTACCAAAGATGAATTACATGCAAGAAGTCATAAAAGACATCATCAAAGAAAAGCATGATGGGAAAAGGAGGGAGGCATATATACTCTCAAGTTATTGATGGCACTTCCACAAAAGTTGTGGCTTTATTCTCATAAGAATAGCTTAACATATAGATGTCCCTTCAAACCCTCCATACTGCGATGCTTCCAGAGTGACTCATTCTAGTAGTTCCAATAGGTTTTACCCAGTTTCTCAAGAAGTAGAATCAAGGCCCCCAAATCAATCAATAAGTAGATGATCAACAAATATTTGTGATTAACATACTGGAGTTGTGCTGGGGCACAAGGTGGATATGAAAGGTATAAAAGTGGAGCCCTAATGCAGTTGGTAGACATGGGCACAAAAAACAATAAAACGATCATGTAAGGCAGCATGTAGCTAAATGCTAAATGGTATAATATAGTCCATCAGTCCACTGAGTAGGAGAAAAAAATCGTGGAGGTATTTCCAAGATATATGTTATCATGCTGTGAAGAAATTTTTCTTTTTTCTTCTTACATCAAAGAACAGCCAAAAATGCAAAAGTCATGAAGATGGATAGAAAACTAATTATGAGTGCTAAAAAGGTAAATTAATACCTCATCTCTAATGTGAATTGGAAATAGGTCTTTCTCACTAAAAAGATGAAAGACCAAACAGAAGACTATTTGCTAGGACATATGATGCCAAGCTACTCTTAAATCCCAAAGCTCAGAAGATACCAAAGCATTAAAGTCAAAATCATTTATGCATTCTTAGAAGGGCTTTTGATTCTGACAAAAGGCTCAGAGTGATTACCAGCTGGATGTCTACTCCTCGATGGCTTCAAAAACTCACCGAGTCCAAAACAGAACACTTTATCATCTCTGCTAAGCTTGGCCCTCCTCTAAATCTCCCAAATTTCTTTAGAGGGCACCGACATCCTCCACATCATTATAGTTGATAATCTCAGATTCATTCTTGACTCTTCTCTCTCATCTCCCATAACCAATCAGTTTCCAAGTGTTGTCCATTTCTCTTCCATATTTCTCATACCTGGTTTTCTTTAAGTCTCAGCTAAAGTCACATCTTCTTGCACAAAGATTTTTCCAGTTCTCTTTAATTTTTGTGCCTCCAAGACTACTCCCAATTTATCCAGTATTCATCATTTGCACATGGTTGTTGACATATTATCTTTTTCATTAGACCATGAGCTTCTTGAGAGCAGGGGCAATATTTTACTTTCATTTGTAACCTCAGGAACATTGCCTAGCCCAGAGTGTTGTTGTTGTTAAGTCATTATTCAACTGTTTGTTAGTTGTGTCCGTGACCCAGTTTGGGATTTTGTTGGCAAAGATACTGGACAGGTTTGCCATTTCCTCCTCCAAGTCATATTACAGATGAGGAAACTAAGAAAAACAAAGTAAAGTGATTTGCCCAGGGTCACACAGTTAGTAAGTGTCTGAGGACAGATTTGATCTATGAGTCACTTAGCTGCCTATAAGAGGAGCTTAAAAAATTTTAGTTGACTGATTTCTCATCACTACACTAGCCCAAATCATCATTGCCTCTCAAAGCAAAGGCTTCTTAATTGGTCTTCCTATCCCTACTCTCTTCCATCTTCCACAAAGCTGACCAGATAATCTTCATAAAGCACAGATCAGGAAAATTTGGCTCAAAAACCTGTACAATTAAACATCATTGGCATTTCAGGCCTTCTGCAATCAGACCTTCCTTTTCAATCTTATTTCATACTACTTCCCTTCATAAATTCTGTGTTGCAGACAAACAAGACTTCTAGCCACTCTCCAAATTCTGAAAACCTGAGAATTCTGTAGACAGAAGCACATTACAATGAAAATGGCCACTAAGTCATACAAGGGTGTTCTGCGCTAGAACATGTAGTGAATACAGCAAACTACCATTTAGTATAAAACTGTTACTAGATCTGTTTGGCTTTTGCTGTTTTCCTGATGCCCTGGCTTGTCTCTATATTTCTCTTTCATCCCTGCTTCAGTTTCTGTCCACCTGTTACAGCTAGGTGACAAAGTAGATAGAGTACTGGGAAGGCTCATCTTCATGACTTCAAATCCAGCCTCAGATATTTACTAGCTGTATGACCCTGGGCAAGTCACTTTACCCTGTTTGCCTCAGTTTCCTCATCTGTAAAATGAGCTGGATAAGGAAACCACTCCAGTATCTTTGCCAAGAAAACCCCAAATTGGATCACAGAGTGTCAGACACAACCAAACAAACTTTTCTAAAACAACCCAGCTTGAATTGTATGGTTCATGTTTCTAGTCTCTCTAGTGAACTGACGATTACCTCTCATTGAGCTTGACCTTTGACCCAGTACTCTAATCACCGCTTGACAAATGCCCTATTAAAATCTAGCCCCCGGTTTCTTTGTTTTCTGCCAACCAAAGTTTCCCCCACTCCAAGCAGCTGTTTGATTGCTATTAGATCTTCCATTAATGATTACCTCAGAGGAAGACTTATTAAACATTTATTATGTGTGAGGCATCGAGCTAGGTGCTGGGGATGCGAACATTTTTAAATGACACATTTCAGCCTCGTCGCACAAGTAAAAGGTTGAAATCATCTGCTGAAAATGTATTGGGGAACAGAGGGGACATTGGGAGTTTGAGGAGAAAGGAGAATGGTTATAAGAGCTGCCATGAGGAGTTCATTAGGGAATCTACGAGAAGACTGAAAAAAATGGCTGACCGATGATCCATAGGGGTGCAATGCCTACTTCCCACATCAACCTTCATATCAGTTAGACAATCCATCAGTGCTGTTGACTGAGAGACTTTAGAATCTGATTCTCAGCAACTACAATGTATGACTTATTCTTGGTTCATGTGTTTTTCTGCTGAATCGGTTGTGACCAGGGACTTAGGGCCACACTGGAAGACTGTTGAACGGAAGAGGAAGCAAACAAAACATAAAAGGTCTTTCTGTGTCAGGAACTAATAAGTAGCTCCAGTGATCTGTGCATGACTCAAGGTGAGCCTTCGGGAATAGACACTTCCCTTTTTTCCCCCACCCCGACTTGTTTGCAACAACTCCCTGAACAATGCTAGAATGCCATGCCCAACCCAGAAATCTAACTGTAGCCTGTTGGCCAAAGAAAGTCCTTTCAGAAATAATTATCTCCAGTATGATTTGTTACATAACACAGATAAGCTGGTAAATCATATTTCTACTTCTCAGTTGTTAATCATATTAATTTACAGTTAATGATTCTTATGGTAGAATTGTGAGGCCCAAACAAGTTGACTAATTATAACATTTCCAGAGTGCATGTAATCATTCAAAAGCAGCTTTCTCGGGAGATGTGACTGAAATAAATGAGCAATTAACAGGTTTAATAGGACTTTCCATTTTCCCCCCAGTAACTCTAGCATATCAAGTCGATAATATGACAATTACTTCAAGGAAATACAACTTAGAAACTTCAAGTGTTTAAAGCCATCTTAGTCTAAATCTGAGATTCCCAGTAAAGATGGCCACATGGAGCCGAGTGAAATCTTTAACACTGAGACTTCTATGAAAGATGACCAGAGAGGCTACATGATGTTGTTGACATAGAGTAAAGCAGTAACCAGGGCAAGGCTACCAGGGCTTTTTCCCAGGCCACTGAAATTTAGGCTATGTCAGGAAACCTGGTACCTAGTCTCAGATCTGTCACCAACTTGCACAATTATTTGTAACCTCTCTGGGCCTCAGTTTCCTCATATATTAAATAAAGGAATTGAATTATCTGATCTGGATTTAAATTCCCATGTCTCTGTCCCTGAGCCTTCTCCTCAGCATTTCTGTTTACTTGTTGGGCAATCATTTAACCCCAGCAGACACAACTAGGACAAAGAGGTCCTAGTTACAGAGGAACAGACTTTGGCTCATTATAAGCAAAATATTTTTTAATGCTTAGACTTTTCCAATAGGGGTATAGGCTGCCTTAGCTTCTAGGGAGTTCTCCATCCTTAGGGGTCTTCAGATAGGAGTTGGACAACTACTCATTGTACATGTGGTAGAGTAATAGAAGTAGCCACTTCAAAGATGGGATGAATCTCATAAGATTCCATGATACTCTGGTCAAAATTGAGATGTGGCTATAAACCAACAAGACTCTTGTCACATTTCACCAAAAAAATTTTAAAAAACGGAACATTCCCTCCAGACAGCTCAATGTCTCATATTCTGCCCATCAGATCCTGACCTGCCTCAGAAGAGGCTCCCTTACCACCTCATAAGTAATTGGATGAATGTGGGAAGGGGTAAGACTTCCAGGTAGTCAAGTCAACAAGCATTTATTAAGCACCTACTGTATGCCAAGCACTGCGTGAAACACTAGGGCTGCAAAGAGAGACAAAAAATAACCTTCCCTCAAGCTCACAATCTAACGGGGAATACAAATGCAAATAACTATACACAAACAAGAGATGTAAGCCCGGGCATCTCCAAAAAGATCCGGACCCACCCACTCCCCTCCAACTGTCCCTATTTGGTTATCACTCTACCCCGAAGCAAGAAAGAATGTGGCGGTTGTATCCATTTTCTGCCTGTGTGTCTTGTCTCCATCGGAGAGACTGGGAAAATATTTTCAAGTCTGTATCATCTCCTTTTACATCTCATTGAGTAGATGGATGTTGTGGGCATTCAGAAGCGTCTCTTCTCTGGGCTACAGCAGCAATTCATATTATAATTATCACGTTGTTTTCCAAACCCGTGAATGCGCAGCAGACCTCTTTTCTCAGAATCCAGCCCATCATGCTAGCGACACTTGTATTTTTAGAAGCCGTTTTTCTCTGGGAGCTTCACCACTCTCCTGATGACTACAAATTAAAACACATGATAATTAAACACGGGGAAAATATTTTATCCTGTCATAATCTTTGGCTGTCTGAAATGATTGCGGTGGATGTGGTAGAGAAGCTAACTGGTCTCCATAGCAATGAGGTGGAGGAGAGGGAGGGGGAAGGCAGGGAAAGGTACCTGGCAGCTTTCTGACTCTGATGAATGGCTGCTAACCAGTTATTAGGGAGGAGCTAGCACTTGAGAAAACTTCAGGTCTCCGTGAACCCAGACACAGTGATGCCCAAAGGGCTGTCATTACTCCCAGGTGGTGGTTTGCCCCACAGCTCACCTGCTTAAGAAGCTTGTTCTAGTCAGATAACAGAAGTGAAATGAAGTTAGGAGAATTTCATTCTTAGTTTAGCCATAAACTCAATGCAAAGCCATTCCCAGATTTCCACCAAAAAATGCGAGAAACAGGCATTTTGGGGGGGAACTCATTAAAAAAATAAAAAGTCACATCTGTCAGAAAGCATCAATAACCACTGGGGGAGGAAAGGAGAGGAATTCCTACTAAAGTTCCCATGCCTCTCTCTGAAAGAAAGCTCAAAAAGTAGAAATTCAAAAAACTGAGCGTAGAAAGGCTGATGGATGGGGTTGCATACAAAGGTTCAAATTCAACCTGTGTGGTATAATGAAGGGCAATTCTTACCACTCTCTGAGTCTCAGTTTCTCCATCTACAAACTAGGGACAGCTTACATTCTAGCTCTTCCCTCACAGGGCTCCTCCCAGGAAATAATGTATATACAAACTTTAAAGCATTATTTTAATATTAATTTGGAGGTTTGTTTGGTGGTGGTGGTTTGCCTGGAGTTGTGATTTAACAGTGAGAGAGCTCCCCCCCATTAAAGGAGAACAGCAGGTCTGCAGTTTAGGGAGTTATCTGGGAACACCAGGAGGTTAAGTGGCTTGTCCAAGTAGAATGTGTCAGAGGAGGAGCTGAAATTCAAGTTTTTCTGACTCTGAACTCCCATTATGCTATGACGCTTCTCAGTAACAATAGTAATTATAATCATAACTGACATTTCTACAGGCTTTAGACAAACTTTCTTAGATTATATAAGCAAACTCTTATAGATCTATTTAAATGATAACTCTGCTATAACTCTGTCCTGTTGTGGCACTAGAAGAATCCTATTCATTGGGCTGAATTATATAACTTTTTCTGCTTTGTGCCCAAAGGAAGGCTATGTGGCTCAATGGAGAGAGTGCTAGACCTGGAGTCAGGAGGAAGTTGAGTTCAAATATAGCCTTGGACTAGCTGCAAGTCCCTGGGCAAGTTACTCAATCCTGTTTGCATCAGTTTCCTCATCGGTAAAATGAGCTGGAAAAGGAAATGGCAAAGCACTCCAGTATCCCTGCCAAGAAAACCCCATGAAGAATCAGTCACGATGGGAACAACTGAACAATTCAGGAATAGTTGCCCCTTAGGTTCCATTTCCCACCCCAGAATGTCAGGCATAGGACTAAGAGATCACCTCATTCTCTGGGAATTTCTATACTGGTCGTCAGTATCTAACAAGAGAAATCATTCAGTGATAGAGCTTCCCAACTGGCTTCTCAACATAGAGTATGTAAGCCCAGGGTTGTCCTTCCCTTCTCTTTGATAGTGAGTTGGCATCACACTCAAGAAAAGTTTAGTTCATCAAGTTACCATGAAAGAAAGCATTTGGGTCTGTGTCATATGATTTCCCCAAGATATTTCACGGGGCTACTAAAGACTATTCCAGTAGGAATTTAATTTCACATTAGACTATGAGTTTCTTGTCCAAAGTATTTGCCTGTTTCAATTAATTCCACCTTTAGAGAGTTATTCTTCTGGTTTTAACATTGTCACTCCACGAATTTTGGAAGAGGTTTATCAGATTGATTTTCTGAGAGCAAGATGAAAGTACTGAGTATGTAGAGGGAGACAGAAGGATGCAGAAATGACACGGAATAGGGAAATTGGGGACAGAGAAAAGAAACTTTCCCGGTGTCTGTCAAAGCATACCTCAGAGGCAGCTAGCAGCCAGTGGAATTTGTAAAGTCTCCATTTTAGGACATCTTTTTTTATTAAGCAATAGAGTTTTCCTACTTTTATATATACTTGGTAAATGGAATTAAATTAACAAAGGGCTGTCTAGCATAGCCCCTTGGGGACCTTCACAGCACTGGATTTGAAGTCAGAGGACCTAGTTTCCCTGGCTCTGTGTAATCCTGGGCAAATCACTCAGCAAAATAAAAATAACAACAATAATAAATAACTAAAGCTCACAGAATGTTTTAAAGCTTGCAAAGCACTTTACATATATTTTCTCATCTGACTCTCACAACAGCCCTGTGAGATGCTACTACTATCCCCATTTTAAAGATGAGGAAGCAGATTGAGAAGCTGTGATTATTCAACTTAAAGAGCTAGTGTTGGACGCAGAATTCAAACCCAGATCTCTCTAGCATTCTATGCCCCGTGCCATCTACCTGTCTCTTAACCACTCTGTTTATTTATCTAGAAAATGGGTAGATGGAGTGGACAATCTCCAAAGTCCCTTTCAAACCTAAATACAATTATCTGTAATGATATTTCTGAAGGTTCTGAGTACTTGAAAAATCTCTTCTTTTAACTGATATAATTATTTCCCAGAACAGCAAGGTAGCAAAGTGAATAGAGCACTGCTCTTGGAACGAGGAAGACTCATCTTCATGAGTTCAAATGTGGCCTCAGACACTAGCTGTGTGACCCTAGCCAAGTCACTTAACCTGTTTGCCTCAGTTTCCTCATCTGTAAAATAAACTGGAAAAGCTAAGGACAAGTCGCTCCAGTATCTTTGCCAAGAAAACTCTAAATATTCACGTAGAGTCAGACATGGCTTAAGGAGAACAACATAGCAAGTCGCTAGAGCCTTTTCCTTTCTCACGTGTTCCATCAAAATCATCCCATTCAAGGAATATTTCTCATCCCTGACTTGCCAGCTAAAGTCAGAGAGGGAGAAAAAGGAGTGTTTTTAAGACACGACGAAGATGCCCCCTAAGGAATACATTTCACTATAATTCTGTTAATGGAAGTCAGGCAGCTCTAAAGTGCCTTCCATTGCCCACCCAGCCTCTTCTGAGTTCCCATAGCATTCATTGTCCACACCCTCAATTGCAACACGTTCCCTGCTGTTCCTGACCACTTGTCACAGGCTTTGATCTAGACCAACATCAGAACTTTGTGGAGGAGCAAAAAGAACCTGAGTTCCAATTCTGAGTCTGCTAATTCTGGCCTGCATGACTTTATCTATGAAATAAAAGGTCTAGAATAATTAACCTCTGAGACTCCTTCCAGTTCTCTGATTGTGATCCTATGACTCCTTTGGTAAATAACCTGATACCTTACGCCCTGGGCATACTCAGAAATTTACCAGATGACTATATATATATATATATATATATAGCACCATGACGGGTGCTTGTAGCATCCTACAAGATTAGAGATAGAATCGGGAGGACCAGCTGTGCAACCCTCCGTTTGTCTCATCTTCCTCACCTATAAAATGGGGATGGTATCAGCACCCAACCCCCAGGGTTGTTGTGAGAATCAAAGGACATAATATTTGCAGGGTGCTTTGCATAGTGCCTGACCCGTATACAGTAGGTGCTTAATAAATGCTTGTTTTCTTGCTGCCTTCATGGAAGGTGGTTGCATAGGATCAGATGATTTAAAGTTGAGAGAGAGATCTTAGGGTCCTTCAATCTCTTCATTTTGCAAATGAGGAAACTGAGCTTTTAAGAAATTAAAGTACTTGTTTAAGGTCATACAGCTTGTAATTGGCAGAGTAGGGATTTGGCCCAGGACTTCTGACTCCTAGCTCTGCCTTTACCATCTAGGGTATCTAGAATCAGATTTAGAGCCAGAGGAACCTTATTAATCATCTTGTCCAACCTTCACATTTTATAGATGAGAAAACTGGATCCAAGAGAGATAAAGGGACCTAGCCAGGGTCACACAGGTACTAAGTGGCAGAGATGGGCTTTGAACCCAGGTCCCTAATTCCAAATTCAGTTGTTTTTCAGTTGTGTCCCACTCCATTTGGGGTTTTCTCAGCAAAGATACAGAAGTGGTTTGCCCATTTCCTTCTCTGGCTCATTTTACAAATGAGGAAACTGAGGTAAACAGGGTTGAGTGACTTGCCCAGGGTCACATAGCTAGTCCGTGTTTGAGGTCAAACATGAACTCAGAAAGGTGAGTCTTCCTGACTCCCAGCCCAGCACTCTATCCACTGTGCCACCTAGCTGCCCCCGCTTCCCTGTAACATCCCAATAAACCAAGTCAAACTCAATAAACCAGTCCCACAATACAGGGTAAAGAAAACAAAGGTCCATCAACAGGCTGAAACAAAGGCTTTATGCCTCATGTAGTGAGAATGCTCAAATCTGAATGTTTTAATTATATGATGACAAAACCCAGGCCAATAACAATTATTCCAGTTGGCAAAGGAACCGAAGCAGTATCATGGAAACTCCTTTTTTTTTTCAATTACAGGAAGGCCTGGGTGACAAACACATTAGAGCCAGTGAGTTACAAATATCCTACCCTTTAGAAAAATAATAACCTTCTCTATCTATGTCCCCATTGGGAGAATTACAGTTCTCACCCAAGCCCCTTGGCAAGGTGTAATGGACAGCTTCCCTTCAAGCCCAACTGGACAGGGGCTGGATTTCCTTCTCAGACATCTAGGTTGTTTAGTGTGACCAGTCAGCTATAAATCCCAGTGCAAGCCGTGTTTCTGCCCACGCACCAAATGAGAAGGGAAGAAGACAAATGGATTCCCTTTTCTTGTTGGCAGGTGATGCAGCCCCATTGGCAGGGGAGTGATCTGTCTGTCAGCTCCTTTATTTCCAAGACGAGTCGGGGGAGGGGTATCCAGATGCATGATGGCTGGGCAAAGCTAGAAAACCCCACGATAAATAATTTCTAAATGATGAATCAATTCAATTTATTTCAGTAAGCATTTATTACCTAAGTAAAAAATTTTTATGTACCTCATTCCTCTCCAGGGAGAGGGGAGGGACTATGAGTATGGATTGGTACATATACTGTCAGGGTCTCCATGTCTATTAGCTCTGGTCAACTGTTTTTCTTTGTTTCTAGGAAAAGTTCAGTAGGAGTGAGGAAGGAGAGGGAACAAGAAAGGGTATGTAAGAAAAATAGCTTTGATATAGAAACAAAAAGAAAAAAAAAACTTTAAATTAAAAAAAATCAAATAACTTACATTTCCATGGAGCTCACACTACCTTGTGAGGTAGTTGGTAGCAGAGTTATTATGCCCATTTTATGGTTAAAGAAACTGAGGCCCAAAAGGGTTACAGTCATTCCTAAGGTCCTACAACTAAGTTAGACAACCTGAAACTGGAGCCAGATACTAATAGTAAGAATAAAAAGCTAACTTTATATAGCACTTGTTACATTCCAGGTATACCAGTGATCTTTCCTCTGAGCTACCATGGAAAACGAGAAGTCTGTAAGTGGAATGGGAAAAATTCCACTTTGATGAATGGGGAATATAGGGGTATAGGGGAATCCCCACTGTCTCCTACAACTTGTAAAGAACACCTAATCATTCCTCAGGATTCCTTTCCCTACTACTACAGTTATGTTAGAATCATCAGTAATGCCCAACTTGTCCCTTGGCTACAGGGGGATGCGGGCTCCGAGAGTCACCTCCAGCATGAGGCTGCACTGGTATGCTCCAAGAGGGCTGGGAAAGTCTCCCCAGATGGGAAGGAAGTAAAGATTGAGGATCCATAGAGGATATAAAGCGGAGGAGGAAGAATAAGAAAGGCTTAATAGACGGGGCCCCAAAAAGTTAGAAGGCATAAAACTGCCTCATGACTTTTGGAATACCTTCTATAGTTTGCTATAATAGTAACAAGAAAAAGGGTTTGTGTTCTCTCACAAAAGTGTTGACAACCCTCTTCCTTTCCCTGTGCTTCACAAGTCAGTGCCTGGCTTCAAAACTACTGTTTATTGCAAAATAAATAACTGATTATAATTTACTATAATTCTTCCATATAAAAATTTAAGTTTCAAATTACATTTGTCATATAGGTTGATTAACTCACCCTCTCACAATGTGATCTTCCCACCAGTAAAGGCCGATATAACAGAAGTAAGGAAAATATGATGTTGAATGCCACAGATGAAATTAAAAGCAGTTCCTCAGATGGGGAACCCCTAGATGAATGACTGATGGAAGAACATTCAAAATTAAATCTTCTTGTTCTCATGAGGATTTTGCCTTTAATAATAATTGTTGTTTAGTCATTTCTGGTTCTTTGTGACGCTATCTGGAATTTTCTTGGCAGAGATACTGCAGTGGTTTGCCATTCCCTTCTCCAGCTCATTTTACAGATAAGGAAATTGAGGCAAACAGAGTGAAGTGATTTGCCCAAGGTCACACAACTACTAAGTATCTGAGGCCAGATTTGAACTCAGGAAGATTCCAGCCACTCTATCCACTTTACCACCAAGCTGCCCTTGTTTTAATAACAACAACAACAACAACAACAATTGCTGACATTTAGAAAGCAGAGTATAGCTTTGTATGCTCCCAAATTTAGAAAGCATTTTACATACATTAGATCAGGAGTGGGGAGCCTGCAGCCTCAAGGCCACATGTAGCCCCCTAGGTCCTCAAGGGCAGCCCTTTGACTGAATCTAAACTTCACAAATAGTTCTCCGGAGTTTGGATTCAGTCAAAGGGCCGCACTTGAGAGCCTGGAAGGCCACATGTGGTCTTGAGGCCACAGGTTCCCCACCCCTGCATTAGATCATTAGATCTTCACAAGAACCCTGTGAGGTAATTATAATCACAAGTGCTAATATATTCATTTTATAGATGAGGAAGCTATGATTCAAAAGCTTTAAGTGACTCTCT
This sequence comes from Pseudochirops corinnae, assembly GCA_028646515.1. NCBI lineage: Eukaryota > Metazoa > Chordata > Mammalia > Diprotodontia > Pseudocheiridae > Pseudochirops > Pseudochirops corinnae. The sequence goes on from CM053589.1 coordinate 83,933,898, forward strand.
TGTGGTCATACAGTTAGTGTCACAGGCAAGATTCAAACCCAGGTCTCACTTGACCCCAAATGTATTATTCTTTCCATTATACCACGATTCGTTTTGCTGTATGAAGGGCTGCTTTAGCTTATGCTTTATAAAGCCCCTTTCCTTCCTTTCCCTGGCAGAGAAATTAATATCTATGATCCTTGATAGAACAAGGAAGGGGAAAAGGGTCAACAACATATAGATAGGGAGGAAATAGGAAAGGGGTGATGTGTTTTCATTCTCCACACTTAAGACAGATAATGCATTTCCCCATAGAAACTATAGGATATGGGTTGGTTAACCTCAGCTGGTCTGACAGCATTATTACTATACTTCAAGTATGAGTTCCCCCTCAAATGTACCCTGTGGCCCCAATGTATTTCCAGATGTGGTATGGGTATTTTGGGTGGTTGTGAAGACTTGAAACCCCATCCACAGTATTTTCTACCCATAAGCTATGCAGAAACCCCAAGTTAAAATAGCTAAGTATTTTATCAAGACAGAGTAGCAAAGTATCCCATTAAAATAAATGGACCAAAAAAGAAAAGGAAAATGAGGTTTGTGAACAACAAAATAATTCTCCATCCCTGCCCTTTTCCCTCCCCCCCACAACACATACCCAATGATACAACCTCATAAAGTTGCTAGTGGGGAAATGACTTCTAAGGAAAACACTTTGGGGTGAAAAAACTCCCTGCTGCAATTGAATAGATAGGACAAAAGGAAGTAATTCTCTTGTCTCCTCTCAACTTATTCTTGATGATTTGTGAATACCTTCTGGGCACAGGAATTCATTGAACTGGCTTGTTGTCAGGATTCTACAATGACTATTGGATTCAAGGGATGCCACTGCATTATCTACCATGTGGCCTTTCATCTTCTGCTACCTTTGATTAAAGACTATCTTCCTCTTAAACATGTTCCCCATGGCTAGCAAGAAGGCTATTTTGTCAACATGATGCTTCCTCCCCTAGTTTCTTTCTTCAAATATTCTGATGTGTCCAAATACATGTTTTGGGGATTCTGGTATCCTGGGGCCTTCTCCAAAGAACACTAGATCCCTTGCCTCATTGTTTATAATCCCCAAAGTCAAGAGGAATCCTCCATTTGGGGTAACTATAGTAGCACAGTTTGGAACATAGAGTATGATAAAGGGAATAATGTGAAATAAGACTAGAAAGGATGGTGGGAACCAGACTATGGAGAGCTTTAAATGACTGGCTGGGGAGTCTGTATTTTATCCTAGAGGAAACCATGATAGTCATTGTATTTTGAAAGTAAGGATGGAAGCAACAGATAATGTGATGGTAATTAATAGGATTTTGCAACTGATTAGGCTTGTAGGGATGAGAAATAGGAAAGAGTCAAAGTTGAATCTGAGGTTTCAAGCTGGAAGAGATACCTGGAAGGTTGGCAATACCATGAAGAGAAAAAGGGAAGCTGAGGAGGAAGGAAAGGTTTAAGGCAGTGGTTCTCAACTTTCCTAATGCCACTACCCTTTAATACTCGTATGTGGGCATATCTGCACGTGGGTGGACCTGTCTGGAGACGGATAGAGGAGCAGTGTCTCGGTTCCTAAGACCATCGGAAATATGTGTTTTCTGATGATCTTAGGTGACCCTGTTTGACCCCCAAAGGGGTTGTGACCCACAGGTTGAGAACTGCTGGTTTAAGGGGAAAGGGGATGAATTCAATTTGGAATATATTACAATTGAGTTAATTAGCAGAGCATCTAATTGGAGATGTCTAGGAAGGAGTTAAGATATGTGAGAATGTAGCTCTCAGGAGACATTGAAACTGGATTGATAATTTGAGTCATACACATAGAGAAGATTTTTGAAGTCCTGAGGATAGATGATAGTGAGAACAGAAAAGGAGAGCAGAGGAGAGAAGAGAAGGGTAAGAGGAAAGGAGAGAACTAGAATCAAAGCCTGGAGGGAGACCTTGATAAAATTAGATATGGGATACTATGTTCAGAAGAAAGATACCAATATGCTGGAAAGCATACAGAAGAGAATAACCAGATTAGTTAATACGCTATATTAGGATCAACTGAAAACATTAAGCAGATTTATCCTGGAGATGAAATGACTTAGGAGAGGGGAGTGGGAAGTAAGGGAAAGGGAGAGGATATGATAGTTATCTTCTAGCATTTAAAGGGCTGTTATAATGCAAAAAGCAAAACTCCAGTGAGTTAACCATATAACCCTAATACCAAACATACATTTAGCTAAAAGACTATTTTACTGAGAACTCACATGGAGGTCAGAAGAAGAGGTACAAGGACACCCTCAAGGTCTCTCTGAAGAACTTTAATATCAATTGTGAGACATGAGATACACTGACACAGGACAGTGCAGCATGGCACCCAGCATCAAGGAAGACACTGTGCCCTATGAGCAAAGTGGAATCACAGTAGCAGAAAAAAAAACAAAGGAAGGGAGAGATGCACAAATCTAGACATCTCCATCCTAAATGTTCAAATGAACTGTTTGTGCCTGACGTGTGGCAGAGCCTTCCGAGGTGGCGTTGGTCTAATTAACCACAATCGAACACACTGTACATTGTAATGCTATTGGTCCTTTTCAAGTTCCAAAGATGAATGACAACAACATGAAGAAGGGATTTGATTTGCTCTATTTGGTCCCAGATGGCAGAACCAAGAACAAAGGGTAGAAGTTGCAAGGAGGCAGAGTTAAACTTGATGTCAGGAGAATCTGGTCAATGACTAGAGCTAGTCCAAAGTTGAAGGAACTGTAGTAGAAGGTAGTTGGATTTCTCCTCTTTGGATGTATTTCAGCAGAGGTCAGATAACCATTTATCGTATCTACTGTAGTGTGGACAATTTGGGGGTTAGGGCTTATGGCCTCTGAGATCCTTTCCAACTCTAAAATTCTGTAGTTCTGTAACACTAGTGATGGAATAGAGGAAGATGAATTCAGGCTTGAAGTTTAAGGAACCATCATCCAAGAAATAGCAGATCTTGTGAACTGATGAATTTTTTATCTAAAGATATTTACTTTATTCCAACACAGTCCTCAATCAGTGTATTTTGCTATCTATTCATTTACCCAGAAGTCATTTTCAGTCTATATTTGTGCCTTAGTTCTTTATTGTGTATGTATGTATGTTTTTAACACCAGCCTCTAGTATTTCTCCAGCAATGCCATATCTCCCAAACAGACAAAGAATTTTGAAGCATTTTCAATTTATTTTTAACATCTGAGTCAGAGAACAAAGAAACTGTTCTGGGGAAGGGAACACATACACAGGGAAAAACAGTGGGTCTTCTCTAAATTTAATCATTAGAGGATGATCCATCAGCCTTGATTTGCTGATATGTGATAGTCAATTGGGTCTAATTGCAAGAAAATTGCAAAAATTTATGTCCTAATGCAGGACATAAAGATCCCACTAATAAATGATCCAGTTTTTACAATGTCATTTTTGAAAATGTCATTTTGAAAAGCGGATTTCTTCCAAGGTTTAAAAAATTAACCAAAGAGTTTATGTAATCCCTTCATTTTACAGGTGAGGAAACCGAGATCCAAGAAGTACAACGACTTGCCTAAGGTCAAGTGGAAATTAACAAAACCAGGTTTTGAACTCAGGGCCTCTGATGCTAAATCCAGTATTTTTTCTAGTACACCACAAATCCAGAAGCAGTTCCTTAGTTTGTAGAACTCCTATGGCTCTCCTGACACAACTTTTGAATGCTATACTTTAGGAATTTTCTATTTGTAGCTTCAGGTTGATAAGAGAAAATCATATAGCACTTAAACATTTATAGCAGTTTTACATAAATCATTCCACTTGAGCCTCCCCACAACTCCCTAAAGCAAATAGTGTGAGTGTTCTTTTGTCTGTTTTATGGATGAGACAGCTGAGGTTTCGAGAAGTTAAATCACTTGTCCAATGTCCCCTTGGACATTAGAGGGCCCGGCCTGCAGGCGGAAAGCTTCATCTTCCTGAGTTCAAATCTAACCTCAGACACTCACTAGCTGTGGGACCCTGGGCAAGTCACTTCACCCTGTTTGCCTCAGTCTCCTCATGTGGAAAATGAGATGGAGAAGGAAATGGCAAAGCACTACAGTATCTCTGCCGAGAAAACCCCAAATGGGGTCCCAAGGAGCTCAACATGTGAACCACAATGGTGCACAGCTTGATGAGCTCAAAGTCAGGTCTTTCCACTTTCTGCTATTCTTTCTTATATGCCCTTCCAGATAATTCAAAGGACTAGGTCTGTGTTAATAATTTTAATGCTTCTTCAGCCGGATGGGAGGTCAACATCTGGGAGACAGTGGTCCTAGATTCTGCTTATATTTCTACCGTCTGTGGCTCTAGGGGTCACTGGAGGTGTGACCCAAAGACAGCATTACATCACAGCTCAAAGCAAACCTACAACGACTACCAGCTCACAGCTGTGCTTGGGTACTGACAGCAGTATTTTCTGGGAGAGACGTGGGTCTAGAAGGACTGCAATGGGGCAGAAACAGATGTGTGGACAAACTAAACGGCATTGTCTCCACAGCCCAAATCAGGTCTCTACTCATGCCTGACTTATGCCTGTCTGTAGCTATGAAAACACAATATGGCTTTGTCTTTGGAGGCAATCTCCTAAAAGGCTTACAAGATGAGAGATTGATACCCCGGCAAACTATCTCTTAAGTTGTCTTTTTTCTCTTTGTCTCAGACATATGAAGACAAAATTCTAGTTTTGTATTCCTCCCTGTGCTTAGCATAGTATAATTCACATAGTAGGTACTTTACTATATTAATATATAACATATAATATTATATATTGATATATTTATATTGATCCATTATATTGGTGTATATATCAACATACAATTATGTATTTATACATTAATATATTTACATTTAAAATACTTGATAGCTAGAAATGCCTCCATTCATTTATCCAACAGATATGTCAAATAAATGAATGGAGAAATGTATTTTTCTAGCTCTTCCTGTCTTTGTGTCTTTATCACTCTGTCTCGTCTCCTAATTTTCCATTTCTCACCTGTCTCCATCCTTCTCTTAACACAACATGTTCTATGAATAAAGCATAATTTTATTATTGTTCTGTTCACTGAACAGAGCTGGTTTAATGATTCCCATTGTTATTTCTAAAAACAGATGAACAGCATGTTCTGTCTTTTTTTCTTCCCCAAAAGTAAATACAGTTGCTTTCTTACTTATATAACCCTTAGACAGAAAGTACTTTGTAAATTATAATATGAGTTATTATTATCTGATTAAAGAAATTAATGCTAATGAACAATTAACAGGCATAACTCTCCCAGGCCATTGAGTAGGGTTTTTTAAGGGAATGGGGGAAGGGAAGCATTTATATAGTACCTACTATGTGCAGGGCACTGTGCTTAGTGCCTATACAAATATTTATCTCATTTGATCTTCGTAACAACCCTGAAAAGTAGGTGCCTGTTACTATTCCCATTTTATAGTTGAGGAAACTGAGGCAAACAAAGGTTAAGTGATTTGTCCAAGGTCACACAGCTAGTAAGTGAGAGAGGCCAAATTTGATTTCCTGACTCCAGGCCCAATACTCTATCCACTGTGCCACCTAACTAAAAGAAGAATTTATTCATCTCTAATTGTATAACTTGGAGTAACACTAATTATTGGAGTTGAGGAGTTGGGGTAGTAATAATGCTATAGCATGATGTAGAGGATAGAGTGCTGGACTTAAAATCAGGAAGACTTGGCTTCAAATTCCACCTTAGATATGTGCTATGTGACCTTGGTCAAGTCACTGACTTTTTCTGAGCCTCAGTTTACAATCTATAAAATCAGGATAAACTCATTGGTTACAGCCCTTCTATATGACCAAACTATGGTTGTCATATGTGTCAATGTGAAAGTATTTGCAGATCCTATACATGATTGCACGCCACCATGGGGGGGGGGGGAAAGGGAGGGGAGAAAATCTGAAACTCAAGTGATTGTGGAACTGAATCTTGTAAATTAAAAGTAAATGAGTAAATAAAAAATTTTAAAAAAATAAAAATTAAAATTAAAAAAATATAAAATCAGGATAAGAATATTACCTAGAGGCAGCTAGGTGACACAGTGAATAGAGCACTGACCCTGGAGTTAGGAGGACTTGAGTTCAATTCCACCTTAGACACTTGACACCGTGTCAAGTGTGACCTTGTGCAGGTCACTTAACCTCAATTGCCTTGCCTTGCCTTGCCCTGCCCAAAAAAAAAAAAAGACTATTACATCACAGTGTTGTCAGGAAGATCAAATGAGATTATATATGTAAAGTGCTTTGCAAATATTAAAGCAGCTTACAATTATCAACTCTGTTACACCCTTCTGCCTTTGTCAGACTTCCATTAAAGCTACCCATGTGCTTACATCCCCCAGATCAGGGGAGTGATGGCGCTGGAGACAATACCCTCAAGGAGAAAGTGTGGTAAGGACCTGTCCCCTTAATTTAAACTAGTCACCCCACAGTTAGAGCAGCCTAACTCTCTTAGTAGAGGCTGTGTGGGCCCAAGGCTAAGACTAGCCTCCTCTTCTTTTCCAACAGAGCTAAAACCTGTTTTTTCACATCAGGAAGGTAGGCAATATCCCCAGCTGAACTTGCAGGACAAATAGAAATTAGGGAGCGCCTGAGACCTGGTTTCATTGATGCACTAGAAAAAAAAAACAACAAGCCAATGGCCTCCATTCAAAGGCAGGCCAGGTGGGAGGAGACTGGATCAGATCTCTTGTTCTTTTCTCTTCTAAATCTTCTCTCTTTCTCATCTTCCTGTTACTTCTTCTTCCTTATTCTTTTCTCCCCAACCTCTAGTAGACAAGGAACACCTCAACCCCATCTTCTCCATTTAATCCACTTCAAGCAAGATGCCAATGGTGCCTTCCTTGTCAGACCAGTGAGTGCCTGATACATTCTCCTTCCTTTCCAGTGGTGGGGACAATCTTCTAATCTCCCCCCACTCCATCCAACTGTTGAAATTGTTTTTGAGTTTTTATTGGTCTAGGGGACTAAAGCTCAGATTGCTGAGGAGCTTCCTGGTCACCTAGGTACAAAAAAAGCCAGGATATAAGGGAAACTTTAGACTATATATAGATCAGCAGCATGAACAATACTGAGAAATTGTGCTCAGCTGAATCTATGCTTTATCCTGGATGAACATCCTTCCCCTGCTAATGGCTAAGTAAATTTCCTTTTGTTAACTGTTAGATGGATTGTGAATGCTTCATTTCATTTCAGTCTTGAACCCAAACTACCGAGGCATCAGGTTGAGTCAAGTCCTGCCTATTACGCTATCCTTTCTCTCTGGCTAGGAGTCCCATGAGAAAAGTAGAAAAAGGTTTAGAACAGTGTTTCTCAAACTTTTTTTGTATTCATGCCACAATATTCTTTGCCATGAGGAAGTCACAGCACGTTGAATGTTGGAGCTGGCAAGACAACAGTAGAGTTGGACAAACATAAATATACAGCTTCCCTTTAATAAGAGAAACTGTTTTGTCGAGTTTTTTTTAACAAGTTCAAAGTGTGATGTATTTTGAGGTTTGTGTGTATGTGTGTAGGAAAAGTTCTTATTTTGTGAATATCTTATTTACCAGAGGCAGTGTGGCCCAATGGGTAGAGTCAGTCTCAAAGCCCGGAAAACTTTAGTTCAAGCCCTACCTTTGACATTCACTATGTTACCCTGGTTCATTCTTTCAACCTCTCAGTGCTTTAAGCAACTCCCTAAGTGACAGAGAAGGCACTTACCTGCCTTGGTACAGAGGGTGTCTTCACCTGGGAATCCCCCATACTAAAGAAATCAGTGATCTAATTCCTTTCCGTATACATGACCATACTATATAAGCTGGAAAAGTAAAATTTATATCAGATAAAATTATTTATAAATGTTCTTTTATCTTCAATAACATAACATCCCAAATTTTGTGATATACCTAGCAAAACTTGCAGCGCACTAGCAGGCCACAGCCCATTTGAAAACCACTGGTTTAGAAATTCTTCAGAAGGGCTTGCTGGCCTAGTACAGTGTTGTATCTCTGCTCTTAGGGAGGCTGTAGCTAGTGGATCCCTTGAGTTTGGGAGCTCTACAGTTGGTCGAATGCCAATGACCAAGTATGTTACCCTAAGTTCAGGCCCAATATTGTACAGCCAGAGAAGAGGCCAGCTACCAGGCTGCCCAAGGAGAAGTGAGCTGCTCCCCCAGGTCAGAACAACGGAAGAGGTTAAACCTTCCGTGGAAATTCATATTGGGACTGCGCCCATGAGTGGTCACTGTACCCCCAGCTGGGGAGAGAAAAGGAAACTCAGGCTCAAAAAAGAAAAGTTAACGAAGGTGTGTTTTGCCACTAAAATGGACAAGCCGTATTCCTTTGTAGGGTACTAGTGAAGATTTACTGCCTACTTTTGAGACTGCAAGGCTTGTCTTGGTTAGTTTGGGTGTCAGCCTGGGGCACACTTTGAAAAAAAATATCCATGATCCTGCGTCCTCACAATGGATCATGCCGGTTATGAGCTCTCCCTGCTCCTGCTGCCCTGTGAGGCTCTGTCGGTCAGAGGCCGCTAGTGGACATAGCCTTTTTCTTGGAGAGCCAAGTGCATGAAGCCTTTGCCAATACCTCTTAATTCCAGTGTCTTCCCATGGGGAATTATTTCCTATTTATCCTTTATATAACTTGTTTGTATATATTTGTTTGCTTATCTCCCCCCATTAGACTGTGAGCATCTCTGAGGGCAGAGACCCTTTTGTCTTTCTTTATAGCCCAGTTCCTAGCATAGTGTTTTTAGTACCTTGTTGTTGTTCAGTTGTTTTTTAGTCATATCCGAAGTGACCCCATTTGGGATTTTTTTTAGCAAAGACACTGAAATGGCTTTGCCATTTCTTTCTCCAGTTCATTTTCCAGATGAGGAAACTGAGGCAAACAGGGTTCAGTGACTTGCCCAGGGTCACAAAGCTAGTAAATGCCTGAGGCTAGATTTGAACCCAGGAAGATGTCTTCCTGTAGTCAGGACTGGCACTCTGTCCACTTCTCCATCTCACTGCCCATGTGCTTAGTACCAAGTAGATACTCAATAAATGCTTATTTACTGACCTCAGACGTTGGCTAGGTAACCCTGGGCAAGTCACTTAACCTCTGTTTGTCTCAGTTCCCTCATCTGTAAAAAAGGGGATATTAATATCTCTTCTCCAAGGGTGTTGTAAGGATCAAATGAGATGATCTGTAAAGTGCTTTGCAAACCTTAAAACAATATATACATGAAGCAGTCTGTTGGAACAGCTAGAGTCATGAAGACCTGAGTTCAAATCCAGCCTCAGACACTTACAAACTGTGTGACCTTGGGTAAGTCACTTAACCTCTGCATGCCTGAGTTTCCTCAATTGTAAAACAGGAATAATAACAGCACCTACCTCGTAGAGTTGTATGAGGATCAAATGTGATAATACTTGCAAAATGCTTAGCACAGTGCCTAGCACACAGTAGGTATTATATAAATGCTTATTTCCTTCCCTGCTTTATAAACATTGGCAATTATTATCACTAACCCAAAGGGCTACAAGCCCACAAAGGGGCTGTTGCACTACAGTATAAGTCACCTGGCTGGGTGAGGGGGATGCTCCAGACTGACGTGCTGCTGGCAATAACGGCCAGGATGACGAGGATGCCGCCTCTCTAAGATCATAGGCGACCTCAGTGGTCTAGCCCCATTCCCTCACTGCACAGAGCCCAGGGTGACTGAGTCACTTGCCCAAAGTCACACACCCTCAAGGCTTTATAGGTTTCTCCTCCATCAGCTCATGAGGTTCTCAAAACAACTCTCTAAGGTGGGCAGGGCAAGTAGTAGTAGCCCCATAGATGAGAAAACTGAGTCCCCGAGAGTTTACAAGATACAGCCAATTACTCAGGCCCTAGAGCAGCCAACAGTGGTATTCTTAACCATTTACACAGTCTCCCTTCAAAACTCCTTGCTGACAGGTCTTTAACTTTCTGAACTGCTCTTTCTTTAAATCACAAAGTCTCATACCTTCTTGAAAACTACTTCATTAGTAATAAGAAGTCACTTTTATTTGGACTATTAATCTGCCGCACCTCCACTCTCACCTCTCTAATTCCGCCAACCTCATTAAGACTTTAGTCTCACAGCTACACCTTTGAACTCAACCAATAAATAATCAAAGTGTCTCCTAACACCTCCAAGAAGTCAGTGGGTGATCACATTAGACAGAATGAGAGATCCAATTAATAAGCACTGTGTAAGTGACAGTCTCCTACCTGGAATTCAGTGAGATGCTGTCTGCCAAACGTTCTTTATCAGTCTTCCTCTGCAGAAGATGTCACAGAATCACAGAATTTGAAAGTTGGAAGAAATTCCACAACCCTCCAGGATAACCAGTACAAGCATGGAATCCCCACAGTAGCATCCCCTATATGTGGTGGTCTAGCTTCTGTTGAGGCCTCATGGTTAAGTGACTTGCCCAGGATCACAGGTCTGAGGCATTAGTAATTGATACTGGAGAGTTCTGCTAACAATTTAGTGATGGGTATCTCTGACCATTGCCTTGCTGCTCCTCAAAGAATAACTGTGGCACAGTGCCATGATGGTACATGAAATCTTTAGGACCAAGCAGAATTGTGCTCTGTCGGTGTAGCTGTTGAGTATTAATGTATTAATGTTGAGTATTAATGAGTATTAATGAATAATTGAGTATTAATGAATAAATTAATGAAGACAAAAGTATTAAGTGCTTGAAACAAGACAAGTTCTGACAAATACAAAAAGTCAGATATCCCCTGACCTCAGGGAGCTTTTGTTCTAATAGGTGAAGAAAACGCACACAGGCAAGTAGTAGCCACAGAGGGGTATTTTGGACTGGGAAGTTACAGAGAACAGTAAATGGAACACCTACAGCCATCTCGGGATGAGGTGTCAGAGCAGGCAAGAAGAGAAGAAATAAGCACTTTTAGTGTCTGCTCTGTGCTAAGCTCTGTGTTCTAAGTGCTTTACAAATATTACCACATTTGGTCCTCATGACAGCCCTGGGAGGCTCTCATTATCTCCAATTTACATTGCAATAACAGGATCTCTTATTATCCCCACTTTATAGTTGAGGAAACAGAAGCAGACAGAGGTTAAAGACTTTGACCATGGGCACAGCTGTTAAGTGTCAGAGGCTGGATTTGAACTTGAATCTTCCTGACTCTAAGCCCAGCATTCTACCCACTGCCACCTACCTGCTTCCGAAGCATTTAATGAAGGCATATTTACAAAGTACTATGCAAATGTGAAGACAGCTAGATGGCTCAACGGATATAGCTCTAACATCAGATACTTACTAGCTGTGTGACCTTGGGCAAGTCACTTAACCTCTGTTTGCCTTAATCCACTAGAGAAGGAAATAGCATATTATTACAGTATATTTGACAAGAAAACCCAATGGACAATGTGGTCCAAAGGGTCACAATGAGTCAGACACAACTAAACAACAATAATGCAAGTGTGAGTTATTGATATCATAAATGTGTATATGTCACATCCTTGCTACTAGGCTGTATGCTCCAGGAGAGCAGAAACCATGTCTTTATTGTTGTTGTTGTTGTTAGTTATTATTATTTAAAATTATCTTTATGTCTTCCCTAACACCCAGCACAGTGGGCCATGCAGAATGGCCACGTGGAATGCCCACGGTAACTAAAAACTCTTTCTTTCCTTCATTCATTTGACAATCATTAACACCTTCGTATGAATCCGAGCTGAAACACTAAGGAATGAGAGCTTTGCCGTGGACACAGCGGGATAATCTTGGAGCATGAAAAGGCCAGTGGCCAAAAGGTCCAATGAAATTTCGGGGGTGATGAGGGAGACAGGAAGAGAAAAAGAGAGGACCACTTCCTGCTTCTCAGGAAGGGCCCCAGCCGGTTGTTCTCGGTTCCTTCTTTGAGCATTTTGAGGGAATTCGTGAAAAGCTTTCTTGTAGGCCTCTGAGTCCTGTGGCCTGAGACTGAAAAACAATGCCCTACAGAAACATAGTGCCTCATAATTTTTTTAAAAAAATTTCCTTCCTTAAAAGATGAATAATTCATCTGGCTTTTAAATTTAGTAGGAGGCTCCTAGGTCCAAAACAAATTTGTGCAGTGATGCCTTGATTAGCTCAAAGCCTATCTGAGTAGCTGACTGTCTTTGCTTTTTTTTTTTTCTTTGTCTTTCCCCATCGTCCTCTGCCTACATTCCAATCAGACAGGCCTCAGCATTCCATCCCTGGTCTCCTCCATGGCCAGAGCGTGTTCTGCCTCTCCAACTCCACCATCCCAGGGCTGTTGGTGCAAATGAGGCTAATGTATGTACAGAGCTTTGCATACCTTAAAGTCCTACATAAATGCTGCCTGTCATTGTTCTCATTATTATGATTGCACATGAGTGGCTCTGGTTAAGTCATCTAATGTCTCTAAGCCTCTGTGTCCTCCTCTGTGAGGTGATATGTGGCCTCTAAACTATATATCTTCCCCACTGAAGGTGATGAGAGAGCAAGAAGATTAAAAAGAGACAAAGGAGAAAGAAGAAAAAATATATGCATGTAACTCTTGCCTTTTCCCTCTCCCTCTTTATTGTCAGTGCAATATAATATTCATGACATTTCCCTACTCCCAGGACCTTTCCAATGATTCCCCCGCAAAGGCCAAGAGTCTCTTGTATTCTCTTTAGACAGCGGGTGCTCATTGCTATTAAATGAATCATCTTTCAATCTAAGTTAAAAAAAAAGAACTGAGGAAAACTTTAAAGCCATTCAATGGGGTTATGACCTGAAACTTATTTTTCTGCAAGTCTGCCTTAATCTGTTAATAATACTATATTTCAACATTTCCATAGATCCCATCAGTGTCATTATTCCACCCCCACCCTCAACTATACAAGTTCCAACCCATCTATGCCTTTTGATTCAGTTTGTCTCCTGTCGAGGCCATAAATCCTCCACAGGGAGTCCACCCAATGGACTGTGGTCCTTCCTCTAGACTTCTTAACATTATGTCAATACCAATGGAGCACACAGGTTGTCCATTGTTTATGCCTCACTCTTGATACACAACTGGCCCATCTTCTTCTCTAGCCATAGATCTCTCTCATGATAACCTTTATTCTACTTCTCCTGGACAGAGCTTCACTGGTAATGGATTACAACCTATGTGGAGCCACAATTTAAATTCTTGAGACTTTGAGTCAGGGAATATAGCATCACCAGAGGAGTGTTGATGTTTAAAAAGATAGACCTTTGATTCAAAAAGAAGCTTGGAGCACCCACTGTGTAAAGAGAATACAAGAGATTCTTGGCCAGTGGTTCTCAACCTTCCTAATGCTGCGACCCTTTAATACTCGTATGTGGACATATCTGCATGTGGGCGGACCCACCTGGAGATGGATAGAGAAGCAGTGTCTCAGTTCCTAAGACCATGGGAAATATGTGTTTTCCAATGGTCTTAGGCAACCCCTGTGAAAGGGTTGTTTGACCCCCAAAGGAGTCACAACCCACAGGTTGAGAACCGCTGCTCTTGGCCTTTGCGGAGGAATCAGAATGGAATTTTGAGAGAGTAAGTGAGAGAGAGAGAGAGAGAGAGAGAGAGAATGTTGTCCCATTCCCCTTTGTCCTACTCAATTCTGAAGCCAGATCATTGTCCATCTGCAGAGTCTAAGATATATGTATTGATGCACCAGCTCAATGTTCATTCAACTGCATATTATTGTCTGGCCAATAAACATTCTTCATCTACTTAGTCTTTCCTGTTCAATAATTGGGTCAAACCCTTTTGAGTAAATGTAAACTACTATAATCTGCATAACTCACTTGTATAACACTCATTTATGAAGCACTTTACTTCCATTATTTCATTTGCTACTCAAAACAACTCTATGAAATAGATAATCCTACAATTATTATCCTAGCTTGATAGATGAGGAAACGAAAGGCTCAAAGAGATAAAGTGATCTGTCCAAGGTCACATAGCTAATCAAAGGAAGATCACTTTTCATTGTACCATGATGTTCTAGATCCTAAAATAATGAGGCATCTAAAATATGATATGTGAAGTGGGAAAAGGATTTCTCATCGTCAAAGGATTATAGAATCATAGATTTAGAGCTGGAAGAGACTTTAGAAGGGGTCTGCTCTAGGGCAGTTAGGTGGAACAATAGATAGAGCACAGACTCTGGAGTAAGGAGACCCTGGGCAAGTCACTTAACCCCAATTGCCTCCAAAGCAGAAGAAGAAGATATCTGTTCCTTCCTCTATCTTGCAGATGAGGAAACTGAGGCTCAGAAAGGTTGTGACTTAATATACCTAGTAAGTGTCAGGGTCAGGACTCAAACCCAGATCTCAGAGTAAATACTGAAAGAAAAAAAGGATAGAGAAAAAAAATTGGAACCTGAAGTAAAAAATAGATTTGAAGAAAATGAAACAGCATTTGATACTGTAAGCAGACACCTAATGGGAAGACAATAGCAGTTTCATTTTTTTTTTTAATTAAAGGGGCCATCCCTTGGCTCATTCTTAAAGAGCACTAATCACTGAATGGATGTTACTTCGGTCAAAGTGAGAACTTGGAAGGACTTTAGCTTAAAAAGAACAAAGTTTACCCCTGCATCCTGGACCATCTCCAGTCATCCTGATCTATATCTGGCCACTGGACCCAGATGGCTATGGAGGAGAAAGTGAGGATGGTGACTTTGCACAGCCATCCCTCACTAAAATCCAATTCACTTGCAAATCTTGGTATCATCTTCCTGATGTCATGGTCCTCTTCAAGAACAAAGGACAAACCACGACAACCAATGTGGGAAACAGAGAGTTAGAAGCAACATCTGGGAAGAAGGGAGGGCCTGAAGCAAGCAGGTAGAGAGAAAAGGAAGAAAGAAGGCAGAAAGGGAATGCCAAGATTTGTAATTTACACCTTAACCTACAATTCAAAGTCACCAGGTGGCATTGACAACCACTATCCTGGTCCTGTACCATAATAAGGATCAGAAACTAGGCCAGTCTCTACCCTCACCCTGGCAATTTTGGTGCTTTGCCCCCCTGGGCAGGAGTGCCAAGGAAATGCCAAGTTTCTCTGTGGCTCTCAGAAAGTCCCTTACCTTCCACCCCCCAGCTCCTCTCTCTTTCTAGGTAACCCCATAGACTCACTGTCTATGAGATGTGGATTATTATAGATTTACCCAATCAGAATCACCTGTGAGCTCTCATCCTACAACACCCTCTCCCCCAACTAACTATGTTTTACTGATTCCATCATGTGACTTTAGCATAATGAAGCCACAGGAACAAACAAAATCTCCTTATCTACACGCAGCATCTTACTCTTAGCATAGAATTAATAAGCAATACACAATTAAAAACAAAAAACAAAAACCTTTCAACTTCATTCCCACCATTCCTAAATACAGGAGGTTTCTAGATAGTACCCAGGCTACACTAAACCTCGTTCATTTTGTTTAATCCCCATGGCTGACCCTCCTATGAACAGAAAAGAAAGAAGTATAGGCAATTGATGTGTGACTCATGAAACTAGAAGGGCCAATCTTTAGATTAAAACTGAAGAACTTTGGACCCTGGTTTTGGTTCCAAGGTTTGAAGTTTTGCTTATTATGCCAGTAACTGCTAAGGGACCTCGGCTTTTTGAAAAGCTAGTTCATTGCTTATGAAGCAAGGTAAAAAAAAAAACTAGGGTGTGCAGAATCAGTGGTGAATCCCAGGGAGCAGGAGTGGATACACTGTCATCTCTCACCTGCTCCCTCAGATGACCTCTCTCTCTCACTCACCACCCAGCAGGGCCAAAGCTCTGCCCCTCCACACATCAGGCAGGGGAGAGGCAGATACAGCAAGAGAGGGGCCACAACTATACAAAGCTTGCCTTCCCTATTTAAAATATAAGCCTCTTGAGGGTAAAGACTATCTTACTTTTCCTTATTTGTTTCCTCGGGCTTTAAAGCAGCATCTGGCATGCAGCAGGTACTTAGCCAATGCTTTTCCTTCATTCATAAGGATCATGGCTTAGTTTTTAATACTGATATTTTATGTTCTCCCCCCAAAAAAATCCTCAGATATTCCCCTTACCTCATCATCATCATCCATAAAATATTTACCTTTTACTGGTATTGCTATATCTATTATCATTCTTTCATCCCTTGAAGAATCTGGGGTTCTGGTCTGTATAAATTTCATTCCTTTTGCAAAAAAAAATATTTTACACATACATACACATTTTGCTTCAGGCACCTGAAACAGGAAAACATGGGTGGGCACCATTTCGATATTTGGAAGTTAACATTTGATAAGTTAATGAACCTGACACGAGGGGGTATCTATCTTCCCTGAGGTTTAACACTCCCTTAATCCCAAAGGAAACCAACCGAGGAAGCCCTCCTGAGCCATGACTCACAGTACCCAGTTCTTAGAGGGAGTCACTGTCCAGGTAGGGTCAGTTTATGTAACAAGTGACCTGAGAGCTTAAAGGGGCAAAGAGCTCTTACATTCCTGTGACTAACAGGTAAGACCCAAGTTCAACAGGGCCAGCCCTACCAAGGGTATAAAATAGTTTATACCTACCCCTTGGTTATACTCAGCCCTGGTATCCTAAGAACTCTGCAAAACCCCCTACTACAATATATCAGAGGATACCCAGGAATCCACATAAGCCTTGTTCATTAGTTATCCTTCAGCCCCAAATTACCCATACAAAAAGACAAGCAGAGGTTAACCACTAGGCAATATTGGCACATACAATTTTCCTGGGGCTATGGTTCCATAGCTTGCAGGGAATGTCAGCTGGAGTGACAGCTCTCCTTAGGAGAGGGGATTCTGACAACCTATTGACTTGCTAGACATCTGGAGATCCTGCCCTCCACAAGATACTCTGGCAGATTGTTGTTTGGTGCAGTGGAAAGTGGGTAGAGGGTATCTGTCAGAATTATCAGTTGACCAGGGAAAACACCAGGGGAGTGGGGAGAGACAAGGAAAGGAGGGTGGTGCTTATCTGGGTTCTCAGAAGTCAAAAAAGGAAAGAAGGGAAGGCTTTCTCAAGTTTTTCCACAGCTTTCTCAGTTCATTATCACAGCCTTTGCTGTCCAGGCCCCTTGCTTGTAACATCTTTTATGTATGTGTGTGTGTGTATTTTATGTGTATGTATATGTGTATACATATGTATATATGTATATATGTATGTGTATGTATATATAATATATAATCAAATTTATTTTATGTAATTAATTTTATAACTTTTTAACTTAAAGTGCTTTAATATGTCTTTCTTTTACTCATTCCTTATTTTACATAATTTGGTATTAAGTTCAAAAAATTTTGATGGATATGCTCTAATTCTTCATTATTCAACCACATTGGATCATTGTCACATTGGATATTAAATATATCTTTAAACCCATTCTTTCTTTTGTTACGACTTTTCTTATCTCTTGAGTCCTTCTAGCCTAGTTAAGCTTACTTGAGGACTTCAAACACACCGACCCACTCCTAACTCCGTCCCCAGTCCTCCCCTTGAACACTGGGCTTTGTTTTCTGATGGCCTCTCCCTCCAAGCAGAGCCTGCCCGTCATTTGGCCATCATCTCAGTTCCCTTTCTGGGTCCTCAACATTCCTTGCTCCCTTCCAGGTGGTAGCAACGGGGCTTGTGATTCTGTTGATAATAATGACCTTCCTCAGCAGCACCTTTGCTGCCCCCTCTAATCTGAGTGAGTTATTTAGGACTCACTTGTCCCTGGTTCCCCAGCTGGCACGTGTCATGGGCAGGACATGGAGTCCATTCTTACCTCAGATACTTATGTGACTCTGGGCAAGTTACTTAACCTATTGTCAGCTTTAGTTTCTTCATCTATAAAATGGGGATAATAGTAGCAGCTAACTTCCCCTCTATTGTTGTGAGAACAAAATGAGATATTTGTAAAGCCCTTTACAAATCAAGTAGATGTATTATTATTGATTACTATTACTGTTTATAAGTCATATCCCCAAAGAAACCCAACTATATATATAATATACATTATTATATATACATATATTATAATTATATATGCACATATAA
>CM053589.1:83952099-84013985 GCA_028646515.1 Pseudochirops corinnae
GCCTTACAAGTCCTTGGGTGAGGCCTTTTGACTGAGTCCAAGTTTTACATAACAAATCCTGTTATTAAGGGGATTTATTCTGTGAAGTTTGGATTCAGTCAAAAGGCCACTCTTGAGGACCTAGAGGGCCACATGTGACCTCGAGGTGAAAGCTTCCCCACCCCAGCTAAGTATGAGCTCGTTGAGAAGAGCGACTTTTTCTTTTTTAACTTCCTTTGTATCCCCAGAGCTCAGCACAGAGCCTAGCACATAGTAGGAATTTAATAACCATTTGTCAACTTGGCTTGAAATTTCATCTTAAACCAGAGCCAGCTAGCTCTGTCATTTAATACAAAACAACTTGGTAACCGACTCAGTGATGCAGATTTCCCTTTAGAATCCCCCAATCTAGTACTTCTTGACTCCAGTCTGGCGAGGGCTCATTTTATGATACAATCATTCCAGGCTCGTATTTGGTTTGTAACCTCTCAGTACAAAGGAAAATAAATACTCCCTCGTCAGCAACTCCAGGGCAGAAATGATGACAGGAAGCCACTTGGAATTTTTCTTTTTTATACCTTGTAACCAGCTTTGGATCCTCAAGGCAATGAATGAATGGCTTCTGAGTCTCTAATGCCCCATTATTTAAACCAAAGCTACAAGGGAGAGACATCTTAAAGTTCTCATTTTAACCAGACATACCTCAGAGGCCAGGGCCCTCTACTCCTTATGTTCAGAGGAAGATAACAGGCTAATGGGAGTTGTGCCCAGCAATCCAGCAATACCCTGGAAGGGAGAAACCAAGTATATAAACCTAACACTTAGGAGTGTTACGTGGACTTCTTCTACATCACTCTGTGTAGTCCTCATTTCTGATGTTATTTCTGTTATTATTGATCAGTCATTTTCAATTGTATCCTATTCTTCATGATTGCATTTGGGGTTTTCTTAGCAAAGATACTGGAGTAGGTTTGTCATTTCCTTCTCCAGCTCATTTTACAGATGGGGGAACTGCGGCAAACAGAGTTAAGTGACTTGCCTAGGGTCACACAATCTTAGAATGAATTTGTACTCGGGAAGATGAGTCTTCCTGACTCCAGGTCTGGCATTTTATACGCTGCACTACCTAATGGCCCCTTTGGCCCTCGAAGTTTGCCCCATTCCCTCTAAGCTATTCATATGCAAGCTTTCATTGTTAAAAATAAATTTAGACTTTTTTTCTCTCTCATAGAAATTTCAAGTTAGTCAGAAGAAAGAAAAATGCCTACATTGATCATAATGTCACAGAATCAATGTAATTATTACCAGAAAGCAACATACAGAAAGTAGCAAGTCTATAAATTCTTCTATACACCCCAGGATATGAAGAGCCAAATAGTCTCATTATCTGGACTTAAGGAGAGCTTGGCAGTCACATCGGATTTCTTAAGGCCTAATATCATTTGAGAGCGTCAATGAAATGGTCTCATGATTCTCATGTGTGGAAATGGGAGGAACAGAGGGAGGGAGAAGGAGAGAGACAATACTCCTGATTGGAATATGCAATTAAGTTTTTTAAAAATGGCTCCTTGACTGCTTTCCACACTATGGGACTGTGAGCAGCCTATTTGCTCAAGTGTGTAATTTTCATGAGGATAACTAACCTCACTTCCTCACCACCTGAGAAGCATTTCATGGTCAGCTATAGGGTGCAGATCTGTAACTAGGGTAAGGTATAGAGAGATTTTTCTCCCCCCAGCGTGTTGAAATTTCCAGGGCATTGGCAAGTATTGCACTACTAAAAGACAGAAAAAACTGAGTTTCTAGTGACTTTGTTCATAAGAATAATTAGTTAAAATAAGAAGGTACCAGTGTACTTCTTACCCTCACCCCAGCTTCTTCATGCAGATCTTTCCATTCATCAGCTTTTCTAGCAGTGTCAATGTTTAAGTGCCTACTGTGCTAAGCACTGGGGAGACAAGAAATGAAAAAAAATTAGACCCTGCTCTCCAAGAAATCACAGCCTAATGGAGAAGACAACATGCAAAGAAAGAAGCCATATCCAGAATAAATTGGAAATAATAACAGAGGGAAGGCACAAGAATTAACTGGGAAAGATTTCTGGCATAAGGTTGGATTTTAGCTAGGACTTGGAGCAAGTCAGGGATGATGGAGATGAAGGGAAAGGAGAACGTTCTGGTCATGGGAGAAACGAGTAAAGATGCCATGGATTGAGAGATAGAAAAACTCAGAGAAAAAGAGAATATTAAGGAGAAGGTGTTTAACAGTATCTAAAGCTGCAGAAAGTCGAGGAGGAGGATGTTTGAGAAAAGGCACAGTGCTCTTTCCTTCACTCAATTCAATTGTCTTGGAGGAGCAAGGCTGCTCCCTGTGTCTCCCACAGGGGCTCCTGCCCCACCCTCATTTGTTTGTTTATTTAGTTATTCAAGGGAAAGTATTTTGACAGTCATAAACATTTAAGCACCTACTATGTGCCAGGCATTGTGCTAAATGCTAGGATTCAAAAAGAGGCAAGAGATAGTCCTTGCCCTCAAGGAACTTACAATGTAATAGACAATACACATACACACACACGCATATGTATATTCATATATATATATGAACACCACACACATACACACACATATATACACATATATACACATACACATATATACACAAACCACACATATATATACACATATATGAACAAATGTACATATATCCGTATATACATACACATATGCATATGTATACATACATGCACATACATATACATATATACACATACACTATATAAACAAACATACATATATACATATACATACACTTATATACAAACACATACACATATATAAACATACCACACATCCATACACACACATCCATGTGTGTGTGTGTGTGTGTGTGTGTGTGTGTGTGTGTGTGTGTGTGTGTGTACACACAGCTATAAACAACCTATAAATAAACAAAGGACAGCACTAGAATTAATTAGAGTTGGGAAAGGCTTCCTGTAGAAGACAAGTTGCTGGGGAAGTCAGTAGGTAGAAATAAGGAGGGAGAGCATTCCAGGCATGTAGGATAGCCAGAGAAAATGTGCAGAGCAGGGAGATGGAGTGTCTTGTTCATATTAATAACTCAATTAATCAAGTTTTACGCAGATTTGCATCTCAGGGTAGTTATTTAAGATAAATGAACTTTTTCTGTGAAGTGAAACTATCTATTAAGCCTAGAAAGTTAGGCCAGAGACTTTTGGGAAGAGCTTTACATGACAAACTAAGGCAAGTGCCTTTGATCCTAGAGGCAATAGCCAATGAAGCCTGGGGGAATATGACTCAGACTTACACTTTAGGAAAATCACTTTGGTAACCTTGTGGAGGTGAAAGGCTTAAGGCAAGGAGACCATTTTAGGAGTCTACAGTAATCTTACAGGTGAGAGATGATGAGAATCTGAATGACTGTGGTTGTAATAAATAGAAATAAGGGAACAGATGTGAGATGCTGCAGAGTTAGAATTAAGCAGACTTGGGAACTGAACACATGTGAGTAATGAGGAAGATACAGCTCTACTGAATGACTCCGGGGTGATAAACCTAGATGACTGGAAGGATGGTGGTACCCTCAACAGAAATAAGAAAATTTGGAAGAAGGATGGGTTTAGGGAAATAAATAATGAGTTTTGTTTGGGACATAATGAATATGAGATGCCTAGTAGACAGTGAGATCCATAAAGGTAGAAACCAAGTCTTAGCTAAATATTGTATCTCCCTTGTCATCTAGCAAAATTCTCCCAACCGAGTAGGTAACTTAATAAATGTCTTGAAGTCAACACACATTAAGCACCTATTATATTTTGGCTTCTGTGTCAGGCACTGATGGAGCTATAAAGATAAATAAGAATTGTCTCTTCCCTCAAGGAATTTATAATCGATGTTTATAGTTCTGACATATTTCAACATTTTCTCTTTATGGTTCTTGGGTCTATTTTACATTAGAAGTCAATATTTTAAAATTATTCAGACAAATAGAAAAGAATAAAAGTGAGGATAGTTCCCAGAGGCAAATAAGCACCAAATGCAAATATTTGGCTTTGGAACTCTTTCGTCTGTCTATATTTAAATATTGGTGTATCTGCTGTCCTGTCAAGTTACTTTCCAACCCAATAAAAAGCCTAGATTTTTAGCAAAGCCAAAGTATCTCATACTGTTCTTGTGAAGAGTGTGACGTTAGTTTGATAGATTCAGAATGTGTGGAGTTATTAATGGTTCAAAGTCAAGAGGCAGGAGGTCTCCAGGGGAGCATCCCAAGGAGCTATGCTGTTTAATATTTTTATAAATGACTTGAAGAAAGGCATAAATAGCAGGTGCATCAAATTTATTGATGACACAGATGGGAGCGATAGCTAACAACACACGGGACAACAGAACCAAGATCCAAAAAGATCTTGATAGGTTAGCATTGGGCTGAATCTGGTGAAATGCAATAAGGATACATGTTTGTCACACTTGGATTTTTTTTAATAAATTTATTTATTTTTAGTTTACAACATTTAGTTCCACAAGTTTTTGAGTTCTAAATTTTCTCCCCCTCCACCACAAGACAGCATGCAATCCGATATAGGTTCTACATATATCTTCACATTAGACATATTTTCACTTTAGTCATGTCGTAAAGAAGAATTATAACCAATGGAATGAACCATGAGAAAGAAGAAACAAAACAAAAAAAGAAAAGAAAGAGCAAATAGTTTGTTTCAATTTGCACTCAGGCTCTATAATTCTTTCTCTGGATGCAGATAGCTATTCCAACATGAGTCTTTTGGAGTTATTATTGCTAAGAAGCCAAGTCTGTCAAAATTAGTCATCACAGATACAATGTGTCTGTAATTGTATAAAATGATCTCCTCGTTTTGCTCCCCCACTCAGCATTAGTTCATATAAGTCTTTCCAGGTTCTTCTGAAGTCCATCTGCTTGTCGTTTCTTATAACACAATAGTATTCCATTACATTCATATACCACAACTTGTTCAGCCATTCCCCAATTGATGGGCATCCCCTTGATTTCCAATTCTTTGTCACCACAAAAAGAGCTGCTATGAATATTTTTGTACATATGGGTCTTTTTCCCATTTGTATGATCTCTTTGGGATATAGCCCTAGAAGTAGTATTGCTGGGTCAAAGGGTTTTACTTGGATTTAAAAACTCAACTTCACAAGTACAAGATGGGCAAAGTATGGCTAGATAACAGTTCTGAAAAAGAACTAGGGGCATTAGTAGACAAAAGTTTAATGAATTGGTAGTATATTTTAGCAATCAAACAAAAAAATTAATTCAATCTTGGGCTGCATTAAGAGAGATACAGCTTTCAGGAATAGGGTAGTGATGGTCCCATTTGTAGTACCAATACAATATTTACAGTGCCCACAATCACAATAAAGACCGTGACTATAAATATCACATGACATTCAATTGCAAAATATACCAAACTCTTCGTATAGAGGATAGAGCTGAAGTACTTATTTAGACACCAGAAAACCGAATTCCAAAACCAGTAAGCTGATTCCATCATAGTACCAAAGATATTCAGAAGCCATAATAACACCGGGAGCCCCAGCATCCTTCAGCCTTCCCACAAACCAATACTAGATCAATATTTACTTACAAACCTCTCTCTCCTTGCCTGAGCACCTCTCTCTCATACCGTTTCTGTGGCTCTGGCTACTAGCTTCCTGTGGGTTCTGTTCTACCCTTCAGCAAACTCCTCCCACCACATGTTCTATGTGACTACATTCAGCCTATCAGGGGACAGAGTTTATCTTCACAGCAGGGAAGCTTCCTGTGGGCTCTGCATGCCACCCTTCAGCAAATTCCCTCTACCACAGGCTCCATGTGATTACATTCAGCCTATTAGGGGGCAGAGTTTACTTTCAAAGCAGGGGAGGTCTTCAAACTCCCCCCTAGGTCTATTAAGGAGCAGAAAAGATCTTCAAATTCCCATTCCCATTACACCATTATACTCTGCCCTCCTCTTGGGTTCAGTTTAAATAGATAATTGATAAAATGGAATGCCTTGAAGAGGTCAACTGAGATAGCGAAGGGCTTTAAGTCCATGTCATGAAGATAAATTGAAGGAATTCAGCATGTTCAAATGGGCATATGCAAAGAGAAGATTCAGGTGAGACATGCTACCTTTAAATATTTTAAAGGCTATTACATAAAAAAGGAAGTCATCTTGTTCTGTTGGGCCCGAGAGGGCAGAACCAGGAGCAATGAGTAGAGATTGAAAAGCAGCAAATTTGGCCTGATGTCAAGAAAAACTTCTTAACATTTAGAGCTAGCCAAACGTGGAATGGTCTGCCCTAGAGGGCATGGGCTCCCCATCCTTAGAGATCTTTAGGCAGATGCTGGATGACCACTTGTTAGGTATTTTATAATGGGATTTCCTTCAGTATCTTGGAGCAGATGGGCACGGAGATCCCCTTTCAACTGTCAGATTCTGTGCTTCCACTAAGAGGATACAGATGTAGAAGCATAGTTCTTTGTCACAAAGTCAGTCTTAGCACCTAAGGAGTCTATAGGCCACCCTCTGAGTTTGAGGTCAAAGGTCTCAGGAACCCGCAAGTCATTCAAAGAAGCCAGGAGAACACTGTGGCAGTGGTTGCTCTAGCTAGAGCCACTCAGGGGCAGTAGATAGAGCAATGGTCTTGGAGTCAAGGAAACTTGTCTTCCTGAGTTCAAATCCAGCCTCAGACACTTACTAGCTGTGTGACACAGCTTAACCCTGGGCAAGACACTTAACCCTGTTTGCCTCAGTTTTCTCATCTGTAAAATGATCTAGAGAAGGAAATGGCAAACCTCTCCAGGGTCTTTGCTGAGAAAACCCCAAATGGAGTCGCAAAGAGTCAGAGCCACTCAGGCTAACTTGGATCATAGCTTTTTCAAGTTAGAAGAGAACTTAAGGATCATCTAGTCTAATACTCTCATTTTACAGAAGTCTAAAGAGGTGAAGAGACTTGACCAAGGTTACATAGGTAGAGTAGCAAAGCTGGGATTTGAACCCTTCTGGTTTCACATTTAATGCCTCCTTCCAGCCTTGCAGCCCCTTATGGAGTTTAATGAATTGGATTTGAAGGGCCCCAGCCAGTTGTTGATTGGGCCACCATATTGTCAGAATCTTATGGTAGGGTATGTTCTCCAGTTGTATGGGGTAGCTGAGTGAGGAAAATCAAAGTCTTTTTCAGTGCTATAATTCTCTGAGAGTTGGACAGGAGCCCTTTTTATGGAGACCTTGGCCATGCCTCTAAAATTTTCCCTAGATTTAAATAAATATTCTGGTTTCAAAGGGTGTCTCCAACAGTCCTTTTCTGTATGCCAAGAAAGAGCAAATTAAAGGAAAGCAAGATGTGGAATCACATGAGTGATTAAACAAAGGAAGTCACTGTCAGTAAACTTGAAAACAAAATATGCCATGCATAAATTCTGCTCCAGGGGTGAGTGAGCTGTATGCAGCATCTTAGACTAGAAATTATGTCATACAATTTCTAGCCCAAATAACTAAGAACTTCAAGGAACTGGACATAACCACATGACCACTTTGTCAAACAGTGAAACTCTAAGTTGGTATTGTCAATTCAGTCCATTAGTAGCAGGAGATAAAAGTCCCAAATGACAGTGTGGCCAATTTCTACCCACCCATCATCAACCAATCGTAATCAACTAACAGGGGCCCCTGAAGATTTACGGTGTCTGAGAACTGCCACTCTAATTAATAAGAACCCTCCCCCTCTTCTCACTGAAGATATGACTAGGAAATGGGCTTGACTTGCTACCTGAATATAAGTTATTTGTAAATGGCACTCCTCGCCCATGCCTTGAGTGTATTCCCTCCTCATCTCCACTTTTAATAATTCCTTTCTTCCTGCAAAGCGAGGCTGCCTCGCAGGTGGCATTTCCTCATCTTCCCCAGTTGCTGATGCCCCCTACTTACAAAATTGCTTTGCCTTTATTTTATATACACTTAGCATTTACTTATGTGTGCACGTGTTGCTTAACTCCAATAGAATGCAAGCTCCCTGAAGACAGGAACAGTTTGGTTCTTGTCTTTGTATCTCCAGCACCCAGAACTTAATAAATACATGTCCTATGAATGAATGAATGGTTATGCAGAATACTCTATTACAGGCATGTTTTAGAATGATTTTCTATGTCTGGAGGATGCTATATGTCTTAAGGCAGCAAAATGGTCTCTAAGTGATCTCTCAAGGTCTCTTCTAGCCCTATAATTCTGCATGCTGTATTCTGCATAATAACTTGATCTCATCAACTTCCATTGGTTTATTGATAAACCATGTGAAAAATGATTTACGGTTCTACATATCTCCCCTTTGTATCTCTGCTGAGCTCCAGTCTCCCATCGCCAAAATCTCTACCTTGATGTATCATAGACATTTCAAACTCGGTAGCTCCCAAACAGAACTTATCTTTCCCACCTAAGCTATCTCTTTTCCCTCCTTCTTTTGGGGCTACCTCTACTCTTCCTGTATCATCAATCAGCTGCCAAGTATTATCTATTCTGATTCCAAAACATTTCCAACATCTGTCCCCTCCTTCCTATTCACAAAGGTACTAGCCTAGTCGGGACCATTATTCTCTTTCCCCTGGCCTATTACAGCAGCTACCTTCTAACTCATCTCCCTGCCTTGTATTTTTCCCCACCCCAAGGTATCCTCTCCACAGCTGTCAAAAGAATTTTCCTAATGTTATCAATCTATGTCACAATGTTGCTCAAGAATCATTGGTAGATTCTTTTTGCCTCTCAAAATGCAAATTCCTCCACAGTCTGGCTCCAGATTGCATCCCTAGACTTACTCACATTATTCCCCCTAATACAATCCAGTCAACTTGGCCTATTTGCTCTTCCCTGTCCATAACATTCCACACTCTTGTTCTTGCATAGGCTATGCCTCCACGGAGGCAACATATTGCCTTATCACCTTAGCCTGCCATAATCCCTTGCTTTCTTCAAGACTAAATTCAAGTACCACCTCTTACATAAGGCCTTTTCTAATCCCTAACTAGGGCTAACTAGGTAGGGCAGTGGATAGAGTGCTGGTCCTGAAGTCAAGGAATCCTCATCTTTCTGAGTTCAAATCTAGCCTCACATCCTTACTAGCTGTGTGACCCTGGGCAAGTCACTTAACCCTGTTTGTTTCAGTTTTCTCATCTGTAAAATGAGATGGAGAAGGAAATGGCAAGACACTCCAGTATCTTTTGCCGAGAAAATCCCAAATGGGGTAACAAAGAGTCAGATGTGGCTAAAACAGCTGACCAGCAACACCGTGTACCCATTTATTATCCTCTACCCCATATACTTTGTATTTCTCTGTGTATAAGCAGCGAGATGGTGCCATGTATAGATTTCCAGACTTAGATACACTTAATTTAAAATCTTGACTTAATTACTTACTAGCTGTGTTACCCTGGACAAGTTATTTAACCTTTCTCTGCCTTAGTTTTATCATCTGAAAATGAGGGTAATAATACCTACCCCACAAGGTTGTTGGGAAGATCAAACAAGATAACATATATGAAGTGCTTTGTACATCTTAAAGCATTATGTAGATGCTTGCTGTCATTTTATTATTAAATTGTTGTTATTTATGTCTGGGAAAATATAAGCTTCTTAAGCTTACACACACTCTATTTCATTTTTATTTTTATATCTCCAACACAGTACATTATGCAAAATCAATGCTTAATGTTTGTTTGAATGAACTGGACATGTCCTGGATTTTGGAGACTCCTGGCTCCATCTGCCACATCCTAGACCGGGGGTGGGAACCTGCCTAGACCCTTTAATCTCTGACTCAGTCTCATAGGGTCTCAGAAGAAAAAGTAGATGCCACCAAGGTACTAATGAGTATAAAACCAGAGGACCACAAAGGGTCATTCTGACCCTGGCTTGACCAACCAATGACTCAGCTCTAACTTCTTGCCTCCTCCCTAACCCTCCCTCTACAATGACTTTTCCTTCACTTCCACCATCTCTCCTGGACCTTTGTACAAGTGTCTTGGGAGGAAGGTATCATTCTCCTCCTGAGACATTTGAAGGGGTTTCTTTTGGATGGGATGGCAGCTGCCAAAGGAGTGTCTGCCAAGATCCCTTCTTGCAGCTATTTCCATTCGATCTCCTCCCTCCTGATTCTTGTACTTGTCCCAACCCTACCTGGCACTGACAGGCTCCAAGTGGGTTTGTTCCTCTCTGATGCTGGAGGCGCTGCTCCCAGCATTGGCAGATGTTCACCACATGGCAAGCTGCCTCTAGGTCTTGGATCTCTCTCTAGCATCTATGTCTGTCACTCTCTGGTTTCCTGAAGAAATACCTACCTTTATTTCTCCTGACATCCACTCTTTACCCCAGGGCTTTTCTTAGCTCAGTAGCTAATGGGAACCTCCACTCACCACCTCACACCCCACCCCATTGCCCTCTCCCCATCCCTCACCATCCTAGGGATCAAAGTACTACAGATCCTCCTGCGTTTCCTTGGAATGGAAATTGATAACATTCTATCTTCCTCTCCCTCTCCCTCTTTCCCCCATCTCCCTCTCTCTCTTCTTTTTCCCTTCTTTTCCTCTCTCTCCCTCTCCTATTCTCCTTCTCTCTGCCTCCCTCCCTCTCCTGTATCCTTTCTCCCTCTCCTGTATCCTTTCTCCCTCTCCTGTATCTGCTCTCTACTCTGTGTGTGTCTCTCTCTCCCTCCATCTGTCTCTTTCTCTCCTTTATCCCTTCTCCCTTTTGTCTCTTTCTGCTTCCTTCTTCTTCCTCTTCCTCTTCTTCCTCTTCCTCTTCTTCTTCTCCTTCTCCTTCTCCTTCTCCCTCTTCTCCCTCTTCTCTCCCTCCTACTCCTTCAAATCTACCTCTGACACTTACTACTACCTATGTGATCATGGGTAAGCCACTTGACTTTCTTGAACCCTCATTTCTTCATCCCTGTAATGAGACAGTTGGTTTAGATCAGCGGTTCTCAACCTGTGGGTCACAACCCCTTTGTGGGTTGAACAACCCTTTCACAGGGATCACAGAGGTCGTCTAAGACCATTAGAAAACACATATTTCCAATGGTCTTAGGAACCAAGACACTGCTCCTCTATCCATCTCCAGGCAGGTCCACCCACATGCAGATACGCCCACATACGAGTATTAAAGGGTCACGGCATTAGGAAGGTTGAGAACCACTGGTTTAGATGATTTCTGAAGTCCCTTACAACTCCTGAAGTAGAACCCTGTACCAATTTTCACTCGGTGACCTCTGGATGGACAAAATGACCCTTAAAGAGGGCAGATGCCATAGAGAAGACAAGAGAAAGCTGGCAAACGGAGCCAGTGCCCGCTCTGATCTTTTGCTGAGCCAGGGTGGTATAGTGGAAAGAGTTCAGGACGTGGACCAAGAAGCCTTGGACTCAGATGCTAGCTATAATTAATTGGATGAGCTTCAGTCTCACTCAGTTGCCCAAATGATCTTCCTAAAGCACAAAGGTCTGACCAGGTCATTCCTGTGCTCAATAAACTCCAGTGGCTCCTTATCACCTCCCATATCAAATATAAAAGTCACCGTTTGGCATTCAAAATCCTTCACAACCTAACCTCCTTCTGCCTTTCCAATCTTCTTAAACCTTACACAACCTTATGTTCTCCATGATGTAGTAACACTGGCCTCTTTGCTATTCCATGAACAAGAGTCTCCATCTCCTACGTGTAGGCATTTTCACTGGCTCTTCCCCTGCCTTTGAATGTTCTTCCTTCCTCATCTCTGCCTCCTAGCTTCCCTGGCTTCATATTTCACCAAAAGTCTCATTTTCTGGAATAAATGATATTTCTTTCTCAAGCTTCTTCTCCTACTCATATGCCCTTCTTTCTTTCTTTTGATATTGCCAGCACTCTGGCCATCTCCAGTCATCCTGGTCTATATCTCAGAGCTAGATCCAGATGGCTCCAGGGGACAAAGTGAGGCTGGTAACTTTGCATAGTCCTGCCTCACTTAAATCCAATTCACTTGCACGTCTTCCTGATGTCATGGGCCTCTACAAGAATGAAGGACAAACACTACCACCACCACTCTGGTATAAGGTCTCATTGCCTTTCACCTGGACTATTGCAAGTCTTATCCATTTCTTTTTAATTCTACTGCCTTCCTTCTGTTAATTATTTCCAATTTATCCTGTATATATCTGTATATTTGGGCATCTATATATTCGTACTTTGTTGTTTGCATGCTGTCTCCCATAAGCCCCTTGGGAACCAGCCCCCTGGTTTGCTTTTCTTTTATCCCCAGTGCTTAGCACAGAGCCGGTGTTTAATAACCACTAGTTCATTTGACTTGACTTACTAAAAATGGAAATAATAATACTTGGACTACCTACCTCACAGGGTTGTTATGAGATGAGGGTTTGGCAAAGTTTAAAGTGCTTAGAACACTCAATACATTGTAATTTGTGCTTAAAGGAATAGCACACCCAGGGCTTGTTCAAAACAAAATGGAAAACCAACCCAGAGCTATTTGAGCAAAGTTTGGTTTCTAAATTCCTACTCCTACTCCCTCCTCAGTGCCCTCATTTTGACCTTTATTTTCTCAAAATACTATAGACCTTTCACTCTTCTTTGACTGTGTAAAACTTACCTGGCCCAGACCCGACTTCATCCAGGCATTGGTCATTCAGTTAGCTGGCATTTATCAATCACCAATGCTGAGCTAGGGATTGCAAAAAGCATTTGGAATACAAAAAAAAAAGGGGGGGGAGGTGGGGAGTAAACAATCCTCACTCTCAAAGAGTCCACTGCCCAATGAGGAAACAACATGCAAACAAATATGAACAAAGAAGATATAGACAGGCTAAGTAGGGAATAGTCTCAGAGGGAAGGCACTAAGATTAAAAGAAAAAGCTGGGAAAGTCTTCTTGCAGAAGGTGGGACTTTAACTGACACTTGAAGGAAATCATGATGTAGAGACGAAGAGGAAGAGGAGGCTGGTGTCACAGGCTCTCTCATTATGCAGAAGGGAGAAAGGCATAAGAAGACTGTAAATATTAGGCAGGGACCAAGTAACTAAGGACTTTAAAGTCAGAGGATTGGAGGTGATAGGGAGCTACTGGAGTTTGTCTAGGAAGGGGATAATATGATCAGATCTGTGGTTTAGGAAATTCAATTTGACAGCCAAGTAGAGGGTAGATTGGAGTGAAGAAGCTTTGAGACAGGAAGAACAACCATCAGGTTATTATAGTAGTTCGGGTCAAAGGTAATGAAGGCCTATACCAGAGTGATGTTGTTTGTTCTTCATTCTCCAAGAGGACCTTGATATCAGGAAGGTGACACCATGACTTGCAAGTGAATTGGATTTAAGTGAGGCAGGGCTATGCAAAGACATCAGCCTTACTTTCACTTCCAGAGCCATCTGGGTCTAGTGGCAAGCTATAGATCAGGATAACTGGAGATGGCCCCCAAGCAGAGAGGTAGTCATACCAGAAGGCATATACTATAAGAAATGTAACAAGGTAGAAATGATGGGCTTGACAACTGATTTGATAAAGGGGTGGAGGCGATGAGAGAGTAGTTGAGGCTGATTCCTAGGTGGTAAGCCTGAGTGACCAAAAGGACCCTTGACAGTAATAGGGAAGGTAGAAAGATTGGAGGGTTTGAGAAGAAAGATAAGTGAGTTCAATCTTGGACATGTTGAGTTTCTACACGGTTATAAAATTCAGGATGTCTAGTTAGAGTAGAGTAGTTGACTAGAGATCAATGAGAGATTTCCAGCTGGACAAACTGAGAGTCTTCTACATAGAAATGATAATTAAAATCCTCAGGAGCTAATGAAATCACCAATGAAACAGTATAGAGGAAGAAGAGAAGATGGCCTAGGACAGACTACTCAGGGTTAGCAGGGACAGGCTAGATGAAGATCCAACAAAAGGAGACATAGAAGTAGTAGTCGGACGGGTAAGAAAAGAACCTTGAGAGAGGAGTATCATGAAAACCTAGAGAAAATACAGAATTAAGAAGAGAGTGACCATACTGTAAAGAAAAGAGCCCTAAACTGGGAAATACATCGTAGACCGGGGTTTTAGGCCTGATCCTACCACTAGCAGGCATGTGACTTTGGGCAAGTCATTTTACAGGCTGACTCAGTTCTTCCATCTGTAAAATGAGGGAAGTGGATTAGAAGACCTCTAAAGGTCACTTCTAGCTCTGACATTCTATGACTCTTTTCTCTTAATGGGCACAAGTATGCAAACAATTGGTGCATCCCAGCAAACTTGACAAAAGTCACAATTAGTGCACTACGTTGTATATTTCAGCCTTAAGGCTAAAATTGGACATGAAGTGAGGATTATGACTCACTTTGACGTTTTCATATCCTTGACCTCGTTATAAAATACTTCTCACCACCCTCCTCCTCCTTCCACCAATTCCTTTTGACAGGGAGAGAGCGCTAATCGGTAACTGGTGTGAGTTTTGTGATTTGACAATGTGTTGTATGATTTGAAGTTCAGTTGGGTTTTGCATTTCACCCAGCAGTATACAGCTCCCCATCCCATCATGCAGTTCCAACATTCCACGGTGGTTCTGCCAAGTCTGAATGTACTTTTTCCTCACTTTAGGCTATAAGAATCCCTGGCTAGGGAAGCCAGCTCACATGTAATCTCATCCTTCAGACCTTTCCTAATCAGTCTAGTTACTACCACTCCTTCCCTCTCAAAACTACTTGTATATAATTTACACGTATGGGCAAATTGTATTCTCACCTCTCATCCTACCTCCACTGGGAAAGTAAGCTCCTTGAAAGTAGGGATAGTTTTTCCTTTTGTCTTCCTGTCCTAAGCACCTAATACAGTGCCTTACACCCAGTAAGTACCTGCATAATACATGATTGTTGGATTAAATTTAAGTATAAGTCATAAAATAGCATCATTTCTCATTTCAACATCAGAACAGCTTTATTTTTTCTCTTTGTCATTGGAATCCTGACAAAAGTGTTTTTAGGGAAAATGTGCTATATGACTAATGGCCCTATGGTCTAAGCTAAGTAACAATAGGTATTAATGAGTTAATCAGATAATTGGATCTCTGTGAATGTGATTATAAGCCAATGTGTTACCTCGGCCAAGTAATACATGTACTCGAGTGTCCAAGAACAGGCAGGAGACAGCCATCTGGGGAGTTGGTTGTAATACAGTAACAAAGGTTTACCTAAGCGGGAGACAAAGATGTGGGGGAGGGGAGGGCCAAGATAGATGACTGGCAAAAGGTGCAGGCAGAAACTTTAGTGGGGCAGGGAAGGAGGTCTGTCACTCCTCTCCTTTACCCTCCCATCCCTATTCCCATGCCAATAAATCCTTTTAATTTTACCTCACCTTTCTCTTTCTATTCCTCTCGCTTTAATAAAACCCTCCTCTTTGTAGCCATATTATGCATAGCCCCCCAGCCTGCCATCTACTGCCTTTCTCCTCCGGCATTAGTGGCACTGACACATTACCTGACAGAAGTAACTCATTAGCTATGGGAGGTGAGCATTTCCCTCTGCTAGAACACAAGAATAGGGCAATATCTTCTGATGAAGTGTAGCTTAAGATTTAGCTTGACATGCCTTCTACACATGGAAACACTTTCAGAAACAAAAATCCAGACTCACAGACAGCAGTAGCTGGTGGCAGGAAAGGGAAGAGTGAGAAGAAACAAAGAAGGGGTCCTATTTACAACAATAGCTAGGATTTAAATAGCATGTTAAGGCTTGCAAAGCACTTTATAAATATTATCTCTTTTTATCCTCACTACAACCTAGGAAGTGTTATTTTTTTACCCCCATTTTGCAGATGGGAAAATTGAGATAGAGGTTAAGTAACTTGCCCAGCTTCACATGGCTGGTTTAGATTTGAAGTCATATTTTTTTTTAATTTCAGGTCTAGTCCTCTATCTAATTTGCCACCTAGCTGTCCCTGATCATAGGCTTCAAACTGGAAGGGACTTTGGAGGCCATCCAGTTCAGTCAATCTCATATTTTACAAATGGGGAAACTGAGGCACTCAGAAGTTAAGTGCCTTGTTCAGGGTCACACAGCTAGGAAGTGTCTGAGGCTAGTTTTGAACTCAGGCTTCCTGTGTGAGCTCGGGTAAATCATTTCATCTTTTCAGCCTCAGCTTGCTCATCTGTAAAATAAAGATTATGTTGCCAACCTGATGGGGTTGTTGTGAGGCTCAGATGAGATGATACATATGTATTCTCCAAACCTAAAATGTTCATGAAAGAAACATTGTCAGACAGCTCCCCAATGCCATGAATGGGTGATTAACTGAATGATTTACATCAGAACTGGGTTTCATGAAATTGAGAGGCTAGGGTGCAGATTTTGTCATAATGCATTATAATGATGTTATTGCAAAACAGCTTTGGTTGGAAGAATATGATGTTGGGCACAAGTGTCAAATGACCCATACGGTCTGACCCAAAATACTCTGGAGTGAGGCCAGAACAAGATTAAAATGTAATTAGAAAATATATAACAAAATAAATAAAAATATAATAGAACCTAGATAATGTTAATACCCCATTTATGTTTGAATTTGATATGACTGATATAGGGTTCACTTCAATGTTAGCTTAAGTGGCCTCCAGGATGGTCCAGAGGAAACATTCACTGCATCTCTCTGATTCCGGCATTACCTCCCCATGCCCAGAGAGCTCCCCATCCTCCAATCAGACTAGTGACCTTCCTTTATGCCCCCACTAAAACCCCACCTTCCACAGGAATCTTTCCCTAACCCCTCTTAATTCTAGTACTTTCCTTCTATTAATTATTTCCTATTTATCCTGAATTTAGCTTGCTTTGTATGTATTTATCAGTTGTGGCCCTGTTAGATTGTAAGCTCCTTAAAGGCTGCTGTTGCTGTTCCGTCATTTCAGTGATGTTCCCCTTTCTGTGACCCCATTTGGGGTTTTCTTGGCAGAGATACCAAAGCAGTTTGCCATTTTCTTCTCCAGCTCATTTTACAGATGAGGAAACTGAGGCAAATATGGTTAGGTGACTTGCCCAAGGTCACATAGCTAGTAAATTAGCTTTCCTGATTCCAGGCCTATCACTCCATCCACAGGGCCACCTAGCTGCCCTGGAAGTCAGGGACTGTATTTTGTCTTTCTTTTTTTATCCCTGGCACTTGGTACAGTGCCTTGCACATAGTAGGCACTTAATAAATGGTGATTGATTGATTAATTGGCAGCTAAGTGGTACAGTTGGATAGAATGCTGGACCTGGAGGCAAGAAGACTTGAGTTCAAATGTGACTGCCAATACTTACTAGCTGTGTGATCTTGGGCAAGTCACAACCCTGTTTGCCTCAGTTTCCTCATCTGTAAAATTATCTGGACAAGGAAATGGCAAACCACTCCAGTATCTTTGTCAAGAAAACCCCAAATGGGGTCACAAAGAATGGGGCACGACTAAAACCACGGAAGAACAACATCATGTTTCAACAAGAGAATCTGATCTTACCCTTCATAGATCTGATCTTAAAGCAGATCCCATGGCATCAGCCACATGACTGGGAAAACAAGCCTCCATTCTGTTTGTCTCAGACATCATGATATCTCTCTAAAGGAAATGTCAGCCATCTCCCTTGACTTCCTGATTGACCCACAAGATATGGTTTACTGTTCCAGGGATTTAACCTCACCTCTAAGAATAGAGAGAGATTTCAGCCACAGATCTGGCCGCTAATTGCCTCAGAAACCATTGCTATGTACGTGGCCAGAATGCTTCCATCAGGAACATTGTCAGACACACAGCTCTCAGAAGTTCATTCTGAAACACCCCCTCTCCTGTCTGTTGAAAGGTGGTGGCCTAGGGATGTGCAATGTGGCATTTGCTGCTGATGCAGTCACTATGTCTTTCGATCTTGCTAAAATATTTTTCTTTGTTGCAAGGGAAGATTCAACGGGGGTCATGGGGTGAGGGTGGGGGGCAAAGGTTAAGGGAAAATAACCGCAGTGTAAAAAATGATACCAAAAAAACTCAAAAACTGTTTCTTTCATAGCACTTAGCTAGAAAATACCATAGGTTCAAGGCCAGGGGGAATTTCATCAAATGCTGGAACCAGGTGCTGGCAAGAGTGGTACTTTTCTTGGGTAGCACAACGAAAGTAGCTAGGTCAAATAGTAGATGGAATCCTGGTCTCAGGAGGATCTGAATTTGAACCCTACCTCAGACACTTACTAGCTCTGTGACTGAGTAACTCACTTAACCACTGCCTGCTTCAATTTCTTCATCTATTAAATGATGGTAATTATAGCACTTGGGCAGCTGGATGGCACAACATATAGAGCTCTGGGTCTGGAGTAAGGAAGTCTCATCATCCTGAGTTCAAATCTGGCCTTAGACATTTACTAGCTGTGTGACCCGGGCCAAGTCACTTTACCCTCTTTGCCTCAGTTTCCTCATTTGTAAAATGAGCTAGAGAAGGAAATGGCAAACCACTCCAGTATATTTGCCAAGAAAATCCCAAAACAGGATCACAAAGAGCCAGATATGACTAAAAATGACTGAACAGTAACAATACAGCTCCAACCTCCCCGGATTTCTGAGAGGAGCAAATGAGATTAACATATGCAACTCCACAGCAATTCTGAAGGCCTTATATTAACTAGCATTACTATCACTACCATCTCCTATCACCTCATGGAACTTGGAATTGCAGAGAGAAGAGACAAGCAATTTTTTCTGCTTATCAGATGCCCCTAAAACTCTACGACAAAGGGGCTGAGGGGGTTCTCTCCTAAGTTCCCCTGCCCCTAACTAAAGAGCGTTATAGTGATTGCTGAGTACAATGACCCACTGCATTTTATCCCGACCTCTCACTAAAATCCTGCCCTAGAAGTCCATGTCATTCATTTTCAAACATAGTAATTAATGGGAAATGGCTAGTTTTGTAAACAACCCACATGGTGGTGTGGCCTAACAAAATCATCACCCACAAATCAGTAGTGACTCTAGTCCAGGCCTATTCATTATCAGTAGAAGAACATCAGAAGTAACCTCTTTCAGGAAGAGCCAAGCAGCTTAGGTCTTACTTAAAAGGATTATACTGATTCATTTCTCCTTTAACCCCAGTTTCATGCATGACTAGCTTCCCTTTTTTTCCTCACACCATGTGAGAGGATTGCCGCTGGACTATTCTCTACTAAACTCCTTCTGACCTCTTCTTTTACAACAGTTTTTCCCCCATTGCCTTCTGTGTTCTAAATTCCTATTACTATGACTTCATATACTCTTTCTCCTTCTGTCCCAGGCTTCTAGCCTTTTCACTCTCTTTTTCATGTACCAAGTACCATGTACCATTATATGAAATTTACCAGACACCATGTCGAAGTGAACATCACTTATAAATAATCTTCAAAATTGCTCAGAACACTGATACAGATATTTATTAATTAAAGGGCACAAATCGTATAAGCAGAGAACAGGAGAGGTGACCCTAATCCCTGTTCTGGACCTCTTGAAAACAGCTCACAAAATCTGTGTTCACTGGTGAGTATCCAGATAAAAATGGATACACGGGAAGGTACATTCCTCTCAAGATCATACACTCTCAAACCTGGAAGGGACACAGAGGCCAGCTAGCAAAACCTACACCTTTTACAATATTCCTTAGTGGTCATCTATGGTCTTCTTGAAAAACTCCTAGGATAACCACCCCACTTTTGGACAGCTCCAATTTTTATCCAGCCAACATTTGCTATCCTTGTAATTTCTATCCATCATTCCTAATTCTGCCCTTTGGGACCAAGCAGAAGTAGTCTGCCCCTTCCTATATGCTATTGCTGTTGTAGTTCAATCGTGTTCAAACCTCCATGACCCCATTTGGGGTTTTCTTGGCAAAGATATGGGAGTGGTTTGCAATTTCCTTCTCTAGCTCATTTTGCAGTTGAAGCAAACTGGGTGAGGTGATTTGCCCAGGGTCACATAGTTAGTAAGTGTCTGAGGCCAGATTTGAATTCAGGAAGATGAGTCTTCCTGACCACAGGCTTGACATTCTAGACACTGCACATGATACTCTTTCAAAGAATTGAAGACAGGTATCAGTCTTCTCTATTTCAGGTTAAATATTTCTAGTTACATTAATTCTTGTATGGCATGGTCTCCAACCTCTACACTATTGTGCTGGTACTCTTCTGGAGGCTCCCTCAGCCTTTCCTTCCTAAAATGTGATACTCAGGCCTGAATATAGAACTACAGACATGGTCTGATGAGGACAAATACAGTGAAACTCTGTGGTGGGCCAAGGCAGGGAACCCTGCTGTCCCACAGCAGGGCTCAAAGAATGTGGAGGTCCTGCTATCACCCTGCAGGGTTGAGAGAGTTACCTACCCAGAGGCTGTGAGAGAAGGTGAGTTAAAAGAGAGACGGGGGCTCAAAGAGTGGTGGAAAATAGAGTCTCCTTTATTGTTCTAAGTGCAAGCCTTTTATAGGATGCTTCCTAATCACTTTCCCCTGTGGACACTGCACACTATGGTGTTCCTAGGCCAGAGGTGAAAGCATCAAGCTTATCTTGAGGACCCAAATCCTCACACCTGCATGCTAGAACTCTTCCCTGGGGACTGGGGAACCGATCCAGGCCTGGCAGCAAGACCCTTCACCTGAGAGGACTTACTCAGCCATCAGGGTCAGAGTCTCACTGGCCTGTGTCCTCAACAAAACTCTAACCTCCTTCCTAATTAAAACTATTTTTATGTTAATGTAATCAGCTTTCACTAGCTTTTTCTTGGCTGCATCTCATTATTGTCTCAATTTACCCATTGAGTTTTCAGTTCAATAAAATCCTGTTATCTCTTCGCATAAATTGTTCTTGTCCATCCTGGGTAATTGATTTTTAGAGCCCATATGTAGGACTTTACATTTACTAACTTTCATCTTAAAAGATTCAGCCCATTATTTTAGCCTAGATTTTTTTTTCTTGATGATTCATGGTCACATTTCTAAATTTAATGTTGTCACAACTCTTTATAAACAGAGCTTAACTATCCTTCCTTCACTGTGCATCAAATATCAGGTATTCTGACAGCTGTTCAAAATTAATTCCCAGTCACCAATGGTACAAATTCACAATTTCTTTTTTCAGATCTGAGCATCATAGCAAAATATATAGCTTGTCAGTTCCTTAACATTCCCAATAAACTAAGTTGCAGCCTGCATGCGAATATCCATATTATTTGTATGGATTAAATGCTAGATAGTATTCCTTATTCTTAATCTATACAAACGGTATTTCCAAAACCAGAGAAAGAATAGTATTATATTCTGCATGGTACAGTAGAAAGAGAGCTGGCCTACAAGCCAGAAAGACCTGGAGTCCAGTTTTCTCTGTTCAATATACTAACTGTGTGACTCTGGACAAATCATTTAACTTCCTCATGTTGTAGACAGATCACTCTGACTGTATATTGCAGAGAAGAAACTGATACGCAACAGTACAGCAAATTCTTCCCCAAGATCCCTCTGTGCCAGTGAAGTCACAAGATCCAATTCCTCCCCACTATCCACCAATGAAATGACTGAATAGTAATTATCTGTCATTTATCCTGTGTTTAACTGGTCTGTTAGCTCCTCCATTAGACTTTCTTTGACACTGGTGACTGTTTTTGCTTTTCTTTATATTCCCAGTTATTAGCACAACACCTGGCACATAGTAGGTACTTATTAAATGCTTGTGGACTTGGCATGAAGGTTGATTGATTGGTTGGTTGACTGAGTGACAGAATAGTGCTATCTCTTCAGCTTAGCCTGAATAGCCAGACTACTGGCTTATCCCATCAAGGTTTTGGCCTCCCAGCCAGTAATTTGTGGTATTGTGGAAATCAGCTGTTAGGTAACACATCTCGATGATAATAAATAACCAATATTTATAAAATACTTTAAAGCTTATAAAGTCCCTTACATACTTTATCTTATTTGAGCTTCACAGTAACACCACGAGGTAGGTGTTAGGGTTATATTATGCCCATTTTACAGATGAGGAAATTGGATTTGGGGGAATAATATTACTTTAATAATGAAAATACCAAGCAGTGCTCTGTACCGGATGAACACACTGAGAATTTAGAGAATGAGATGGAGCATCTATAGCCTGGAAACATTCCTGAGGGGGGGGTTCTCATACCATCAGCCCCTTGTCGAATTGGTTTGGGGAAAGGAATGTATTACTCAAGATAAAAAACGAACACGTAAAAGTCATACTTTTAACCTGGGTTAAAACCTGCGAGAAAGTTTTTGAGTTACTGACCTTTTCAACCAAAATATTGTGCATGTTGGTCAACCTTCAAGTTATTCTACAAGCATATCGAAAGTTTGACATGTGGTTTGCCCACGGTCACACAGATTTTGTGTCAAATTTGAGATGTGAACGTAGGTCCTCCTAATGCCCGATCCAGGACTCTCTCCAATGAACTCCACTACCTCTCCTATCAATCAGGATTTTTTTTTAACCTTATAGTGTCCCCAAAAGTCTTTAGTGCAATCGTGGGCTTTTAAGATATTAAAACTTAAAACTATACTCAGACTTTTGGGACACTCATATTAGATATCATCATAACTTTAACACATATTCATTGAACACAAGAATCTGTTACAAAGTAGACTGTTAAAAAATACTTACTAAATGTAAAAATCCCAGCTTCTGGAAGAAGCTGTTCCCAGTCCCCTTTGACACCAGGACCTTCCCTCGGCTGGTTATCTCTAACTTATCCCATGAATAGCCTATTTGTTGGTGGCTAGTTTGCTTCCCCCGTTAGACTCTGAGCTCTTTGAGATTAGTGATTGTTTTTGCTTTTCTTTATATCCCCAGTTATTAGCACAGCACCTGGCACATAGTAGGCATTTAATAAATGCTTTTTGACTTGGTGTGATTGGTTGGTTGACTGACTGACAGAATGGTGCTATCTCTTCAGCTTAGCCCGAATAGCCAGACTACTGGCTTATCTCATCAAGGTTTTGTCCTCCCAGCCAGTAATTTGTTGTATTGTGGAAATCAGTCTGTTAGTCAGAAAGTACATCTACCATCCTTCATCCTAGTAACATGACTGCTTCCTGTACATCTGCCATATCCCATAAAAAGGGCTAAATTTACCAGTAATAGTCTTTTGTCAACAACAGATATTATCAAACATATTAATTCTACAACAAGAGAATATTTCCAATTAGAATTAATATGGGCCAATTTCTATCCAATTTTCCTTCCATAAAGATTCAATCAATTCCATGTTTTAAAAATTATACTTGTAAAGAATTCAAATTGATTAGATTCAAAATGCAAAATTCAGTTATATAAAAGAAAACAGCTTATAATTCATGATGGATCATAGATCCCTTGAAGAATAAATCATGATGACATTGCCAAACAATATCCTAATTCAGATACACAATCCAGCTATCTCATGGACTCGTATCTGTATTCCTCTTAAGAAAGACAATATGCAAACAAATACAACCCCAACACTGAATTCTACCAAAATGTATATGGCCTTATCCTAATAGTTATATGACATGGCCAACTCTCCGTATGACTTTAAGTTTGAAGAATGGTTTTTACATGCTGCAGGATAGATTTGGCCTGGCAGCCGTAGTTTGCCAACCCCTGGACTACTGCATAAAGTACCAGATTTGCAATGAAGAAAATGCAGATAGAAATCCCAACTCAGACACTAGTTACATGACCCTAGGCCAATCACTTAACCTCTCTCGCCTTTAGTTTTCTCATCTGTAAAATGGGGGTAATAATAATTATTTATATATATGTATGTATATATATATATATGCATGTGTATATATATATACATATATACATATGTGTGTATATGTTTGTGTTTATATATGTGTGTACGTATACCAGTGATATGTATATGTGTGTATATGTACATATATACACACACATATCACTGGTGTGGGTGTGGGTGTATACACTGAGGCCAGATCTGAACTCAGGAAGATGACTTCCTGACTCCATGTATAGATGTATGTATATATAATTATAATATATTAATATATACCACTTGTCTTTTAAGACCTTTGTCAGGATGGAACGAGACATGTATATAAAGCATTTTGGAAAGCTTAAAGCATTATACAGATATAATTATGATAATTATAGCAGTAGATCCACTAGGGCACGTAGTTTGGCAAGATATAAAGACAGCAGACCAGCTTGCATGGCCACCAAAAATGAAATTCAAAAGGGAATAAACCAAGAAAAATAATGCCCGCCCAATGACTATATTGCATTCGCCCCATCTATTCCTACTTTAGTCTGAGTGGTACTGAATTCTCCGAACTTAGTCTGTGTTACTTCTGTCCTTCACCTCCTGTTCCTTCTAGGGGCCTTTCAGTGTGCAGATTCTGTGATTCTGCTCCTTGGAGCCATCAGCAACACTGTTCTGCACAAATCTCTCCAAACCAAAGACAATTAAGTCAGAACCCTTGAACGGTTTTAAGAGGAATTTAGTCCCTGGTTTACTGGTATTATGTCACAGAATCAAGACAATTCCCCAGACCAAATTAATCTCATATACCAATCTCTACACATTTAAACATTAATCACACATCCAAGAAATAATGTGCATGCCTTTATATTGCATGGTGCTTGCTCCTTTGGTTTCACTGTAGTGAAGTGTGTAACTGATTTATTGTCCTTATGAAAGAGATTACAAATAGAAATTGACTCTAAGGTTAGATTAATTTAGCTATTCACTTTATCAAGGTGCTGCACACCTATTTTTTTAAGTGTCCTTGGATGGTACAATTTAAATGGAATGCTTGTATGTTATTGAAGACAAAAATTCCACAAATAAATTCATCTCAGGCTTTTTGGAAAATAAAATATACACACCATCACCATAAGCAAACCCAGATATACATTCTCTCAGGGCTAATTGAATTTTAAACAAGAAAGAAAATTCCCACATTGCACATTCCTGGAGGAACAGTCACACACACACACACACACACACACACACACACACACACACACACACACTCTCACACTCTCTCTCTCTCTCTCTCTCTCTCTCTCTCTCTCTCTCTCTGTCTCTCACCTGGAATTGAATTAATGAAGATACCAGTTACAGCTGAGTATACCAAAAGTGAATTCACTAATTCATAATTACCCACCGTCCCACTGACATTATAGAAAAAATAGACTTGAGGTCAAATCCTTCCTGGCCTTTAAGAAAGAAGTAATCACATTAGCCCCTGCTGAGCTCACTTTTTTCCTAAGGGCTACTAGGTGGCACCATAGTACACAGAGCACTGGGCCTGGAATCAGGAAGGCTCATCTTCATGTGTTCCAATCCAGCCTCAGATACTAGTTGTTTGACTCTGGGGTAAATCACTGAACCCTGTTTTTGTCAGTTTTCTCATCTTAGTAAAATGAACTGGAGAAGGAAATAAGAAACTATTCCAGTGTCCTTGCCAAGAAAGCCCCAAATGGGGTTACAAAGAGTTGGACACAACTGAAAAATGATTCAACAAAGAGCCCATTTTTGTGCACCCCAATTCCCTTTCTTGTGTGATTTTAGGCAAGACACTTAAACTCTCTGAGCTTCGATATGAACGAGATCTAGATGGCCTTTGATCGAGATCTATGATCCTAATTCCCTGGAACATTGCATATAACCTACTCTAAACCAATCCTTTTCTTCCCTCCTCAATAATTCAGTTCTATTCAATATGCCTTTACTAAGCATCCCCTGTATGCAGAACATTGTAGTAGACACTGGGAGAAATGCTATGTTTAGCTATCATGGAGCCCGCTGACCCATGGAACTCTTGGCCTAATAAAAACAGATCTATGCATAATTAAAGGCAGCTAGGTGGTGCAGTGGATAGAGAGGTGGGCCTGGAGTCGGGAAAACTTATCTTTCTGAATTCAGATCTGGCTTTAGATACTTCCTAGCTATACCATCCTGAGTAAATCACTTAACCCTGTTTGCCTCAGTGTCCTCATCTATAAAATGAGATGGAGAAAGAAATGGCAAACCACTCCAGTATCTTTGCCAAGAAAACCCCAAATGGAGTCACAATGAGTTTGACACAACTGGACAACAACAAAAATGATTATAATATGCAACAGTATATAATAAGTGAATTCTAAAGGTACGAAACAACCTACTTTTAATCATTTAGAAACATTTTCTGCTAGAGGAATGTGCCAAACTGACTACTCAGTAATTTCTTCACTCTAGTGTAAAAATTACCTTCACACTCTATTATA
Organism: Pseudochirops corinnae; assembly: GCA_028646515.1. Taxonomy (NCBI): domain Eukaryota; kingdom Metazoa; phylum Chordata; class Mammalia; order Diprotodontia; family Pseudocheiridae; genus Pseudochirops; species Pseudochirops corinnae. The sequence goes on from CM053589.1 coordinate 83,978,358, forward strand.
GCGTATTCTGATTACTTTGTATGATATCTCTTAGCTCTGGCTAATTTTCATTTCATTCTCGTCAGAGCAAAGGAGGAAAGAGAAGGCATCTAGGTATTTAAACTCAATCAGACCTTAGACCCTGACAGCCTTAACCATTTCCTCCCCAATATAGAGGCTGTACTCTAAGATTATCAAGCTAATCCACCCCAAACCTCCTTACTGGCAAGATTTTGACAAGTAACAATTTGTTTTGAGTTTCATTTCCTGTTATGTTCTACCTTCTGTGGGCAGAAAGAATGATTAGTGGGAGGTACTGTGATGTAGGAGGAAAAAACCTCACAGGACATAGAGACAGAAAGGCAATGTGTTACAGTGGAATTAGAGCTGGTTCTGGTCAGAGGACCTGGGTTCAAATTCCACCTTTAATACCTATAACCTTTGTGGCCATGGGCAAGTCAGCTAATCTCCCTGGGCCTCAGTGTCCTCATCTGTAAAAAAAATGAGGTGGTTGAAATAGATGGTCTCTGTGGTTCATTTGAGCTGTAGGTTTATGTATCTATGACCTGAGTTCACATCCTGGCTCCCCCATTTACTGGCTGTGAGATACTGGAGAAGAAGTAACTTAACCATGCTGGATCTCAGTTTCCTTATCTGTAAGATTAGGGGATTATTGAGTTAAATGACTTCTGCTTCTAATCCCAACAAATTATTGAAGAAACCTGGATAATCAGTGTCAGGATGATTGAGGGCTGACTGAACAGGGACATTGCATATGGAGCCATGGACATACCTGCATCCTTGCCAAAACTCTTATTTTCTTTTGGTAACTTAGCCCTCCCTCTGCTGGATATCACAAAATGGTGTGGATAGGCACTACAGGAGGAAAGGACATCATTGTCTCTAGAACAGCCTACTTCAGCAGTTTCCCAAACAGAGACCTTGTGGGAACTTTTCTTTTTTCCCTTAAAAATTGTTAGACATTTGGGTAGCACAAAAAAATGCATCCACAGCATGAAAGCACCCACAGAAAATACAAAGGATAGTACTGAAGACAGAGCAAAACAAAAGCAGCCCTTTGTGTAAGCATCTCTTGGCCATTCCACAGCCAGCCCACTCCTCCAGTTCAAGTCTGCCATGAAATATGCTGCTCAGATTTGCTGGGCTGTCACAAAGGGCTTTGCTCAGTCAGTCTTTTACTACTATTACTACTACCTGAGAAGAAGCTCTTGGGCTATCAGTGTTCTTCCCATCCATGTCCATTTATCTCCATACATCCCATTGACACATTCACTTACTTGGACCCAAGCTTTCAGTCTACTGACTCACAAATAGCAAACTTGGCCAAGAAAGGTCTCCTCCTTTTACTTCATCAACCCAGCTGCTCAAATGGTGAAGGAAATATGCTAAGAGCACTAATAAAGAGCCATATGCCCCCAGTTTGACTTAGACAATTTTATTTGTTTGTTTGTTTTCTTACTCTTATATTGATTGAGTGGGCAGATCATCTGAGAAGGCTCAGTTTAGTGGCAAGAGGGAAATGACATGTTAGTTTCTATAGACAAACTGTGAAGTGTGTTCAGGTGCTTTGTAAATGACACTACAGTCCCTTAGAGTTTACAAAGTAAACTTTCTTCACACTTATTCTGTAAGGTAAATTATATAAAATATTATTTTTCTCGTTTTAAAGATGAGGGGTCTGGAAAAGTCATATAGCTAGATAGAATTCCAGGAATCATCTAGCCTAGAGCTTCTTAAACTGTGGGTCATGACCCCATAGGGGTCACAATAAATTTTGGCAACAGTAAAAAGGTTTCTGAACATGCAACGGCCAAAACGTGGTTCAAAATCAAACCCAAAATGAATCTGAGGTGTGGCAGTGTCACCTCCTCCAACTTCACTGCAACCTTGATTCTGTGTACTTTGCACCTTGCATGCCCTCAGGCCTCCGAACCCCTACAAACACTACCCAAATGGAAAAGAGGTTAGGAGTGGAAAAGGTTTTAAGAAGCCCTGATAGCTCAGCCAACCCATTTTACAGATGAGGAACCTGAGACCCAGAAAGGTTAAAATCCTTGTCCAAGGTCATCAAAAGACCAAGTGGCAGCTCTAGGGTTTGCACTGAGATCCTGTATTTCCAGGTTTAGCAGTCTTGTCACCATACCACATTGCCTCTCAGCTAGTAAATATTCAGATTTGAAATTTTGACTACCCTTCCCCTGTCTTCAAAACCAGGATTCTTGTTGCTACATCATGTTGCTTCTAAAAAGCTGAGAGTTTGGTAGTTTCCAAAGAAGCTGCATGTTTAGTAACTTGCCTGTAACATGTAGCCTAGAAAATAGTGACCCTCTAGCCCAGTGCTTGTACAACTTCTCCTCTTTGACATGCAAAGTTCAATTTTGAACTTCGGGGTTGGGGCTGTGGTAAAAAGAGAAGAGTTATGTAGGCTGCTCACTGAAGACAAGGCCCTGGCTGTAGCATCCTCTCTCCTCCCTCACCCAGTTAAACCTAGGAGCAGGGGAAGAGAGAAAAGAATAGGTTGCTTCCATATTATCCCACCAGAATGCCCTATGGTCCCATTCAAAAACATCACAGCCCTTTCTCACTTGGCTGATCAGAAATAATCATTTTAAGCATCATGGTTCCCTTAAGGTATCTCTGACAGCTTAATCAGTGATGTCAGTTTTAAGTAGTAAAGGTGAATGAATTCATGTCTGTATTTAATCAGCAAATAGAGGGTGTCCTCCAAGCCTTAGGGCAGCTTTAACTGCTCTAACACTCTGAGGACACCCTGTATTTCTCCAACACCTACAGTATCTAAGGCATGATGCTAGTGGCTATGGAAGACTCCAGGAAGGCTACTTCTTGTATATACCAATTCTGCCCCTTACAGAGCTTACAGTCATTTAGGCAGATGGGTGCTTGGAATCACTGACCCAGAGCCAGTCTAGAAATTCTGAATTCAAGTTCCAGCCTGACCCATGCCTATGTGACTCTGAGCAAGTCACCTAATTTCTCATTACTGTACACCAGGGTTTCTTAAACTTTTTCTACTCAAAATTCCTTTTCAGTTTTGGCAGTATTCGTTAGTGTTGTATGGGAATGAGGGCAGGCCCAGTGCATAGTGCACGTGCTGTGTATTCAGAACTTAGGCTATGGTGAAGTTTCAAGACACAACACAAAGCAAGCACTGCCAGAAACACCTCGGATTCATTACACGTTTGATTTTGAATTAATTTTTGGTCTTTGAGCATTCAGAAATCTTTTACTGTTGCTAAATTTTTCATAACCCACAATTTAAGAAGCATGACTAGACAGCTCTCTAAGACTATAAGTTATACAGAAAGTGCTGTTGTACATTAGTAGAAGGAATTTCCTCACCTGGGAGTTCTCTATGCTAATGAAATCACAGGCCCAAGCTCCTCATACATAAACAAATTATACACATACATACATACACATGCGATACATGTGTACACATATACATGCATATAAACATTTAAACACATTATATATATATATATGAAATGTAACTACCAACCCCATGATACTCTTACTTATATAGCAGAGAGGTAGTAAAGGAAAAGTGGAGGCTGCAGGGTAAGCTTTGGAATCAAGAAGACCTTTGCTATCCTGCCTCTGACACATACTGACTGGTCAAACATAGATAACTCATTCACCCTCCCCAGGCTCTCTGGCAGTTTATGTCTAAGACCATCAGTTACCAAGGGAGCTGCTGATCAGAATAAGTGGAGGTATTTTCCACACTGGTGAAATCCCTATAGCTCTCTGAAAAGATTATATTACATAGAACTTTTTAAACCTCAAAGAATCTTCCTCACCACTGCCCTATGGGGCCATGTAGCATAATTAGCCTTGTTCCAAAGATGAAGAGATTGGCAGATTCAGAGAAGAGAAACAATCTGCCCAATGTCACAGTAGTAGAGACAAAACTTGGGGTTCAAACCCCAGTTCTCTGACTTAGAATCCAAGTGCAGCTCACTTTCTACCATCTTCAAGTCTCTTATCCTCCAGACTGTAAAGGAGAATGCAAGCTAGAGTCAGGCTCCAAATGGAAGTGATTCTGAAGTCAAAGGACCCGGCTTCAAATTTGGCTTCTGGTGGTAATTATCTACATAAGGTTGGACAAATCACTTATCAATCAACCATTCAAGGGTTTATTAAAGGCTTCCTGTTGGTTAAACACTGTGCTAAGCACTGGGGACATAAAGAAAGGTTGTTAAAACAGTCCTTACCCTCAAGGAGCTTACATTCTACTGGTAGAGAAAACATGTAATCAGGTACTTCCAATATTATAGACAGAGTACATATTGATGACAATCTTAGAGGGGGAGAACACTAGTACTTGGGACATGGGGAGGGAATGGACTCCTGCAGAAGGTAGCACGAGGTAAGTCTTGAAGGCAGTCTAGGATTTATGAGGTGGAGGTGAGGAGGGAAAGCATTTCAAGCATGGGTGGCAACCAGTACTGATGCCAAGGCGACCTGAAATGGAAAGTCAGGTGTGAGGAAGAGCAATTAGGCAGCCAGCAGAGTTTATTGGGGTGGGAGTGAGGGATAAGAGGGGTGACATGATCAGTCCTACACTTAAGAAAACCACTGGCACCTGTGTGGAGCATAGACTGGAGTGTGGAGGACTTGAGGCAGTCAGCAACTTTGGAGATTATGAAAATAGTCTGGGTGAGAGCTGATAAGGGCCTGGACTAGGGTGGTGGCTGTTTGAGCAGAGAGCAGGAGACCAGATGACCAGGAGAGATGTTGTAAAGCTGGAAACAAGATTCGGCAACTGATCAGATATGTGAGGTGAGCAAGAATGAGAAGTCAGGATGAACAGGAGACTACAGACGTAGGTGACTCAGAACGTGGTGATGCCTTAGACAATAATGGGAAAGTTTGAATGAGCAGATAGTTTGGGGGTAAAAGATATTAATTTCTGTTTTGGACATATTGAGTTTAAGGTGCCTACAGGACAGCTGGATGGGTGGAGTAATGGATGGAGCACTGGTCCTGAAGTCAGGAAAACGTCAGTTCTAATATGGCCTCAGACACATTCTAGCTGTGTGACCTTGGGCAAGTCACTAACCCTGCTTGCCTTAGTTTCCTCATCTGTAAAATAAACTGGAGAAACACATAGCAAATTATTCTAACATTTTTGCCAAGAAAACCCCAAATAGGGTCACAAAGAATAGGACACAACTGCACAACAACAACAGGACATTCAGTTTGGAATGTCCAATAGTGAGTGATACCACGCTGGAGCTTAGGAAAGAGAGTAAGAGTGGACATATTAATCTAGGAGGCATCTGCATAGAAATACTTGAACCCATAGGGACTAATCAGATCACCAAGGGAGATAATATAGTGAGAAAAGAAAAAAAAAAGTTAGATAAAGACTTGGGAAAAGCCCAAAGTCAGTGGGCAAACCACGGATGAAAATCCAACAAAGGGTTGGGGCGGCTAGGTAGTTCAGTGAGTAGAGCACTGGCCCTGGAGTCAGGAGGACCTGAGTTCAAATCTGGCCTCAGACACTTAACACACATACACACACACACACACACACACACACACACACACACACACACACACAAAACTAGCCATGTGACCTTGGGCAAGTCACTTAACTCCAAATGCCCTACTTTCCCCTCTCCAAAAAGCAAAAAAAAAAAAATCCAACAAAGGAGACTGAGAAGGGGTAGTACTTTACCTGTAAAACAAGCTAGTTGGACTAGATGGCCCTGGAAGTCCCTTCCCCCTCTTAGCCTATGCTCCTTTGATCCTATGAAGCTTGAAGCTAGAAATGCCTGCTCCAAGCTCCTCCTTTCATAGACCATAGATGGAAGGAGGCTCCCCCACCACCACCAAAAAAAATTTTTTTTAAAGGTAAAGAAACAGTAAATGCTTCAGGCTCCCAGCAGTACAACACTCCTTTGACCATACCCAAGGTTTCTAGGCAATATGCAAAGCAGGCAGGTGGCCCTGTTCACTTTGGAAACCCAGCCTCAGACTAATTCTTATCTTGAGGAAAAGAGAGAATTGTAATTATAGCTATGGGGCCCAGGTCTGAAAAATGCCCTCAGCTCCTGCCACTGCTTATCAGCCGCAGGCTAGCCTGGGTGGAAACTTCTCCTGCTGGCACAAACCCTGGGCAGCAGTGCCAAGGGCAGGGGTGGGGCCTGGAGCACTTTAGGAGCCAAAGATTCGCTCTTGCTTTGCAACGTCTAGTCCTCAGGCAGGACAACAGCCAACACGCCCAACAGCTGGAGTTTTCAGGCCCAGTTTTTCCCTTTCTGTGTACAGTTTTGACTTTTAAATAGTACTCTTCTAGAAACACACTTCACAGCACAAGTACAAAAGCAACCATTTTTACAGACGTTCAAATAGGTCAAACAGAAAACATCAACAGCAAAATGGACCAAAAGAGTTGGGAAAAAAAAAGAAAGAGAGACAACATGATACAGAGAAACAGACAAACTGGTCAGAACTAAGAAGAAAATGTTCCTGTCACCAAAGAACATTATAAAACTTGACTGGTACAGGGTGAGGGTTTCTTTCTGTAAAAAGTTAATTATTCATGACCTTCTTATGTACTCTATACTTCCCGTTCCTGGCACATGTCTCCATCTCTGGTCTCAGTGCCTTTGGCTTGGCTGTCCCCCAGGGCTAGAATGTTCTACCTACTTATTTCCAAATCTTCGTTTCCCTGGCTCTTAGTTCACCCAGCTGATAGTACCTTCCCTTCTGAGAATACCTCCCACCTGCTGCTCTGTATGTATCTCCTCTATTTATTTAAATGTTGTCTTTCACATTAGAACATAAACTCCTTGAGGACAGGGACTGTGTTTTGCCTTTCTTTATATCAAAGCCCTTAGCCTGACTCATAATTAGCCTTTGGAAAATGCTTTTGGATTAATTGATCGAATCATTTATGATCTTCCCAGACCAAGTCTAGCTAAGGTTCAATCCCAGATTGAGGTATTTCAAGTAAACTGAACAGTTTCGGAATTCTTTCTAATTTCTCATCCGTTTCTGTCAGACAGAGGTTTTAAAAGATGACACACTCTTGATACGAATTTGCAGCCTGGCCCATTAACAAGATTTCATTCAGAAAACCCTTTTAGCCTAACCTCATTCCATATACTTGCTCTGAAGAACAAATTTGAAGAAAACTACCACATAGCCTCTAAGGAAGATCAGAAACCAACAACCATATTAGAAAGGATGCTATTTATCCAGCTACTCCAAATAACTTTCTAAGCCAACATTGGCTCTACACACCCCCAAATGCAGCTCACAGCACATGTGGGCCTGATTCATGTTTTCTAAGCAAATGTCTGTGAAAACAAACACATCAATGAACAATAAGGCTGAATTATTTGAAAAACAAAACAGAAACTAATATGAAGAAAACAACAAAATGGGGAGAAGTAGGAAGACAAGGGGCAGGAAAACAGGATATTAAAAACAACTAAAATTAGCATTTGCCTATTTCCCTCCAAATGGTGAATTTACCTGATAACCAAAGGAACTTCAAAGTATTTTTTTGTTTTTTGGTGGTTTTTTTTTTTTTAATGCTGGGCCTGTGTTTCTCAGAAATCTGGATAGGTTTGAACTACTGTCAAATGGGCACACTGAGGTAGGAGATAGAAAACTGGACTTGAAACCCCATTCAAGACTCAGCTCCACCAATATTTCCTACAAGAGATCTTTCCTGAGGCCTCCAATTGTTAGCATTTGCATCTCAAGGCCAGAAATTACCTACCTTGTATGTATTTTGTGATTACTAATCTGTATACATATTGTTCCACACACACCCCTACTCGATAGAATGCAAATATATCTCTATATTTATATCTCTATGTGTGTATGTGTATACACACACACAGACACACACACAATATGGTGCATGGGCTAGAGCAGGGATTATTTCAACCATATTTATATCTCCCATACTTGACACAGAGTGGATGCTTACTAAATGCTTATGTTTATTTATTGACTAGCTATTGTTCCCCACCTTACAGACAATAAGTATGATGTAAATTCCTCAAAGGCAGATACTGTTTACATTTTTGTCCTTGCATCCCCAAAGCTTAACAAAGTACCTGGCACTGCTAGGCACTTAATAAATGCTTATTGGACTGGATTGGAATGGGTTGGACCATCCTAAAATCAAAAAGGCTTGGTTTTAAATTTTCATCCTGCTTCTGACACTTGATATAGGATTCTGGAGGGGAAAAAAAAACACTTAACCCTTTTGACCCTTGGTTTCCTCATTTGTAAAATAGAAAAAATCCATTCTTTTCATTCCAACCTCGCAGGATCATCGTGAGGATCAAATGGAATAATATATGTAAGGCATTTGGTGCACGTTATAGCTCCATAGAAATACCAATTATTATTAATCCCCAAGGTTCATCTCTGCTTTGGAATGGCTTAGCTTACTGTGTACTACCCCACACCATATGGAGCCACATTTTTCCTGGGCATGAGACGAGTGTAGCTTTCTTTACTGAAATTCTGAAGACGTTTTGCTCACATGTAAACAAACATTTTCTTTGTCTTTGCCAGTTTAGTACAGCCTGGCAAGTTGTGATGCTGAATTAGTAGCATCTCAATCATTTCTGTGACAATCTGGCGACAGGTTGGGCTATGATAAATGTGACAATCAGATGTTGCTACAAGAAGTGAGCATGAGGGAAGAATAATAACATGTTAAAGTGGTACTGGAATAATTGTGATGCCTCAAGTTTTCACAAAGCTTGGATTTACTTTGTCCATATCCTTTTCATGTCTTTTATTTTAAGAATATCCAAGGCAAGTATATGGGATAGTGGATAGAACATTTGGCCTGGAGTCAGGAAGAGTTGGGTTAAAACTCTGCCTCAGATACTAAAAAGCTGCATAATTTTGGGCAAATCACTTAATCTCTCCCCACCTCAGTTTTTTTCAACCATAAAATGAGGAGAAAAAATAGAACCTACCTCCCAATATTGTTTTGAGTCTCAGATAAGATAATATTTGTAAAGTGTTTAATGCAATATCAGGTATATAGTAGGTGCTTACTAAATGCTTGTTTCCTCTCTTTATTTTACAATTAGACAATTAGTTCCTTGAAAATACCATGTCTTATTTATCTCTGCATCCACTGCCATCTGCATGCCTAGCAAAAGAGTCTCTCACATAGGAAATAATTAATATTTTAAACAGAATATAATGTTATCCTAACTACAGTTTAAGCAAATGTTAGCCCCATTTTCAAGATCTGTAGGGACAAAGACCCTCAATAGTCCACTATTATTTCATTACATTGAATTCAAGGTCTTTCTTACCTCCAACTAAAATCTCACCTGCTTTAATTTAGGTACACTTCCTCATTTCAATTTTTTGTGGATAGAAAGAACAACAAATTCAGTATCTTTCCCCTATAATTCTTTGGATATTTGAAATATACATCCGCAATCTCAACTACCCAGAAAACAGTTGTAGACTAAGAAATAAACCAAAAAGATCTCTGAGCAGTAAATAGCCAGCCCAAAATCTACGCACTTACTCCATGAGAGAAGCAGAGTCATGATCAGGTCTTTGACCTCAAAGTCAGTGGTAAAATGAAGCACCACGATGGAAAGGATTTAAAAGTAACCATTAATAACAAAGTGAACATAAAGAAGGACTAAATAAGTAGAGGAGTTTGGATCTTGTCAGTGCTTAGCACTGGTCTTTCCAGCTTAGCCGGGCACATAGTAGCAGCTTAAGAAATATTTAATTGTAAGAGCAAAATGTTGGCAGCAATTGGTCAGAGATTCAGGACAAAGAGCTGGGACATGAAGAACAGAGAGCAGAATAGAAAATAAATGTTAGGATTAACACCATCTGATATAAGCATGCCTGAGAGAATTGGGCAGTTCGCAAAATGTGTTATCAAGGATAGACCTGTTCCTGTTTTTGTCTCATATTTATTAATGGACAGCTCATGGCACAGATCAGAGCACAAGATACGATAAGATGTAAGGGAGGGCAAATACAAATGAATGGGAAAAGCCACCCTAAAAAACTAGATTTTTTAGCCATATTCTGTTATAGTCAATCAGTCAACAAGTATTTATTAAATGCCAGGCATTTTATTTAACTAAAAAATAATATAAATTTTATTTAATAAATTAATAAATAAGCCCTAGGGATCCAAAAAGGCAAAAAACAAAAAACAGTCTTTGACCTCACAGTGTAATGGGTGAGAAAACATGCAAACAACTATGTATATTCAAGATAGAAATGGTAAATGGTGAATAATATCAGAATGAAGGTACTAGTATTGGGAAGAAACAGGAAAGGCTTCCTAGAGAAGGTAGGATTTTAGTTGTGATCTGAGGACATCCAGGAAAACAGAAGGCAAGACAAGGAAGGATAGCATTCCACGTATAAGGGACATCTGGTGAAACGTATGGAGCTGGGGAATGGAGTATCTTGTGTAAGCAGGTCAAAGTCACTAGAGCCTAGAGTACATGGAGGGGAGTGAAGTACGACATCTGGGAGAGGTAAGAATGGGTCAGCTTATAAAGGACTTGAAAGCCAGAGTATTTTATGTTTGATCCTGGAGGTAATGGGGAGCCCCTGCAATTTATAGAGCGGGGGTGCTGACAAGCTCAGATTTGAGCTTTAGGAAGATCTCTTTGATAACTGAGTTAAGGATGGACTACAGTGGGGAGAGATTTGCATCAAGGAGACCAACAGCAGGCTATGGCAATAGTCCTGGTAGGTGGTGATAAGGGTGTATTCCAGGGTGGTGGCAGTGTCAGAGTGAAAAAGAGGAAATGTATATAAAAGAAATTGCAAAGGTAGAATGGGTGGGATTTGACAATGCATTAGATATGGGGAGTGGAATAGTGAGAGAAGTAAGGAGAAGAAGATTCTTAGGATGGAAACCTGGGGGAGTGGGAAGATAGTGATTTAGAGGGAGAGATAAGAGGTCTTAATCAGCTCACTATCTTTCTTAAAGAAGAGCTTACCTTGCAATAGCAGTATCAAGGTCCAGGAAGAAACCCTACTTCTATACCAGCCAAAGGAAGGTCTAGCAAGGGAAAGAGACTAGTATATTTGTCAGAGCTATTGGCAACAATCACTGCCTTCCTGCTCCCATAGGTCAACCGTCCTGTCTTCCTAGTTGTGATAACAGTAGGCAAGGGATCAACTAGCCAAGTCTGATTTGCAAAATCCTTTGCATATATCACAATCTGGAGAAGAGCCCAAAAGCCAATGGTCAAAAAAGAACTTCAATTCTGGAGCCTGGTGTGATTTGATCCCTTCCCCCAGTGGAAGGAGGAGCACATGTAGAAGGAGACAGAATAACTGATGAACATTTTTAAGTATGGCCCCTGACACCAAAGAAAATCTACCAATCCTTATGTTTAACCTTGTCTAACCTGCTTACAATTGGGGCCTTCAAAACTATTGGCAATTTCCTTATCCTAGATTAGTGTAATTGTTTAGAGGCTCCCATTTCTTTGTCTGCCTCAGTATAAAACCACATATCCCCAAACAGCTATAAGATATCACTTCCTGGGAGCAGTTACACTTATAGGCTTGTTTCTCTGAGTCAGACAAAGACTCAGTGGGAACAAATATCTCTTTGAATGTTTTCTGTGTGAGTATGACTGATGGTTGTTTGCTTCCTAGCTATAAATCCGGTGACTAATGTGACTAAACATAAAGTTTTATCTCTATTCTTTAAAATCCTGGACCTGATTAGCATGCCATGGGAGCAGGTGTCCAGGTACCTCAGGTGAGATCATCACAGTAGGTTAGAACTAAATAAACACTATAAAGTCAAGACGTATGTACAAAGTCAGGCACTCAGGCATGGATACTGGACATCACATACAGGTGTGCAGGCAGCAAGGATCATGGGACTTGTGGCAATCCTGTTCTTCCAACCTTTCTTTAAAGGACCCATCTAACATACTATTTCCTTTTTTTCTGGAAAGGAAGCAAACTAGCCATGTGACATATAAAAAGTTCAAGAGACATAGTTTCTGGGTAATTAATCATTTCATTAATCATACTAGCATATCATTAATAAAAGGGTTCAGTGGCACTCTTGAATGCCAAAGATTCCTTATGGAAACCACTCAATATTTGCCCTTGGAAGAGTGAGTGTTCCTGAGGGTGGCCATGGATTCTGATTGGAGAACAATTAATGAGAAAAATGAATGTTATAATGAGAGGGCCTGTTCTAATGATGGTCTGGGGGATGTGACTTTGGTTATGTCATTTACTTCCAAACCATCATAACCCTTGAGCAGTCTAGACAAAGGATCTCCCCGCTGCCTAAACCTGCCGGGGGAGGAACACAATGGGCTGGAATTCAACTTAGATTAAATCCTTTGTAAGGTTTTCTAATTGGCTGAGACAATAGTCCACCTAGATAAGATAGTCTAAATGTGGTAAGTTCTTGGGAGAGGTCAGGAATCTCCCCAATAATTTGTTATTTAATAATCATTTCTCTCAACTAAGTAGCCTTGAATAGCTAGCTCACTTCACTTTCCTTTTCCTCAGTTTCTTCAGCTGTAAAATGAGAGGATTGAAGTAGATGATCTCTAACATTACCATCTATAACATTTTATGACTACAAAAGTTACTTTGAAATTTGGGGCTTGAGGCAGCCAGGTGGTACAGTGAATAGAGCACCAGCCCTGGAGTCAGGAGGACCTGAGTTCAAATCCAGCCTCAGACACTTAACATTTACTAGCCATATGACCTTGGGCAAGTCACTTACCTCCAATTTCCCTACCCTCACCCCTCCAAAAAAAAAAAAAAGAACTTTGGGACTCTTCTCTGCCTCTCTACCTTCTCCATACAATTTTGAGTATATTCTGTTTAGTTTGGGTTACCACACTTCAATCACCATTTGAATGTAATGTTAAGTATTTTTCTGCTGTGTTTATGCCAAGCCAGTTTTTCCTCCATCTGACATTTATAGTAACGGGTTTTTTCCTTTGAATACACCAACTTGTACTTATCCTTTCCCAACTAGATCTAGTTTTTATGAAAATCATTTAAAAAATATAAATATCTATATTTTTTTTTTTTTACATCATAATCATTTCCCTATCTGTCTTTTTCCCTGTCATCAGAATCCTCAATTATAACCAAGAAAAACTGTCAAGCAAAACCAATCATCACAGCAATGGTATCTGTCACATTAGTTATCCATAATTATCTAGCCTCTGGATTTGATAGTGACTACAATAGCACCAGACTACAGAAGGTTCTCCCATTCCCCATCCCAAGCTTTCTCTAGACACAGCATGGGTTAGGTTTGTTTTTCTCTAAGAGGCTACAAAGACTCAACTGGCTGGGAATGGTTTTAACTCTGCCTCTCCTGATACAGCTTCCTGGTAGTCTGGTGGTAATGGTATAGCCTCCTGGTCACCTAAGGACATAAAAGAAAGGCCCATCCATAATGAGGTCTAGAGCAGCGGTTCTCAACCTATGGGTTACGACCCCTTTGGTGGTCAACCGACCCTTTCACAAGGGTCACAGGGGTCGCCTAAGACCACCAGAAAATAAGGTCTTTGGAACTGGGACACCGCTCCTCTGTCTCCAGGCGGGTCTGCCCACATGCAGATACGCCCAGATATGAGTGTTTAGGGTCACCCATTAGGAAGGTTGAGAACCACTGGTCTAGGGCCTTCAGACTTGGTGGCTGTCTCAAGACTGCAAGAGTCACTACACTCTGCCTGCTGACCAAACATGTTTTATATGGAGATTGGGAAAAGTGAGGAGGAGAAAGAGGTGCAAGGCACGTCTACCCCTACTAAGTGCTGTTATATTCTTATTGAAAATCCTTTCTAGTTCAGGCTTAGGAAACCTCCTTTTCTTTAATAGTTGAATGCCCTAGGAGTGCCTCATTTTTGTCCCAACATCAAACCTGAACTAACAAGGTGCTGCCCTGAGCCAAGCCTGCCCCGAAACAAGTGGTCGTTGCATTTATTCTGAGTTGTTTCCATCTTTTTTTGTTCTATCTATATTACAGCAGTCATTGTGTATATTGCCCTCCTGGTTCTGCTTACTTCACTTGGCATCGGTTCATACAAATCTTCCCATGTTTCGCTCCTTTTCAAAAAGCAATTCCTAAACTCTAGATGAAAGTGTTAAGTCTTAGAGCAATATCTGATGAGATGACAATATTATCTGTAACTATTTCCAGTTACAGGAAGCTGAAACTTGTCCAAAAATCTGCTCCCATTCTTTATGGCCAGTGCTTTCCTTTCTAATGCTTCTGCAAACCGTACTGGGGAAAGAAGGTTTTCTAACCCAGAAAACCATAAACCACTGCCCAGGTTGGGTTAGTCCTCTTACTGTCCACTAAGCAAAATACCTTCACAGGCTTAGACTGGTTGGCATAAAACCACAATGTTTACAATTCTTTTTAAGAACCATGAAAACATAGGTAATGCCCTCAAGCATGCTGACAGTTCATGGGAGCATCCCAGGGTCAGGACAAGGAAGTTGGTAGTTGTTCCTACTTCCTTTTCTAAAAAGTAGAAATGTAGCTGCACTTTAGTCATCAAACATCAGACCCAGAAGAGACCTCAGGGACCATCCAGACCAGGGGTTCTTAACCATTTTTTGTGTGATAGACCCATCTGGCAGGCTGGTAAAGTCTACATAAACCTAAAATGCTTTTAAGTGCATAAAATAAAATCTATAGGATTCCAAAGAAAACAATTATATTGAGTTAGTTACCAAAAATTTTTTAAAGTCATCAACAAACATTTATTAAGCCCTACTGTGTGCCAAGCACCATATTAAGTGCTAAGGATACAAAGAAAGAAAAAAGACAGTCTCTGCCCTCAAAAAGCTGACAATCCAAAACAAGTTCATAGAACCCAGGTTAAAAACCCTTGATCTGGTTCAACTACCTCATTACACATGTGTGGAAACTGAGGCTCAGAGAAGGGAAGGGTCCAAGGTCCCACTGCTGGTTAGGACTTTTTTTTTCAAAATCAGTGAGCTGCCATAATGCTGAACTGCTGCAGCCCCAGTTTCTTTACAGTGCCTCCTTCTACTAGTGTTTCTGCTCCCAGTACAAGAAGGTTTTCAGCTGAGTTATAGTCCATTAGTTACACTTCCTCATTCACTGTTTTGGGACTTACTGCGTTCTCATAGACATTTTATCTCCCTTTCAGAGAAAGGCAGAACACACCCAAAATTGCTAAGCTGTTTCCTGTAAATTTTCTCTAAAATTTCCATGGTAAAGTTAAGTCATGGGGTGCCTGAGGGCATTTTCTGAGCACCTTGTTCTAGTGCAAAAGGTCATACTTGGGAATGAAGGTATATAAAAACGGAGCCGAAAAGAAATCAGGCTGTGGACTCTAATGAAATCTAATGCTACCAGTTTGTAATTGTTTGATAAACGGAGGGAAAGACTATGGAGGGGGTGAATAAAAAGTGGGCATTTTCCTAGCCTGTCCTTTCTAAGCAATAGATTATGAGCTAGGGAACCTGGATTCTAACCTGGCCACAGACAAATATGAGAATTAATGGTTCTGTTCCTCAGCTTTCTCAATTACATGCCTTGACTCTTCAGTGGACCTGTAATCTCATCCATGTGGACTCGTAGGTTCATAGATTTAGAATTGGCAAGGATTGTCTGATCTAGTCCCCTACGTATAAGGAAACTGAGATCCAGAGACATTAAATACAGGCCCAAGGTCATACAGGTAGTAAATAGTGTCAGAATTTGAGCCCAAGCCCAATTTCCAAATCCAATGTACTTTCTCATCTCATGCAACACTTACTTTTATGTCCTCTAAGAAATCCTGCCCAGGGGCCCATCCAACATGCTAAAGGACTTCCTCTAGTTCTCTTGACCTTGTGTGAATACCAGTGAAACATACAGGTTGTCAATGGGTATTTGGCCCTCTCACTACATGACTAACCTGCCTTCTTTGCGGGCCATTCATCATTCTGATGCTTCTCTTGTAAAATTCCTTCTTAGTATTATGCTATAATGTAGTAACTGTACTAGACTATATGTTATATTGTCATATTATCATATTATATTATATCATGTTATGTTATATCATATATCATATCATGTTATATCAACATGCCACATAGTATTATATCATAACATTTCATATCATATCGTATTGTATTGTATCATATCACATCATATCATATATCATATCATATCATATCATATATACATTAGGTAGCTAAATGGCTCACTAGACTGGGAATCAGGAAGACTCATCTTCCTGAGTTCAAATCTGACCTCAGGCACTAACTAGCTGTGGGACCTTGGGCAAGTCACTTAACTCTGATTGCCTCAGTTTCCTCATCTGTAAAATGAGCTGGAGAAGGAAATGGCAAACTACTCCAGTATCTTTGCCAAGAAAAACCTCAAATGGAGTCACAAAGAGTCAGATGCAACTAAACAACAAGAAATAACCTAATCAGTCATGGGGTACCATATGCCTCTCTATTACCACTGGATGACTGGAAACTTTAATTCTTCAGAGGCTGTGGTATTCCATGATGTACAAACCATTCAGGTCACTGAATAGAAGGAATATCGATGCCTTCAGAAGGCTGTGGCCTTCCTCAGCTTATGACATCGTAGGAGGGAAGAATATCTATGTTAAAAATATGGACCTTTGTTTCAACAAGGAGTCTGAGGTTGTAAAAAACACTATGCAATTTCCCAAAAGGCTCTCTTTACAAACTTTTTGTAAACTTGCTTTTCCTAATCTTCCACTGTGCTCCTCTATGAGATGTCTGCTTTAAATTGGTACTGCCCTTAGTTGCCATATCTTTCTACTTGGCAAGAACATTAAGCCTTTGCTGACCAAGGCGGTTTCTATGCTCTTTGAGGCTCATTGTGGAATTGATTTGCACTAGTTTGGTTTCCTTAGGAAATGGTGATAGTCTGTGTAGATGTCCACCCCTTTGTTTATGTCCCATCTTTCAATGTCAACAGCTTGCTCAAACAGGTCAAATTGGAATATTACCAGTTGCATGCTGTAAGACCTCATCTCAATTCTTCCTTCCAGTTTGTCACTGAAGTTTCTCTTTGCTATAATAAGTTGATTGTCTGACAGATAACTGATGGAGAGATAACTCCCACATAAGTAACCCAGATATTTCTTGCCAGACAATAATCAGTTTCCATTTTTGTGATATTATTTGGTGCTTCTCAAGCCCAGCATTCCCAGATTCCCTTCCTGAAGAAGGGAAATGCTGAAGATTTAATCTGTAGACTAGAGAGTATCAACTCTATAACAGGGAGAATTAGATGTGTAGTATTCACTGAACAGTATTATCCACTTGAAAGTCAACATGTCATGGTGGATAGAGAGTTGATCTTGGAGCCAGAAAGGACCTTTAAGTCTTGCCTCAAACACATACTATGTTCCCCTGCACAGAACATAATGCCTGGCACAAAATAGGTGCTTAATGTTTGTTGATTGGTCTTGACTTGACCTTAGGCAAATTACTTACCCTTTCAGCACTCGTGGCAACCTTCTAAGACTAAGTTGTAAAGAAACAATTAACCTACATTGATAGAGAGTTTCTTCTACCCATAAGACAGTACTTCATACCAATGAAATCCCATACCTAGTCCCTATCTCTAATAATAATTTGCTTTTATATAGGACTTCCAGGTTTATATTGTGCTTTCTTTATATTTATCCTTCTAAAATCCCAGCATTTAATAGCTGCATAACCTTGAGTAAAAGTCATTTAACCTGTCTGAGGCTCAGATATCTCATGAATGAGGTAGTGCCAATATTATTAAAAACCTTGGACAAGTCTAATAAATCCTTGGTTTTTTTCTTCTTTACTTCCTTTTTTTCTATCCTTCCTTCCCTTCCTTCCTTTTCTTCTTTCCTTCCTTCCCTTCCTTCCTTTTCTTCCTTCCTTCTGTTCCTTCTTTCTTCCTGTCTGCCTATCTTGAAGGATGTTGGATAGCAAGAAACAAGCAAGTTGTCCATAGTTATCCAACACTCTCATTGCGTGACCAATTTCCCTCCTTTTCCAGTCATATATTATTCTGATGCTATCTTTTACACTCACTGCTTCTGCTCTGAAATTCTTTGTTAGTATTGTGCTATGGCCTGGTCTTGCCGTCCTACACACCTCTCCATTCACCTACCTGTGGCTAGCAACTTTAATTCTTCTGACATGATGGCATTCTGTGACTTGTAACCATTCAGCCTCAGTGGAAAGAAGACTATTAATGTTTAAAATAAGGGCCTCTGTTTCAGGGTCATTAAAAAAGCATGCTGCACTTTCCCACAGTGGAAGGGGTAGGATTTTGATAGGCACGGAAGGGAGTGATAGATCATAATGAGTAAAGTTACAGATGTGGAAAGATACGAAGGGACGTACAGGGAGTAGTGAATAACTGAGTTAATTCAATTAGAACTTGCTGCCAATAAGGCCAAGGTTGTGGGCTCGGGCTGGTCATAGGCCAATTAGTTTGGTTCAGAATGTTCCACAACTTCCTCTTCCCTAAATATGTAGGCTATTGGTCCCAAGGAGGATTGGGCTGGAGAGTTTGGACAGTTCTGATCAGAACCATCACTATTATACAAGAGAATATTTGTAAAGCATTTTGCAAACTTTAAAGTACCATATAAATATTAGCTATTATTGTACTAAAAACAACCTAGATAATCATAACTACTCATTTTTATGTCATTTGTCTCACAGGTGTCCAGTAAGATTGGATTATCATTCCCATTTTATGGTTGAGAAAATTAAAGCCCAAAGAGGCTGACATATTGCCCAAGGTCTCACAAGTGATTAGCATCACAGCTAGGGTTTGAAACAGAGTCTTTTCCCTTAAAGTATGGTTTCCTTTCCTTCCGGAGTATATCAGCAATAGCATCTTTGTACAGAAAACCTCATAGATTACTTAGTGACAGAAAGGGCTCAAAATAAATATTTCATAAATGCCCAAGAAATATTTTGCCGTTTCTTTCTATTCCTCCAGGAAAAGGATAATAAAATCAATAAAACTCAAATTTCTTTCTTCTCACTCAGATTAAACTGTTATTTTTCTGTGAGCATATTAGCTGATCTAATTTATTCCCTCTCTATTCTACCTATTGAAATTCCTCCCATCTTTCAAATTCTACCTCAATTCAATTCAATAAATATTATACACCTGCTATGTGGAATGTACTATGCTAGACCCTGAGGATACAAAGATTAAAAAAATGATATAGTTCTTGTCCTCAAGAGGCTTACAATCTAATAGGAATGGTGGCTTTTAAAATAATGTTTATATATTTCTTTAAGGTTTGAAAATCATTTGGTAAATGCATCATTTTATCCTCATAAGAACCCTTCAAGGTAGGTGTTTTTATTATCCCCATTTTACAGATAAGGAAACTGAGGTAGATGGTGGCTAAGTGACTTTCCTAGAGTCCTACAGGTAGGAAGTTTCCTACAGGCAGGATTTGGTCTGACACAGGATTTGAACTCAGGTCTTCCTGACTCCAAGTCCAGCATTCTATCTACAGTGCCAACCAAGGTAGAATGTGAGAAGGGTAGTTGTAGGTACTCTCTCTGCTTCCTCAGGTATTTCTGAATTTATTTATCTCTGTACATATTATATTTATGACATAGAAGAGAAGCTCCTTGAGGGTAGGAACTGTTTTATTTTTTATTTTGTTAGTCAAGTGCCCATTATATACACTACGGGGTTCTTTATAATTATGAGCTAACTGAATTCAAAGGAGAGCTCAGGGACATTTGAGGAGGAAGGGGTCTCTTTTAGCTAAGAACAAGGAATATTTTCAGGAAAGATGAATTTGAAAGGGCAGAAATCTGAAAGAGATACAATCTAGGTGCCAGCAGTAAGGTGGCACAATGGATAGCACACTGGACCTGGAGTCAGGAAGATTTGAGTTCAAATCCAGCCTCAGACACTTACTAGCTGTGTGACCCTGGGCAAGTCACTTAACCCTGTTTGCTTCAGTTCATCATCCAAAGGGGAATACTATATATGAAATAAAGCTAGAAAGGTAGATTGGAACCATATCTGTAGGACTTCAAATGTTAGGATAAAGAGTTGTATTTCATTCTAGAATAAATAAGATGACAGGGAAGGCTTTTGACTAGATGAGTTACATGGACAGACATACACACATCCTCTATGAAACTTTCCTTAGTCCACATATCCCTATTTCATTAGACTTCCTTCTCTTTGTTCCTATAGTCTTTATAGTCTATGCCACTTAATTTAGTGCTTAATTATATTTTATCATGTGTTTGCTAATTCATTCCTTGAGGAAGAGGCAGCATATTTTATACAGCGACATCTCATTTATCCCACTCATTTTTTGAACACAACTTCCACAAAATTGAATTTTCAGATTACTAAAGCTTGTCCCTTACAACCAAACTTTTTCTTTAATTTTAATCATTTTGGAGGAAAATTTAAAAAATTCACACATACTTCCCTGCCTTCTTAAATAGAGTAAAAACTAACCTTTTCTTGATGGCAGAAGGATACCATTAGAAACATCAATTAATGTATTTTGCAATCATGTTCTCAGTGGTTGAAATTAATAAGTTCATTTCTACTCTAGCTCCTCCCTACTATATTTTTTGAATACTTGTATCTGCTTTTTATAGCTTTTCTATTTCCTCCCTGTGAGGTCAAGCTTGTCATTTCCTGCCATTGTCACTGTGCTCAAATCTAGCAGCCTATCTCTCTGCTTCAAAACTGCTTCACCTAACCTGCCATGGGCTGGGAAACCAGATAACCAAACCCGTCAGAATTTTGTGTTTGATGAGATCAACAAGGCTCCTAACGAATATTGATAGACAATGTGATCTTTACTGCATGGACTTTGCATCATTAATTTTGGTTGCCCAGCGACAATGGCATCAGAGCTCTAGGATTTCTAGCCACCACCCAGTCCAACCTCACTCAGCTATCAAACTGATTTTCCCAAAGTATAGATTTGGCCATAGCATCTCACCCCCATTCATTAAATTCCAGTGATTCCCTATTTCCTCCAGGATCCAATATAAAATTCTCTATTTGGCTTTCAAAACCCTTCAGAACCTGACCCCTTCCTACCTCTCTGGTCTTCTTATATCTTACTCCATTCTATGCACTCTTCACTCCCATAACATCTGCCTCCTTGAGATCCTCAAACACAAAGGTCAGTCTCCCAACCAAGCTTTTTCATTGGCTGTCCTCTGAGCCTAGGATGCTCTCCCTCCTCATTCTCTGCTTCCTGGCTTCCCTACTCTCTTTCGTTCTCACCTTCTATAAGAAGCCTTTCCCAGTCCTCCTTAATTTTGATGCCTTCCCTCTAAGCATACTCCCAATTTATCATCTGCATCTTGTTTGTGGGGCAGCTAGATGCCACAGTGGATAGAACTCTGGCCCAGGAGGCAGAAAGATCCAGCCTCAGACACTACTAGTTGTGTAACTCTGGGAAAGTCACTTAACTCCATTTGCCTCAGTTTCCTCATCTGTAAAATAAACTGGAGAAGGAAATGGCAAACCACTCCAGTACCTTTGCCAAGAAAAACCTAAATAGAGTCATGAAGAGTCAGACACGACTGAAAAGATCGAGCAATAACCACAACAAAAACTTACTTGTTGTATGTAGTTGTTTGCCTGGTGTCTTCTCCAGACTGCGAGATCCTTGAGAGCAGGCCTATCTTGTTTTTCTTTGTCTCCTTAGTACAGCAGTTTTCAACCTGTGGGTCACAACCCCTTTGGGAGTCAAACGACCCTTTCACAGGGGTCGCCTAAGACCATCAGAGAACACATATTTCTGATGGTCTTAGAAACCGAGACACCACTCCTCTATCCATCTCCAGGCAGGTCTGCCCACATGCAGATACGTCCACATACGAGCATTAAAGGGTCATGGCGTTAGGAAGGTTGAGAAACACTGCCTTAGTACTTAGCATCGTGCCTAGCATATATTAGGTACTTATAAATGCTTATTGACTATTTCATTTTTACAAATTAAGTCACTGAGGCTCAGAAAGATTAAAGGATTTGGCCAAACTCATACAGATAGGAGCATTTTTATTTCCTTTGTGGTTCTTCCTCATGTTCTGGATAGCTGAGGTTGCCTGATAAGTAACTTCTGGATAAGTGAGGCATCACGGTACACACATACCCCCAGCATGCCTAGTAATTGTGCTGAATGCACGATGGCACTGCCTGGGTTACTACATACTTAATCAATTGGTCCTTCCTTCCTTCCTTCAGAAAGAATTCCATATAAATAGTCATACAGGGCTTATGTTTGCTGTTTTCTTCCTCTTCTCTAACTCCTACAGCTGCTCTCTGGAGGTCTACTAAGGGATCAGGATACTGTTTGCCAACCTCTTCATCAACAGATTGAATCTTTGCGGAAGAAGGCAGTCTTGATTAAACAGTCCATCTCGGCAGTGACTAGGATATTGTACTGTCTGTTTTTATGAGCCATTCTCGACATTAGAGGCTCTTGCTGTTATCATGCATTTCCTTTATTCCTCCCATGCATGAAATTCTCTGCCGTCTCATCTCCGCCTCTTGCCTTCCCTGGCTTCTTTCAAGCCCCAGCTAAGTTCTCTCCTGCACAAGAAGCCTCTCCCTATTCCCCTTAATGCCAATGTCTTGGTTCTGTTTTATCACGTACATAACCTGTTTGTAAAAAGTTGTTGTCTCTTGCATCAGATGGGGAGTTCCTTGAGAACAGGGATCATCTTTTACAGTTTTTGTGTCCCCAGTGCTTAGCACAGAACCATAGTAGGCACTTAATGAATATTTACTGACTCAATGTCTACATTTTAAATCTTGTGGTGAGGCTCCTGACTTAAATCCAGCTGACACACAAGTCAAGACATCACCCTCACAATGTCATTGGTCTTCTAGAATGAAGGACAAACAACCACAACAAAACTTGGGGACCGATGAATTGCAACATAATCCTATAAGTAAGGAACAGTTTTCCTCAAATATTTGCTCCAAGGATTTCCCATTAGATCTTCTCTTCTTTTGACACTAAGGCCTTTCATTTTTCTTCTTGGTAAATTTAGGAAGGAACAACCAAAAACAAATATAGAAGACCAGACTGCTAGAGCTGAAAAGGCCCTTCATAAATTCTCTTGTTCAAAAATCCTCAATAGACTAAAGAAGAAAATGAAGTTCATAGAGTGGAAATGATTTGCCCAAGATCACACAGTTAATGGGAGCCAGGGTCCCAGTGGAAACAACCCGGATGCCTTGAATCTGAGCCTCATATTTATCCCATTCTATCATGCTGTCTCCTGTCTTTATTAATTGCTTCATTTAGTTAAGTGTTGCTGAGTACTAAGTATTTCCGATTTTGGAGTGATAAATGGGCTTTGGAAATCAATTAGTCCACCTTTATTTTACAGATGAGGAAACTGAGACCTGCAGAGGTAGGGTGAAGTGCTCAGGGTCACAAGGATGAGAATTTCCAGGGGTAGCTTACAGCACTAAAATACTATGAATGAAAAGTCCTTGGAACCAATCTGACAGTCTATGTATGAGTCCTCTGCCCCGAGTTTTCCTGCCTTTTCATTCTGTTAGAATTACTTAATTGTCAGTTGGCCAAGAAGTATTTACTAAGTTCCTATTCTGTGCCAGATGAGAACAGTTAGGTGGAACAGTGGGCAGAGTTCTGACCCTGGAAGACTCATCTTCTTAAGTTCAACTCCGGCCTCAGGCACCAGCTGTGGGACCCTGGCAAGTCACTTCACCCTGCTTGCCTCAGTTTCCTTCTCTGTAAAATGAGCTGGAGAAGGAAATGGCAAACCACTCAGTGTCTGCAAAGAAAATCCCAAATGGGGTCCCAGTGAGTCAGACACAGCTAAACAAATGGTGCCAGGCACTGTGCTGAGCACTGGGGCTACAAAGAAAGGCGAAAAGAGTCCCACTTCAAGGAGCTCATGGTCTAATGGAGGAGAAAACCTGGTAGTGATACTTAAAAACCTGGTAGTTGAAGGGCTGGCCTCAGAACCAGGAAGTCCCACCTCTGACACATACTGACTACTTAGGCCTTGGAAGGGCCCCAGGCATCTTTCTAAGACTATAATTTGCAGGGAAGGTGCTAATCTGTATAGATAGAAGAAGCTTCTCATTTAAAGTGCCCTACATCATGAATTTACAGGCCCAGGAAAAAAAAAACGCTACTCTACTTCATAGGGTTGTTGTAAGGAAAACATTTTGTAATTCTTGATACATTATATAAATGTGAGTCATCCCTGTTATTGTCTAGACATCTTGCTCGTCTTTAATCCATTTTACTTTGAATCAAGCTTATTCAGGTATGTGTCATTCCCCATCCCACACCACATACCCCCACGCCCTCACCCCCATAGCAAAGACCAGTTACAGAACAACACAGAAGAGGGAATGGCGGAACACTGGGCCATAATCTTGATGTTGGATTCTCAAAGCCCATCTGTGGGGTTTTCCTAGCCAGCCCATCCATACAGTGTTGTCTCAGTCAGTTGTCTTCTGCCCTCTTTCTGAACGTGATTACCACAGAACAAAGAGCCTCTGGCCTAACATCATACCTCACCATTCCTGCTTTCTCATGCTCATCTTATAAATTCTCTGACCTTAAAGACTCTGGCCCTGTCTTCCCAGAACTAGGGAACCTGCCTCATTCTCCTTGCCTTCGCTAACTTCCCTCAACTGAACCTTGTGCCTACCTAGACCAGTGGTATCTACCATGCTTCTCCAGTTCCATTGGCCTTACCCCATCTTGACAAATTCCTTCCCATCACTGGCAATGACTGTATCACCACCACCACCACCACCACCATCATCATCATCATGGTACAAAGGAAAAGACAATGGTTCTATAATCAGAGGATGTAGGTTCACCTACACCTGATACCTGTGTGACCTTGAGTGTCACTGAACTTCCATGGGCCTCAGTTTCCTCACATCTAAAATGAAAGGTTAAACTCAAAAGACTCTGAAATTTCATCTAACTCTAGATCAATGATCCTCTGGGAAAAAATCACTTCCTCTCTCCAGGCCTCGATTTCCTCATCTGTCAAACGTGAGAGTTGATCTAAATGCCCCCTGAAGTACCTCCCGGGATCTGAGATCCTAGATCATCACCATCATAGCAACTAACATTTACATAACATTTTAAAGTTTACAAAGCACTTTACATACATTATCTCATTTGATCCTCATAACAACTTTGTGAGATGTATACTTCAGCTTTTATTATCATTATTTTACAGATGAGAAAACGGAAGCTTGTTGACTTGCTTATGGTCCCTCAGGTAATAACTGTTTGAATGAAGAGAGACAGGTTCAAATTCCATTTCCAAGTTTAGTGCTTTTTCTCAGTGTCACCTCTATAACACAGCCACACACACATGGGCCCACAGGGAGCTTCAGAGTCACCTCAATGTCCCTTTATTTCCACTTTTGTATAAAGCATCCTGGCATTTCTCAGATGCTGTGGAGCCTCTGTGGTCCCAGAGATAACATAGGTGTTTTTCAAAGTTCATCAGTTGCGACACTTTAAAATATTTATATTCCAAACTTTCAAATCAGAACCAAATCCCAGACAAGCCGGGTTGCTGGGAAACACCATCCATCATTAAAATGAAGCTTCTGTAAAGAGAGTGAGAGATGCTAAATAAGTCTGAAGTGGTTTTTTTGGTGCCTAAATGCATTCTCTACTTCCAGCAAATACATTAAAAAGATAACTGCTTCCCCTCCTCCCCCCCACCAAGAGAAGAACAGAGGCAACTACCCAGCCATAATGAACTACCATGTGCAGAGTTCTGTGCTAGGCATTCAGGGAGGAACAAAGTTGAGATGAGGCATGGCCCTTGCCCTCATGGAGCTTACACTTAAGTACTTAAGCGCTGTTCTCACAAATGCTCACAAGGAAAACTGCTTGCTGGGAATATAACAGAGGAGATTGATGCTTCAAAACAGTGATTGACCTGCATGACCCTGAAGTTACTTTCTACTATAAGAATCTACCATTCCATGACTAGATGGGAAAACTGGATTCCACTCTTAGAACCATGCTGGGCTTTGAGAGGCCAGTTTTAGCCTTATCTTGTCCAATTCTAGACCTTCATAGCACTTGCTGGACATATCCAACCATCTCCCACTCCAGCTCCCCATCACACATTGTCTTCTCCCATTAGAATATAAACTTTTTGAAGGTGGGAGCTGTCTTGTTTGCTTTAATTTGTATCACCAGGCTTAGTCCAGGGCAGCTAAATGGTATAGTGCATAGATTGGGAGCCAAGATAGATTGCACTAGATTGGGAGCCAAGAAGACTCATCTTCCTAAGTTCAAATCTGGCCTCATACAGTTGCTAGCTGTGTGACCCTAGGCAAATCACTTAACCCTGTTTGCCTCAGTTTCTTCATCTGTAAAGTGAACTGAAGAAGGAAATGACAAACCACTCCAGTATCTTTGCCAAGGAAACTCAGAATGGTTTCATGGAAAGTCAGACATAACTGAATAACAACAGGCTTAGTCTAATCAGGAAATTGTAGTCTTTTAGAGTTAGGAAGAACTTGTAGTTCAGTCCTTTTCCTGAAGCATGCATCCCCTTTGTAATATTACCAGTGTGTGGTCATCCTTGAGGGCCTTTGTGGTGAAAGCAGCATTTGAGTACATATCTGTAAGCTCTGTGAAGAATACAGTGCCTTATACAGAGTAAGTACTTAATAAACACACTATCTGTACCTACAGATCTATATCTATCCATCTATCTAGACCAAGGAAACTTTTTTGTATCATGAACCCCACTGGCAATTAGGTGAGGCTACAGATTCCTTCTCAGAATGTTTTTATATGTATAAAATATATAGGATTACAAAGTAAACCCCAATTATATTGAAATACAATCACTTTTTTTTCCCTAAAACATTCTAACATCTTGGTTTTTCAATTGCCCCTCTTTCCCCTGTGCTTCCAGATTCTTGCACTGAATGAGTTTCAGTGAGGTCAGTTTGGAAGCTGTCTTTATCCTTTCAGATTATTAGGGGGCTAGGTAGGCATAAGACTGATTCATTACCACATTTAGTTTCTGTAACAGTCTTGGGAGGCACAGGAATGATGGGCCATAAGCCACAGCAAATCAGGATCGGCTCGGAAGAACCAGGACCTGGAGTCTGTCCAGTGAGGCGAATTAAATTTACCTTTCTGGCCTTCCTTTTCTTCATGTGCAAAATGAAGGGGATTAGATACCTGATCTCAAGGGTCCCTTCTGGCTTTAAATATATCATTCTGTGATCTTATGGCCTACGTTGGGTCAAGTCCAGGGAGGTGGCTCAGACAGGAAGCCCCGAGCTTGTCTCAAAGGCATAAGCACAGAATTAGAGACAGAGGCATTAACAAGCAGAGACAATAAGGAAAAGCTCAAAGCCTAAAGCTGCAGCTATTTCATCTCTGTCTTATTTTATTGCCAGTTCTACAGAGTATCCCGAACAATCTAGCATAGTTTTAAGCTTTTAAGAGCTTTAATTGCTTAAAGCTGCACTGAGAATTTTGGGATATCATGTGTAAAAAGCAATACAGTCACATGTATATACATATGTGAATGCACCCACTGCAGTATACAGTGTTGTGCTGGCAAATATTTCACAACCAATTCTCTAGAAAAGAAAATATTTTCACAAGACAAGTTTCAATTTAATCCACATTATTAACATTTTTTCCTTCACCACTTTAAACAATAAATCGAGCCTGGTTTACAGTATTTTCTTATTTCCAAAATGAAAATACTCACACTGAAAATTTAACAATCAGCTTTTATTTGTTGGTAATGACACACTGCTGAGTACAGGGGAAATGAAATGGGTATCTGCTATACTTGAGTCCTGAACCTAACAGGAACCAACAGCAAGACCTTAACAAAACACCATCCTGTAAATTAGGGATCAACTTTCCATACTGACCTCAAATGAGATGATATGTATGAAAATAGTCTGAAAAACATATAGGACTATGTAAATATATTCATATTGATGATAGGATCATACATCTAGAGCCAGAAGGGACTTCAAGGACCATCTAGTCCTATCTTCTCATTTTACAGATGAGGAAACTGAGGCCTAGGCAAATTAAGTGACTTTGCTAAAGAAATAAGTGTCAGAGGCAAGATTTGAACTCAAGTCCTACTGATTTGAATATGGAACATATTTTCTCCCCAAAATCTGCCCTGTACAGAGCCTAAATGTGACTTATAATTATATTCTTAGTGTACAGAGAGAGAAGATATGGTTTAAGTTGGTAATTTGTAGATTCTTAGTGCCCAGAGAAAGAAGCTGATATCAACTTAAGTTGATACCTCGTGGAACCCTAGGAAACTCTAGAGTACTTTGGTAATTTTCATGAAAGGATCACCTACCCTTCCCCATTGGTAGAGGCCTCTGGCAATTTCTCTGTATTGTGGGAAGATATCACACTTTTTTTTTGCAAATGTAAAAATATAGGTGGCCATCTCTAGAAGCTAAGATAGTTATGAGTCAAGATTTTAAAGAGAAATATTAGCCATGCTCAAACTACAAATAATAAAGTGACAGTACAGATAATATACTAAAATCTAGAAGGAATCTTTTTTTGTTTTTCTTTCAGTCATATCAGTTGTGTCTGTCTCTTTGTGACCCTGTTTGGGGTTTTCTTGACAAAGATACTACAGTGGTTTGCCATTTCCTTCTCCAGCTCATTTGACAGATGAGGAAACTGAGGTAGAGAGAAGTTAGGTGACTTGCCCAGGGTCATACAGCTAGTTATTGTCTGAGGTTAGATTTGAACTCAGGAAGAGGAGTCTTTCTAACTGCAGACCCAGTACTCTATCCACTGGGCTACCTGGCTGCCCTTAGAAGGAACCTTAGGCACCATTCAATCTAAACCAGAGGTGGGGAACATGCGACCTCATGGTCACATGTAACCCTCTAGGTCCTCCAGAGATTCAGTCAAAGGGCCACACTTGAAGATCTAGAGGGCCACACGTGGCCACAAGATCACAGGCTTCTCACCCCTGAATTCTAAACCCTTAATTTTATAAACAAAGAAAAAAAAAATAAAAGAAAAAAATTACAGACAAAGAAACACACAGGAGAGAGGTTAAATGACTTGACCAATGTGACACTGTGAGAAGTAGTGTTTTGAACACAGACTCTGACTTCTAATTCAGTATGCCTTCTCTACTGTGTGGCATTTCCTTTTCACGTGGAAAGCCAGAGCTGATGGCATGGTAGGAACATTGCCACTTTTACTGGTGTTCTCTTCTTCCTGAAGAGGAAGATAGAGAGTACGATACAAATAAATAAAACATTTTAATTTAAATTGAAAGAAAAGTTAACAGTTTTGCATGGTAATCATGTATAATTATTTTTCACTTATAAACCAGTACAGGTTTTTTGGTATTTCAGAAAGATGTTATTGTATGGTCTCAGGGGACCCAAACAGGATTATTCTAACACTGTATCTGATGTTCAAATATGACACTATTGACTAAAGAGGAATTCATTCTGCATGTCTGTGCAATTAATAGGTCCCACACCTAAAGACCGTCCTTTTGATTTGAACCCTTAGCCAATATTTACAGTCTGTTCCAAGCTTTTTAGCTTCATGTTCTTCTGGATGCCTTTGATCTAACAAAACCGCCCCTCTTCAGATTGGTAGAACTGCTGGTGGTAGCCAGCAGCCTACAGACATACTGAATTATTTGAAATGGTGCAAGTGTTTTCTTCAAATTTTCTTCTGTCCACTTTGCTTATAATTGACCCATTTTTCAAAAAATAAAAAAACTTCAGAGTTGGGAGGTACCTCAGAGACCATCCTAACCTAACCTATAATCTGAAAAAAAAATTCCCCCTATAACTCATGATCAGATAGCCTTCGCTTGAAGATTTCCAGTGAAGGTGAGCCCATTGCCTTTGGCTGTGGGCCTGTTGCCCAGGAATTGTTCTCTTGTAGCTGTCTGACGTGGACTTTAAGACCTTAAACCAGTAGCTCATTTTGACCTTTAGCAAAGGACATTATGTGTGGCTTAAACCTACCATATTATCACAATTCTATTAACTCTCCCTCAGGCCTGTTAATCATGTGTTAATCCCTGGCACACACAGAATGGAATTCACCCTACAGAAGTCACTCAGGGCTGTCCAGAGTCAGTCCATCAGGGATTTGTATGGCAGTAACCATCGTTTCACTACCTGAAGACCAAATACATTTCAGGGCTTTGCCCTGGGTCAGCGTGTCTTGTCATTTACTCTAAACGTGGCCAGAAGGGAAGTTCATGAAACTACTCAGTAAGACAAACATGACCATGACGAGTAGGTCTGGAAGTCACAGCCATAATATTGAAGGCAGGATTCTGTTATCTCTTTATTCCCAGGCCTTCAGACCTTGTTAGCAGATCAGGACTAGGAAGACTGGTTGCCACCAGATGAAAAGTATCCACCCACCACTCTCCCCACTGCTAATTAGTCGATAAGGAGAGCAGTTGATTACAATTCAGTTTTATATTTGTGGTACCATTTGACCAGGAAGTTGCAAGTCTCCTGGCATACGTATAGATAAGGGTATTGGATGAATGAGACCAGCCTTTCTACAGAGATAAGACAAGGGATCAAAGCATTATATAAGTATAAATGGACGTATGGTGATCAGTCTATTACTTGGTGGGAGGAAATTATATGAGGAGCACTTTGTGTAGAGAAATTGAGAGAACCTGAAAGACAGGGGATAGGCTTTCTTCCCCTTGTGGCATGTGAAGAGTATTTCCCATAATGGTGCTGGCCTGGATCGTGCATCATGAGCCCATGTATACATAGCATGTCTGACCATCTGGAAAAGTTTTTTTCTCTGTTCTCTTAAATACCTGGAAATTGTTTGGAAAAGCTAAAGGTCTATTTTTGCTTAGCTTAGACCCATGAGCACATTGCGCCTCTGCTTGGGTTTTGATCCCCCTCTCCCATCACTTACTCTTACTTTATACATTAACCTCTGAATTGTTTGGCCAAGTTAATGGTTACTGCTTTCCACATACAGAGAGCACTGACTTTGTATTTGCAAATTAAAAGGCCAAAATTCCTGAGCACGTAAGCCTGCCACATTCTTTGTGGGTAAGGAGAGATGGGATCAAAGAATGCAACCTCTCCTTTGATCATCTCCTGAAAGAATTGTCATTTTTCCTTTTATTTATTGAATTCTAGATTTATGCATTAAAGGCCATTCCTACATGCTTACTGTAGTACAATTGCAGAATGTTAAAAAAAAAAGTGACATAGTATATGTTTTAAGGTCATAGTTGATATAAAAAGCCCTATTCGAGTAATAACAACCCCAATAAGCACCTAAACACTTATTAGTGGGGAAGGGGCTAGATTGAGAATCACAGGACCAAGGTTCAAATTCAGACTTTCCCTGTGTAACCATGGGCAAGTCATTTGATCTTTCTAGACCTCGATTTCCTCTTCTGTAAAGAGATCCGAGTTTAAATTCAGCCTCAGACGCTTACCAGCTGTGTGACCCTAGGCAAGTCCCTTAATTCCTATTTAGCCTCAGTTCCTCATCTGTAAGACGCACTGGAAAATGAAATGGCAAACTACTCCAGCATCTTTGACAAGGAAACATAGAGTCAGACACAACTGAACCACAACAATGTGTCAGGTACTTTGCTAAACACTCTTGTAAATATTATCTCATTTGGGCTTCACAACGGCCTGCAACTTAAATGGCTGTTATTATCCCTTTCTACATTTGAGGAAACTGAGGTTAAGTAACTTGCCCAGGGTCACACAGCTAGTGAGTGTCTCAGGTCAGATTTGAATGATTTGAAGATCCTCTCCAGTTTTAAATCTATGCTCCTATGACCTTCAGATCAGACTTTTGCCCCTCTAAAAACTGGCCTCACAAATGTCCACCCACTCACCATACTTTAACTTGTCTATAAAACAAGGGTATAATAATGTACTATTTATCTCATAGGTTACTGGGAGGAAAGTTCTTTGTAAAGGGGGAAATGCTTTATCTGTATGAGTTTTTGCTATGCTTATTATTAGTGAATCACAATCTATACCAGACAAAAACAGTAATAGAAAAAAAGCTGAATTTAACGAGTTCATTATTTCTATACCTCTTACGGGGATGCCTGGGATCTAGTAAAAGATTTTTATTGGCTGAAATCTGGATGAAAATGTAAGAAGCAACCAGGCTTTTGTAAATCACCTTCTATAACTTTCCAAATGGTCTTTTTTCTGGCTAATTTTCTTTCTATAACATCTTTGCAGTCACACAATTGACTGGAAAGTGCAAAGAGCACACACTTTTGTTCCTTGTTGATTGCTCCCCAAAAATAAATAAATAAAAGCATTTGACTCTGCAGAACAAATAGTAATCTTTTATATATGTGTTATGATCACACAAGTTTCTTTGATAAATGCAACCACCAAAGATAACTTTGTTCAATGACAAAGTGTTAATGATAATTAACACCAGGCAGAGAATAAAACAAGGAGACATATGCTCATTAAAGGTGTTTATCACTATAATGAAGGCTGTCCTGCATGGAGTCCAAATGAATGAAAGATATCTTGTGCTTGGGGAGGTCCTCTACATTGTCTGGTTTCAGTATGACATGATGGTAACTGTGGGTGCCAAACATTTCTCAATCAGATCATTACTTTAAAAATAATAGGCCCTATCAATGCACATAGAGAAAACCAACTGGACAAAAGAATGTCTACTGTACAGACAATAAAAAGTTGTTGAATGGCCAATTCATTGAATTACTCCATCAGTCAATAGATAGATACTAGTGTACATATATGTACGTGTCAGTATGTGTGTGTATACTTATATGTATGTCTACACATATACTGATATAGAAAGAGATATATTTATGTGTCTAAATACCCAAATGTAGTTATAGAGATAAATCTAGGATATATATTACAGATAGACGATGAGCAAAGCCTTGGTGTTGTTCGTCCTTCACTCTCAAAGAGGACCAATGACATCAGCAGGATGATGTCTTGACTTTCAAGTGAATTAGATTTAACTGAGGCAGGGCTGTACAAAATCATCACTCTCACCCTCTCCTCCAGAGTCATCGGAGTACAGTGGCAAGGTGTGGGTCAGGACCTAAAACAGAATAGAAGGAAGATCATAGGTTTAAAGCTGAAAGAGATCTCAGTGGTCATCTGGTCCAAAACCTTCATTTTTACACATGGAAAAACAAGTGAATTGACCATTTGTTCAAGGTCACATAGGGAAAAGAATTGGGATTTTTACCCAAATCCCCTTATTCCAGTACTCTCCCAACTATGCCATGGTATCTCTCAGAGCAAGGACTTTACTGTACTTGGGAAAATAGTAAGATGCATTTAGTGATTCCAAGCTACTCCCTGACACAAAAAGTCATCTTGATAATTCTATTGTTTTCCCAGGAATGCCATATGGGCATAAATCTTGGAATTCTATAGTCTGTGTGTGTGTCTGTCTATCTAGTTGTGAGTGACCCAGAGAACAAGAAAGAGACACATAGTGGGTATAAGCAGACTATAGACTATTCCTGATGATGACCTACATGCAAGAAGTGGTATAAGGGACATCATTTTTTCAAAAAAAGACTTATCAGAAGAGGGATGGGCTGGTCAGATAGTGCAATCAGCAGACAGTTCAAATGTTCTATTGGTACCCAACAAAATGTCAAAATACCAGAGAAAGACCTGGCTACAAAGTAACTCCTGTGTGGGTCATCCAAGTAGAATATGGAATAATGGAATAATAAGACATCCTATAGGGAGATATGAAAATATCCTGTAGGGAATATGATACAGTGGAAGGAATACAGGATCAAGAATCAGACCTGGATCCAAATTTCTGGGTCTGCCACTTATGACCTGTGTAGCCTTGGGTAAATTACTAAAACACCCTGGACCTCAGTTTCTTCATCAGTAAAAATCGTAGGGATGGACTAGAAGCTTTCAAAGGCTCCTTGTAGCTTTAAATCCATAATCAAGAACAATGGAGCAAATACCCACATTGATGAAATCACTGTTTCAATTAACTATTGAATGCTGGGGTAAGGGGAAGGTTCAAATTTGAGGTCCCTCCCCTCCACCTCCAGCAAAATTTTTCAGAGGAGCTTCCTTCCAGTTCTGTTGTCCCCAATATGTCCTCAGTCTGCCCTCTATCCCCTCCTTTTTATGATATTTGAAGCAGAGCAAACAAGGGCTTCTGGGAGAATTGCCATGTGAGACCATTTTGAACTCCTTTGTAAGGCCATTCGAAATTCCAAGCCAGTTCCCAAAACCACAGTTAAGCAGGAAGCTAATTCAAAAACAAAATGGTGGTCAGGACTGTTGCTCTTACACAATGTCCTACTCTATTTGATTTGTGTAGAAAAATGCCAGAGTAGTATTGTTTGACTCCCCATCTCTGAGGCCCTGCCACAAAAATGAACTGTGAGTGTCCAAAGTCCATTCTAGTCAGCCCTATTAAAATAAACAAACACATTCCCTGCTTTGATTCAGCAGTCTTTTGTGTTTCAAGCAGAATATGTTACTTTCACAAGGACAATTGTTGGAAAATACATAAATCTTTCATCTTTTCTTTTTCTTAAAAACAAACAAATAAAAAGCCATCATAAACTGAATTGGGGCCACTTGGGCTCTACAATACTGTGGAAGAACAGTGACCTAGCCCTAAACTATATACGATCACTTATTTACAGCTTCTAATGCTAGAAATATCATCATTACTAGATGCTTTCAAATGGAGCCTAATTATACAGTTGCAAACATATTCTTTCAGATAATGTCCTCTTTCCTTTCTGGGCTGTGGCAGCCTCCCCAAATGATCATACATTGCATATGTGAGATGGGGTGGGGTGCATGAGACAGACCAAGAAAATAAAGCCAAAAAGCAATGTTTGAACGACCAAACTAGACAGGACCTATGCCTCCCACAATCATTTTAGAAACAAGAATACCAGAAAATGGATTTGTCCATCAAGGAGGTTGTAAGGCTGCCATGCTGTTTAATCCTTGTTTTGAGTCATGGCCTCTCACAAATTGCTTCCCAAGAACCTGTGATTTGTTCAGCCGCTGTTGGGTTTACTCTGGTCTGAGGATCCCTTGACTATAATCAGACTCAGAAAGTCACCTCCCCTCTTGCTAATTCCAGCCATTTGCTCTTATAAGAATTCTCCTCAAGTTTACCTCCGTGAAGAAAGAGAGATTGGTGCAAGAAAATGAAGCCTGACGATGTGGCTGACAAAATGCTGAGAAATTCTTAATAGAAGGAAAATACGGTTTCCTGACAGGAGGTCTGATTGATTTGGGTGGTAATATGTTTTTCTTCATGCATTCCATGCTTGTTATTTTTTCTCTCATGAACATCCCCAGTTTTCTTTTGCCTCTCCTATTACCAAGAGACTGCTCCAGGCAAATACCTTTTCTGATTAAAGAAAGAGAAAATTAATAACTTATTTATATCTTGGATTACTGAGTAATTGGGGAGAGGGGAGCTTTTTACCTGAACTGATTTTTTTTAAAATTTTATTATAGTTTGCATCATTCATTTCCACAAGATTTTGAGTTACATATTTTCTCCCCCTCTT
>CM053589.1:84014485-84037160 GCA_028646515.1 Pseudochirops corinnae
TGGATTCAGGTAGGAGCTGGGACCATGGAAGGGGATCCAGGGAATCTGAGAGACCACCCTGAGTCAAGATGAAGAAAAGGCCTCTCCTTGGATATTGAATGAGTGATGAAATTGAAGTTTACTAGACACTAAGGGGCGGAGGGTTTGTGTAATTTTCTAATGATTGCATTTAGTGATTAATGATACTTAGTAATTATGAATCTGGATAAGTGACTGATTAAGTTAACTTATGATTGCCCCGTGAAGTGGAAGATTGATTATTGTATTGTGAAATGACTGAATGATTAAGTAAGGAGGGTTTCTCCCCTTAGGGAAACCAGATGATTATTCTTTTGTTCTTTGTTCTAAATATTGTGGCCACTGTAGTGAAAATTACATGGCCATTCTAATGTTAAGCCATTGTGAACACTATATTGTGTTTTTCTGTTATAAGATGTAATGTTGTGAATATTATATTGTGATTTGTTGTGAATGTTTGCCTTGATTTGTAATGGAATAAATGGAGTGTTTACTATACTGTGTAATCAGAACTTTAAAAGCTGTTCACAGTAGCATTCTTTTGGGAAGCTGCTTGTGCATGGTGTTACAACACCTGATTAGTTTGGCCAACTACAGCTCTGAATTCCAGAGCCCAACTGAACCACCAGCCTTAGCCTCCCCAGCAGCAGGAATTATAGCTAGAAAGCACCATGCCCAGAAGCATGATAGTGGGTGGTACAGTGAATAGAGCTCTAAGCCTAGAGTCAGGAATACTTGAGTTCAAACCCAGTTTCAAAAATACTTACTAGCTGTGTGACCCTAGGTAAGTCATGTAATAATATGTTTGCTTATTTCCTGAACTATAAAGTGAAGATAATAATAGCACCCACCTCCCGGGGTTGTTGTGAGAATCAATATTTGTAAAATGCTTAGACACACAAGCTGGTACTTAATAAATGCTTATTTGCTTCCTTCTTTCCTACTACAAAGTGCTTTTTCCAGAACACTGTGAGGTAGTGTTATATTCATTTTACAGATAAGAAAACAGAAGATTAAGAAGGATTAAGTGACTTATTGATATCATAGAGCTAATAAGTGGTATATACCTGGGATGTCTCTCATGTCTTCTAACTTCAAGACCAGAGCTCTTTCCACTATAGAATACTATCTCCTTTTTACTGAGTGTTTTTACAAAGTGTCTTAAGGCATGATCAGAATTTTCTACATCAGGAAAAGTCATTTCATGGGCATGAAATTAGATGCAAGCATTAGAATGCTCCATCCACAGCAGGGTTATGAGTTAAATATATTTCCTGTTGGTAAACAGAGAAATCTTCAATGGCATATTTAGGAATAAGTGTTTGGGAAACAGGTGGTGTTTGGTTGGGTGTGCCTTCCATCTCTGTCCTTTCCAAACTTGGAACTTCATAAAATCTTTCCTTTCTCTGCTTTTGACTTTCTAAAATGAAACCCAATTATCTTCTTAGTCTGATTTCTTTTTTTAAATTAACTTATTTTAAACTTAAATACTAAAACTTAAATATACAATAAGAAAAGAAAAAGAAATATATTATGAACTTAAATTCTAAAACTTAAACACAAAATAAGAAAAGAGTGAAAAACATTGACATGTGCATAGCAGAATGTAAGGGAGGATTCAAAATATACAGCAATAAATTTCCATTTCAAGAAAGCCCATATAATAAATTTTTTCTTTGCTTCCTTGTAAGTTTTCTTTTGTTCTCTGTTGTGCACTTTTTGCTTTGTCCTTTTTTTTCTCCCCTTTTCTTCCCCCTTTGTAACGCTAATGGAATACCCATAGCAGTTGCTATGAATATGCATATGTATCCCTCCTCCTCCAAGACAAAACCAAAGTATTTATTCGAGATGTTGCTATTAGGATACCAAAAAGCAAGGTTTAGTAAGATACTCATTATCAATCCAGTGAGCATCATCATTGCAAGCATTCTCTATGTCAAACCTCCCCACAAACAAGTTCCCCTGGGCAAGTTCTTCCCTTTCTCTGCTTCTCTTTCCCAAAGCAAAATACCAACTCAGAGTATTTATTCACTTCTCAGAGTCAGAAAGCATCACCACCCTTGTGACTCAGTACCTAATTAGAAATTAGCAAAAGGTGTGAAAGCCTCCCCTATGCAAGTTTCCCTTAATGTGCTCCATGTAAGGCCTATTAATGGGCAGGGAGGTTTATTTGTAGGGAGGCTTTAACATCTTTTGTTAATTTCTAATAAGTCACTGAGTCATGAGGGTTGTGAGGCCCTCTGACCCTAAAAAGGGTTATATACTCTGGGGTTAACATTTTGCTTTGACGCTCAGTCACTGGAAGAGTGTTCTTGTGATTTGACGAGATGAGACTGGGTAGCTGTTAAGGACTACCCTTCCCCCTCCCCACTCTGAAAAACCCAGATATTGGAGCTTCTCTCTCTGGTAACTATATATGTATTGCCTTGGTCAGACAGTTGATCTGACTGTCGATCTGTACTAATTTCTCAGACATAAGCCTTCTCTGTTAGTCTTTATTTCTCTGCTTGTATTTTCTCTGAAGTTTAGGGTGCTGACTTTTCCCCTGAACTAGTGAATGTAATTTTAAAAAGACTGTTGACCCCTTGAATAGCTCTCTTTCCTAGTAAAGTAGATCTAAGAACCTGTGCTAGAAGCCATCCTGGGTATGCCAGTGTGGTTGCTACTACACACCTCCTCCAAGAAGGCTACAATTAAGCATGGATATATTTATATACACATAAATACATGTACACATGTACACACACATGTGCATGCATATATACCTACATATATTTAGATATCTACAATCATACTCATATATAGACATTTACATTCATATGCATCTATGTAAGACCATGCTATATACACTTGTTTGTCCTCTGTTTCTCTGAGGGTGGATAATCTCTTCCTTCATATGCCCAAGTCTTTCCATATCTTTCTAAGTCTACCAACTCATCATTTCCTACACCACATTAATATTCCAACCTTATACTGTCCAGTTATTTTAAATAGTCTAAAACAATATAGATTAATGTGGCTTGATATGTGGTGTAGTTTCCCTGTTTTTCTCTTTTGATTAAATCTATTTTAGCTTTGTCTGAGATCATGATTACTACCCTTGCTTTTTTTCCTAATAAATTCTATTCCTGATCTTTATGTTTATATATCTTATTTCCTATCCCTCTGCACTCCTTTACTTTACTTCTACCCATAACCTTGTCCTCCTATTACTTAACTTATTCCCCTCAAAGATCCCTCCTATATCCTCCCCCCCACCCTTTCTCATTACCCTCTTGTTTATATTTGAATTTAGAAGACTTTTATAGTCTTCCAAATATATGTTATTCCCTCTTTATCCCATTTCCATTAATCTAGGCACCCTTCTATCCCCCCCTTACCCTATTCCTTCACCCTCTTATTTCTTTATAAATTTAGAACACTTTTATTCCCTTCTAAATGTATATATTGTTCTCTTTAACCCAGATCTGATGTTAATAGGGTTTCCTCTAAACATACCTCCCTTATCTTCTCTCTCCTCCCTATCCCCTTAGTCTTTTATTTCTTTCTGAATTTAGAAGACTTTTATACCCTTCTAGATAGATATGTATTGTTCTCTCTTTAACCCATTCCTGATGAGGGTAAGGTTCCAGAACTGCTTGCTAGCCCTCTTCCTCCATCTAATTCCTCTGTATCAGTTCTTCCTCTTCTATCTCATTTCACCTCTTCCTAAATGGTTTAACTTTTTAGAATCATATCATATTCAGTTCCACCCCAATCTTTCTTTTGAAGTACCCAATTACTTACAACAATCTTAGAAATATGCTTTGTATTTCCTCATATAAAAAGTAAACAGGTTGTCCATTATTGAGTCCCTTGTATGTGGGGATGTGAATCTTTGATGTGAACCTTATATTTTTCTTGGATCTTGTATGTCAAATTTCCTATTAAGTTCAAGGGTTTGTTGTTTTTTTTTTTTTTTTTGCAAGAAAATCCTGAAATGGGCAGCTAGGTGGTTCAGTGAATAGAGCACTGGCCCTGGAGTCAGGAGGACCTAAGCTCAAATCTGGCCTCAGACACTTAACACTTACTGGATGTGTGACCTTGGGCAAGTCACTGAACCCCAATTGCCCTGACTTTCCTCCTCAAAAAAAAACAACCTGAAAGTCTGGGAATTTATTAAATATCCTTTTTTTTTTCATTCTGGACTGTGCTTACCTTTGCTGGGTATGATAGTTTCAGTCACAATCCCAGTTCTTTTGCTCTTCAATATATAGTGTTTCAAGACTGTGGTCTTTCAATGTTGCTGCTGCTAGGTCTTGTGTGATTCTAGTTGTGACTCCACCATATTTGAATTGCTTTTTTTCTTGTTGCTTGTAATATTTTCTCCTTGAGCTGCAGGTTTTGCAATTTAACTATGATATTCCTGTAAGTTTTCCTCATAGGATCCCTTTCAATTGGAGATCAGTGGATTTTTTCTATTTCTACTTTCCCCTCTTGTTCTAATATTTCAGGACAATTTTCTTTAATTATTTCTTGTATTGTTGTATCAAGATTCTTTTTTTTTTTTGTCCTTTTGCGGGGGGGGGGAATGGGGAAAGGCAGGGCAATGAGAGTTAAGTGACTTGCCCAAGGTCACACAGCTAGTAAGCGTTAAGTGTCTGAGGTCACATTTGAACTCAGGTCCTCCTGACTCCAGGGCCGGTGCTCTATTCACTGTGCCACCTAGCTGCCCCTCAAGATTTTTTTTTGACCCTAGCTTCCAGGTAGTCCAATTATTCTCATGCTTTTTCTTCTTGATCTGTTTTCCAAATTAGTTGTTTTTCTCATGAGATGTTTCAAATTCTCTTCTATTGTTTCATTCTTTATATTTTGTTTTATTATTTCTTGTTCTGTTATAATTTTGCTGGCTTCCCCATGCCCAATTCTAATTTTCAAAGAGTCATTTTCTTTCTTAAGATTCTGGATCTCTTTTTCCCATTAATTGACTTTCTCTTCATAATCTTCTTGTCTTTCTTAGATTGTTCTTCTTTTTAAAAAATTATTCCTCCATTCCTCTCCTTTGATTTTTAAAGTTTTTTTAAAGTTTTCTATGAGTTCTTTTTGGGCAGGTCATTTGACATTACTCTTTGGGGTAGAAGGTTTGTTTCAGTATCTTCCTCTGAGGATGAACCCCTTCTCTATTCCCATAGTCACTTTCTATAGCTGGGTTCTTTATCCTTTGCCTGCTTTTTTTTAAATCATGGTAATCACCTGTAATCCTGGGGTATAAGGGATGGTGCCTCTGGCCTCAGATACACCCTCAGTTCTGCCCTCTGGTCTGGAACCAAAAACAAGAACTCCTCCCTCCTCTAAGTGTCCACAGACAGTGGTGTCCTGTGCCACTGCTTCTTAATTCACTGGGTGTGTACTGGTTCCTTCTCACCATATCTTAGCAGCACAGCTGGGTCTGGCATCCCTTATCAGCAGTTACCTCAATCTTCCCCTGCTCAGACACCCAATTCCCCACACTGTCCTGGAAATGAAAATTCCTGTGGCTTGAGCTGAGGCTAAGTCCCAGCCCAGCTCACCCCAGGGCTCACTGCCTGCCCTTTCAGTAGAACTAGCCTGGAAGTATCTTTACAGGGACTAAACCTTGGTCTTGGGATTTCAGATATTATCTGGTTGTTTCAGGTGGACCACTCTTCTGCACCAACTCTTGTTTATTTTTACAACTCTATGTTTGCTCTGAGGTGCTATTTTGCCTTGTTTGTGGAGGAAATCCAGGGAGCTTAGAATTTTCTGACCTACTCCACCATCTTCCCCAAATCTTCTCTTAGTCTGATTTCTGAATGGCTGTTTGTAAACTAAATCATCGTCCTAAGTACAAAATGGATGGGGCATCAATAGATGGCATTTTCCCTAGAAAAGCTCTGAAGAATTTAGTGGACTGTAAAAATGTCATAAGTCAATAGAACACTATGGCAGCCAACAGGGCTAAGGCCATCTTAGCCTGCTTTATGAAAAGGAAGTAAGAGTCTCACTGTAGTCTATGCTGATCAGATTACATATATGGAGCATTGCATTCAGCTTTTGGGGGAGGGGCATGTCACATTTTAGGAAAAATATTGATAATGTAGAATGTCTAGAGGAAGGCAACTTGGATGATTCAGGGCCTTTAGTTGATGCAATATGAAGATTTTTTTGAAACTTAGAGGAAAGAATAATTGGGGGAACCATGACATGTGTCTTCATATGTTTGAAGAGTTTTATGTTGAAGAGGAAGTAGACTTATCCTGTTTGGTCCCAGAGGGCAGAATGGCTAGAATTTACAAAGAGGCAGATCCCAGATGGCTGCTTGATCTCTTCTGAACTCCTTGAGAGCAGGGACCAGTTTATTTTTGTTTCCCTTTGGCCTTTTATCCCCCTGCACTTAGCACAGCACTTGGCATGCAATAGGTGCTTAATATATGCTTGTAGACTGACAAAAGAAAAACTTTCTAACAATTTTTATTAAGTCATTTTTCAGTTGTGTCCAACTCTGTGACCCCATTTTGGGTTTTCTTGGCAGAAATACTTCAGTGGTTTGCCATTTCCTTCTCCAGATCATTTTATAGATGAGGAAACTGAGGCAAACAGGTTTAAGTGACTTGTTTAAGGTCACACAGCTAGTAAATGTCTGAGGCCAGATTTGAACTCAGGAAGATGAGTCTTCTGAGTCCAGGCCCTGCACTTTATCCACCTAGCTACTCTCCTAGCAATTAAAGTTATTAAAAAGTAGAATAGACAGGGTTCTCTTCACTTGAGTTCTTAAGCAAAGGCTAAATGGCCACTTGTCAAGAATATCACAGAAGGGATTATTTATCCACCTCCTGGCTTCGCTGGCCTCCTCCAAGTCTTAGCTAAAGTCCCACTTCTACAAAAGGGGGCGCTTAATCTAAGTGCCTTCCCAGAGATGATCTCTAATTAATTCTGTCTGTATCTTGTTTGTAAATAGTTGTTTGCATATTGTATCCCCTGTTATAATGTGAGCTCCTTGAGAAAAGGGATTTTTTTTTTTTGCCTTTATATCACTAGAACTAAGCACAATGCCTGATGCATAGTCTGTGTTTATTATATGCTTATTGTCCTGACTTCAGATACTGGTTGGACTAGATGGCCTTTTAAATTATTTTCAACCTTTAAGAATCTGACATACTATGAAGGGCAATGGCTAATATGACTCCATCACAGTGAAGAAAAGTCACGTCAAC
The DNA here is from genome assembly GCA_028646515.1 of Pseudochirops corinnae. Lineage (NCBI taxonomy): Eukaryota > Metazoa > Chordata > Mammalia > Diprotodontia > Pseudocheiridae > Pseudochirops > Pseudochirops corinnae. The sequence continues at coordinate 84,021,715 of CM053589.1, forward strand.
TTATGCAATGACTAAGGGTCTGAATATGGGAAAGAACCTGGTTGTTAAATCCCATAATCTGTAAAATTTAGCCTTCAATCCAAAGCAGAATAACTCTAATCTCCCCTACCATACTAGTAATGCCAAGGTAATAGAATTCTGTTTGGTTTTAGTGCTGTGATGATAATATCTCCATTCTTAGCAATCAACTATATATATTTATATGGACAAAAAATATTGATATCAAGCAAGGTCAAGTTCTCACATATGTTTTCATGTACTAGTTGGTTAGTCAAATCTCTGAACAATAGTTTCCCAAGTGGTAATTGGTGCTGTCTTCATTCCATTATTCTAATAAAGAAAAATCATCAAAGAAAACCAGAGAAATTTTTTTCTTCAACTAGGTGGCCCATACTTGGCCCACTATAAACAGGATAAATGTGCAAGAGAAGCAGGAACAACAAAAAACTAGTAAAATCAATAGTTAAATGAAATAAAGGAACTTAATTACTGCCTACTTCATTTTTCACTGACTGGTGGGAACTTTTGTTTGAACATTTCTTCATGCCCACTTCTCAGTGTAAAAACTACTTGAAATAGATTGCATTTGGATGCATTTAGGAGAGTACATAAGTTAAGAGATTTTGACTTTTTAGATGCTTTTGCACAAGGTATGAATGGTCCTAAATATGAAGCAGCAACATTATCCTACCAATTCTCCTAAGTCATCTTTGGGACTAGAGTTATTTTATGTTATAGGACTGTCAATCTACCCTGAGGGTTATTGTTTGTCCTCTGTTCTTAGAGAGGACCATGACATCAGGAAGGAGATGTCATGACTTGCAAGTGAATTTGATTTAAGTCACCATCTAGATCCAGTATCAAGATATAGATCAGGATGACTAGAGATGGTCCTCTTCCAAAGAGGCAAAGATTCTCTAAATAAACAGTACACAAAGTTTATGTAGGTTTTAGGGAGTAAGGAATAAGGTAGTGAACAGGGCAAAAATTGATTGGTCAAAGTCTCTGTTGCTGGGTCTCAAGGCTTATCTGGTGCAATAACCCGTTTACCCAGTTTCAGAATTAGGGACTTCTACATAGTAGGATGGTGGGGGTAGAGAGGTGGGTTGGCTTGTTTCTCAGAACAGAATACCATGGCATATCCTATTATGGGTTAGTTACCCTAAAGGTAATACTAGTATCACAGAACTTTATGGTTGAAAGGGACCTAATTGTCTGGTCCAATCTATGGCTGAAAAGGAATCTTCTCCATATCATCAGTAGGGTGGAGCAGTGAATAGAACACTGGGCCTGGAGTCCAGAAGACTCCTCTTTCTGAGTTCAAATCTGACCTCAAACACTTATTAGCTGTGTGACCTTGAGCAAGTCACTTAACCTTGTTTGTCTCAGTTTCCTCTCTGTAAAATAAGCTGGACAAGCAAACCACTCCAGTATCTCTACCAAGAAAACCCCAAATGAAGTCATGAGATTTAGATACAACTGAAACAACTCAACAGCAACCATAACATCACTGACAAGTGGTTGTGCAGCCTTCATTCAAAGATCTCTGGAGATAATACTTCTTTGCTACTTCGGCTCATCATTATTAAAAACAATAACAATACTTGACATTTCTAGAGTATTTTAGGGTCTTTAAAGTATTTTACCTACATCATTCCATTTGAGTCTCACCCTTAAGCTATAAGGTGATATGATCCACATTCTATAGACAAGGAAACTGAAGCACAGGTGAATTAAGTGACTTGCCCACAGTCACAGAGATATCAAGCACAAAGAGGTGGGATTTGAATTCAGGTTGGCCTTCTTGAATCTATACCCAAAACTCTTTCCCATTATCTCCTGAGCAGCTCATTTTGCTTTTGGATAGCTCTAAGTGTCTTTCAAAGAAAGAAGGCCATCTGAGTCTATTGAGGTAAATTTCTTTGAAGGTGCTTAGAGAAAAACGAGGCACACTATGAAAAGCTTAGAGTGAGGGGGGGAAGCATATGACCTTTCATGTTCAAAGATATTTAATAGGATTACAGAGCTAGAGCTGGAAGGGGTATAGCCTAACCCCTCTTCTAACAGAGGACAAAGCTGAGGAACAGTGAGGTTAAGTGACTTGCCCTAGGTCACAAAGACAGTAAATGGCTGAATTGAGATCTGAATTCAAGTCCTATGATTCTAAGTTTAGTGTCTTTTCCATTGCACCTTGAATCTCTTCTGATAACTGTACTAATCCATTTTTGTCACTACCTACCTATTCCCCATAAAAATAATGAAGTTCTAATTTTAGAAAAAGTCCATCAAGGATCCAGAAAAAGACTTGGAGATGGATCTTAAAATGCCAGCGGGTTTATGGGAGCAACACTGGAGAAATCCAGTGTCCATGACACTAGAGAAATTTATAGAGGCAGTTATCTCCATGAACTTTGTAGATGATAGGATTCTTTTTTTTTTTTGAAAGGGGAAGGCAAGGCAGTTGGGGTTAAGTGACTTGCCCAAGGTCAAACAGCTAGTAAGTGTGTCAAGTATCTGAGGCCAAATTTGAACTCAGATCCTCCTGACTCCAGGACCGGTACTCTTTTCACTGTGCCACCTAGCTGCCCCAGATGATAGGATTCTTGCAAAATCAAGTTTCAGGGTCATCCTAGGCTGGAAAATTTTGAAGAAAGCCCTTTTGTATTCTTTTCTCTTTAGTTAATAGCACAGGCTTGCTATCCCGTATACCAGAGAAGGACAAGAAACCAGTGTGGCCACCCATGAGTAAAGATCCTGGGGGAGGATGTCAGTCAGTATAGTCTCACTGGACATTCCCTTAGTCTCTATACATATGCAGAAAAAGCTTTCCCTTCCTCTAGACACAGATTGTCACTAACCATTCTGATGACATTCACATACCAGGTAAGTGAGCTATTAATGTAAACTAGATCATGCAGGTTAAAAAAAAACAAAACTTTCCTATCTATAATTCCTCTAGGTTCTTCTTCACAGAAACCTATTTGAAATTAACTCCATCTTGGGTCACCCACAGATTACCTGAACACAAGCCGATTTTCATTCAGAGTTCTGACTAGCGATCCATTTGATGTTTGCCAAGATTGGACTATCTGGAAATGCCTTGGTCACCACAATCCACAGTTCTCTCTTTCCCATGATCTAAAATTTCACTTTGTGGCCAAAGGCATTTCAGTTCCAGGAATGAGTGTCCTTTGTTTCAAGAAAATGTCAGCTCCAGGCAAGGAATAAGATCTCTCACCTGCCATTTTCATGAGAGGAATTCAATATGCTGAACAAAGATCCCTTTTAAATGTCTGAAAGAGAGTTTTATCAAAACCCAAAGCCCCTATCTGATGATTCTGAGTCACTCTGAGAGATAGCTGGAGGTGAGGAAACACTACGGGAAACTAAACATTCCTTTCTATAAATCCCATAACCTAATGAGAACATTGGGCTGTCTTCTAAATAATTACTTGATCTTTTTTTCACCTCTGCATCCCATGAGTGGGCAGAAGGGCACCAGTACCTATGCAGGGTCTCATATGCTCCTGGATGGTTCCCCAGTGAACCAGATCTTAAACAGTTTAACTTCTGTGCTTCAGACAAAGTATGCTTTGTTTCATTCAGGTTTGATGGGCCATTTTATGTTTCTCATTTTTAGGACTCAAAATAGCCTATCTAGAGATGAGAAGGATATCATGTTCTCATTCCTGGGATGAAAAAAGCATTTATCCTGACACTTTTTTTTTAAAGTTCTCTAGTAAATGTAACGTGAGGCAGAGAGATGACAAAGGTCACACAGACATGATTTTTCTTATTCTTTAAGATAGACTGTTTAGAGCAACAAAAACAAAAATTCACTTTCCACAGGTGTGACTCACTAACAAGAAAAAAAACACTACAAAACTGAATTTACAAAATAGATTATTCTCATTGTAAAGGAATTTTTCACACACTAAAAAAAAAAGTATTCATTACTAGGTTTCTCTAAATAGTGAGATGCCCCATTCCACCTAAAATTGGACTTAACCTAACAAAAATTCAATATGCACTTTTTTTCAAAAACATGCCTCATAAGATGTAGTAGCTTCATTGCTTTATTTATATACTTCACATATAAACTCACTTTCCTTTCAATATGGTATGTAACAGAGGTTGATGTGCATCTCATTTCCCACAGACTTTCAGGAATAATGTCATCTTGGTACCTTTGACCACCTGTGTCTCCCTGCCTCCCCACTATCACCACCACCCTAGCAAAAAAAAAAAAAAAAGTTGCTCTTCAAGAGTAGTCTTTCTTTGGTTTTCATTCTATCTTCTTGTGCTTGCTGTTACAGAAGAAAGGAAGAAAAACATCTCCAGCACAGTAGCATTAAACATTTATCCGCTCTTAGGAACCAGACATTCAGTGGGCAGAGGATGTTACAGCAAGGTTGCAGTTGAATTTATTTTTACTTGGTTAGAATTATAAAGTACTTTTACCGCAAAGAACTCTGGGATACTACTAACAGAAGTCACTTTTAGTACTTACCCAGGCCAACAGTCCAAAATTGAAAATAGAAACATGTACTGTTTAGTTACTTCTACATATATTTTGTCCTTTGAAAACAAACCAAAAAAAGATGTTTCTGCTTTTTATAAGTAGAATAAGTATGGTTGATGAAGACATGACCTCTCCACATTAATAAAAGATCAATCAACCAACAGGTACATGTTGATCTCCTGTTATGGGTCTAATGCTATACTAGGTACCCTGAGAAATACAAAAAAAACCACAAATAGCTGCTCTCTATATATCGTGTACATACTTCTCCATGGACTTATCTTCTCTTTCATTAGAATGTAAACTCCTTTAGGGCAGGGACTAGTTTTGCTTTTTTTCTTTTATCCCCAGCACCTAGCACAGCACCTGGCGTATAGTAAATGCTTACCAAAGGATTGACTTGACTTAAGTAGTTTAAGGAATGGTTCCTCTTCTCAAGGAATCATAGGATCATAGATTTTAGAATTGGAATGATCTTTGAGGCCACTTAGTTTGACCCCCATGTTTTTCAAATGAGGAGCTGAGGTCCAGAGGAAACATAGAGCTTATCCAAGGTCACACTCTTCATAGAGCCAGAATTTGAACCCAAGTCCACTGACTTCAAATACAGTGCTCTTTCCACATAATATGCTCCCTGACCAGCATGGTATAGAAACTTATCTAATTGGGAAGACAGATGCATATAAAACCATTGGATAATTAATAATGAGAGCTAGAATTTATGTAGTGCTTGCAAGTTTGTAAAGCACTTTACAAATATCTTACTTTGTCCTCAAAACAACCCTGGGAGTAAGGTGCTATGACCATTTTTACAGATGAGGAAACTGAAAGGAAAAATAAGTTATTTGCCCAGGACACACACCTATTTAGAGTATGATGTCAGATTTGGACCCTGATCTTCCTGACTCCAAGTTCAATGCTCTATCCACTGTGCCCCTCATAAAAAGAATGATGAGCCAAGGACTGAAGTACACCCATAATTAGGAAATGGGAAGAGGAAGAAGAGTCAGCGAAAGGAACAGCAAAGGAGCGACCAGAGACAAGAAACAGGGTAGAATGGTATCTTAGAAACCAAAGGGAAAGATAATTTTAAGGAGGCTCCACAATGTTGAATGCAGCTATAAAATAAAGATTGAAAAAGTCCATTAAGTTTTTCAATGTAAAACTAGCCACCACTTCACCCTTCCCCCACTCGGAGAATGAAGGCTCTCTTACCACTGGTTCCAATCCCAACTGATAGTGTTCCCTTAAGTATACAGGTGTTTTCCTGTACCCTAGTTCTATTAGCAATTAAGAGTCAAATTAGCTTTTTACATAGAAATGTTTACTTCAGAAGGTATATTCACAAATTTACTGCCTCAGCTTGTGGGAAGTATACTCTTCTTCCTCTTGCCTTGTACCACCTCAGTCTCTGGAAAGGGGAAGGGAATTAAGTTTATAGCTTCGGTCCATAACTACAGAGCACAGGCCCATTTCCAAGTCCAAAAACCCACTTCAAGTCCCAGACACCCTGGCTCCTCCAGGCTTCCATTCCAGGGTACCTGGTTGTACCATCCCACCTGCAATCCTGGCTCCAAGCCCAGTGCTCTACCAACTGTGCCTCTCATAAAAGAATGAGGAGCCAAGGAATGACCCCTGGGGTACACCCATAATTAGGAAGTGGGAAGAGTAACTCAAAGTCCCAGTATGATGGGTATTGCCTATAGCACTTGAAATGAAGTCAACACAGAACCCAAGACCATTTCTTAGAGCCAGAGTGAAAGAAGGAACAGGGGGAGCAAAGTCCTTCCCTTCTCATCAATTCAATTGATGAATACATGCTGTGAGTGATCTATTTTCTTCACTCTCTGCACAAAGCACGTAAGAATGGTTTGGGATGGGAGGGAACAACCAGCTCAAACTCACCAGCTTTAAAGATGCAGGCAGACATTTAAAGGAGGCCATCCTCACTCAAGTATCAGGAAACAACAAGGCTTCCATGTTAGGGAATCTGGACATATTCCAAAGGCTCCTCAAGAGCACCTTCATCTTAGGCAAAGTGGGCATGTCCAGTCATACCCAGGCTATTAGTTAATAAAGTAATTAATACATTAATAAAGTAACCATTGGTTATCTTCAGGAAAGCAACCTCCCAGATCCAAGAAGGAGCATCAGAATATATTCTCAGACATAGACCTACAGACCAAGTTGGATCAATTTTCAGCAGCAGCTGACACTCTTCAAATTGCTATCTAAATGATTTAGATAGCAAATATTTCTCTCCAAATATTTCCAACCCTCTACTCAGTCAGGGAAGAAAAGATCCTGGACAACAAAAGGTCTTCTCAATAGGATGGATCCAAAGGGAGCTTCCCCAGTACTTTATCTCCAAAGGTACCACTCTATTATAGTCTCCTTTGGGCTGGAGAAGAGCTAGGTTATTTTTGACCAACACATCCTTGTTACTCACTATGCTTCCAGATGGGAAAGGAACTGCACACTCCACCTTATGGGACAAGCTCCCAAGTTCTGCACTGTTCCCAAAATGTGAGTCTTTTCTGCAGCTGCCCAGAAATGAGTTATGTATCTGACAGCACTAATCTACCAACAATTTCTCCTGGCACCATTCTGCTAGCCCTTTGTCTATTTTGTCATTTTACTATAGGCTGAGTAAGTCTAATATCACAAAGGTTTCACTGAAAGCATTCATGTAAACACATGGGCCAACCAACGGAGAAGGGGTGCCAGGGATAAGGGTTCTATAATCAATCAGAGATAGAGAGCTGGAAGGGGCTTCAGTGGTCATCTACTCTAATCCCTTTGTTTGAGCTGAGCTTTGAAGGAAAATGGGGAATCTGCGAGCTGGAGATGGACAAAAGGCACAATTCCATGTATAAGGACCTAGCCAATGGCAAAGGCACGGAGATGGGATATGGAGTGAATCTCTTGCTGAAGAACAATAGAAAGGCCGGTTTGGGGCTCAGCTATAGAGTCCAGAAAAAGGAATGATATAAAATAAGACTGGAAAAGTATGTTGGAGCCAGGTTGTAAGGAGCATTAATTGATAAAAAGAAGACTTTATATTTGTTCCTAGAGCATATAAAGGGAGCCATTGGAATTTGTTGAATAGATCATTAAGTTTCTTAGAGACTTATGGCAGACCATAAGTAATTAGACCGATTACAATAGTTTAGACAAGAAATAACTAGGGTGGTATCTATGTGAATAGAAAGAAGGAAACAGATTTAAGAAATATTTCTGAAGTAGAAACAAGATTTGGAAACTAATTGCATCGGTGTTGGAGAAGAGTGAAGAGATGAGAATGATATCCAAGATCCCATTCTAGGTGATCAGAAAAAATGATAGTGTCCTTGAAATCTGAAAGAGGAATTAGTTTTGAGAGAAAAATAATGAATTTTATTTTAGACAGGTAGTTTGGGATGTCCATGGGGTATCAAGTTTTAAATGTCTAATAGGAACTGGTAAAATAGGAATTACCTGAATATGAAGGGAAGAATTGTCTGTACTCCAAATAGATCAAATGTCACTTACTTTATATTAAAGACTAGAATAGATAGGAACCTTTGAAAAACTCTGGAACTGGGAGTATAAACCCTGGCACTGATGTAGCAGTATCCCCTTAAGCCAAGACCAGGAACCCTGTCCCCAGGTGGCTTTGCAATGAGTACACTGGCTTGGCAAGGGTGTTGAGGTACAGGAGGTAGACAAGTCTTGCTTGCAGCCTTCACTGTCCAGTAGGCTGTCTGTCCTAGGGGCCTCCCTATATTAGAGTCTCGTTGACTCTAATATTTGCTATACTCCACTATTTCATGGGCTTCTATGTCCCTGATACGAATTTCTAAATTTCTGCCTCAATCTGGTGTATGAACTTTGTATCCCACGTTTCTAGCCCCAGTTAAATTAAGAAAATGCATTATTATTTGATACGAGGGAAGAGCCAGAATCTTCTACATAATCTCTTCTCCAACCCCAAATCCATCCCCCAACACTAGAAATTCAGAATTAACAGGTAACCTGAGTCCAGAAATTTCTTGAGATAAAATCCAGGGAAGGAGTGTAACTTTTAAACTGAATAAAATGGAGTAAAAGAATTTGTTGTTGTCAAGAACACCAGAAGTAGGGTCACAAAGAGTCAGACACAACTGAACAATGTCTCGGAATAAACCCCATCCCTGCTTTAGTAAAACAGAATGCTTACTAGCTAGAAGTATACGATCACTTGGTTTCCCTAATTTCTTTTAATGTTTTTATTTTATATTCACTTGACATTAAAAAATATTTTTTACTAAATAAACTTTCATCGTTGATCAGTCATTTCAGCTGTGTCCAACTCTTCATGATCCCATTTGGGGTATCCTTGGCAAAGATACTTAGAGGGATTTGCCATTTCTTTCACCAGCTCACTTTACGGATGAGGAAACTGAGGCAAACAGGGTCAAGTGATTTGCCAGAGGTCACACGGGTAGTGTCTGAGGCCAAATTTGAACTCAGGAAGGTGTTTGATTCCAGGCCCGGCACTCTATCCACTGTACCACCTAGTTGCCTTGAGTAAAAGACTGTTGGGGCAGTTAGGTGGCACAGTGAATAGAGCACTGGCCCTGGACTCAGGAGGACCTGAGTTCAAATCCAGCCTCAGACACTTAACACTTACTAGCCATGTTATCTTGGGCAAGTCACTTAACCCCAATTGCTCTGCCCTCCCCCCTCAAAAAAAAAAATAAGAACATCTGTGTTCTAAACTATCCAACAAAGAAAATTCAGCACGGTGCTGATAAGTATGTTGTCCTAAGAGTTAACATTTAGACCTTTGCTTCAAAATTTAAACCCTATTACTAATATTGGGAAATTGACAAGAATGGACCCCACAGATCCCATTTAAAAGAAAAAGCCTAACACATAGAGATCCACATTGTATAATTTTCCTGGCATATCAGTCATCTGATTCTGGAATTCATTTTCCACCGAGGCATAATGTTAATTTAAATTCAAGCAAACATTTCAGGGCTTCCCTCTTAACCCTATAAAATTACACAACACCTCCACTGAAGAGGAGTCTTCTTGGGATCACCGACCCAGAACTAGAGAGGACCTCAGAGGACTTTAGTCTATTCCCCATTTTACAGATGAGAAAACCGAGGCCCAGAGATTCGAGCAACTGGTTCAACATCACGCCAGTGGTAAGCATCAAAAGGAAGATGAAAACCCAAGTCCTCTGACTCCAGACCACAGTCAGTGTACTTTCCACTATACCATGTTGTTCTGCCTTTTTTCATGCTTCTCTTCCCCAGAAATGCAGGGGCTGCTTGGGTAAATCTTACATTCACTGTTTCAAATACCTGCCACCAGTGTGATGCTCACCACAGAATTATTTTCTTCTAGTTTACCATTACCAGTTCAAGATCCAACTCGTCACACAAACTGAGAAACCCATAGAGCCAACCTTCACCATGACTCTAATTGGGACTAAACAGGACACTCACAACCTTCCCATCACTTTGTGAGTATGAGATGCATTTCCACTGGATAGTAATGAAAGGTACCAGGATTGGTAACTTTCCCTTCAAGTGTTAGTCTAGCAACAATACACAAAATACTATGATATTCTTAGGCAAATATCTTAACTGCTTAGTGCCTAAGCAACTCTCTAAGCTATAAGGTATGGATATATTGTTAATCTGTATTAGAGGAAAGAGTTTCTAAAAGGAGAGTTCCTTCCACCAATGAAATCACAGATCACAACCAAAAAAAACCCAAAACATATCCTCTTCTCCTCAGCCCCCCAAAATCAGATAGCATAGGATAGAAAGAGGAAGATGGTGGGAAATAGACCATTTTATTATAAAAAAGCATTGAGTGGAAAAGTGTGTTGTATTCTCTTGCACTCAGTTAACCACTCCAATGGGAAGCTAAGCTATTCTGACCATGTCCATTTGCAGGCATAGAATCTCAGAGGAAATAGCCTTGGGATTTCTTGCCTTGCAAAATGAGAGCTATAAAATGGCAGCATTTGTCAGTAACACATAAAAAAAAATAAAAATTTCTAGAGAATTCACATTATTTACAAATAACCTGATTACACCTGACTTTCTTTTACACACCTGTAGGGTTGAAGAAATCACAGGTAATAAAACCTACTCTTTTCTCATCACACTGGATTTGGATATTGGAGAGCTTACAGTGATCAAATTCACATGGAAAAAGACTGCAACGTGGGCGAATGTATGGGACACCTTCCACACAATAATTCCCTGGGCCACTGGACAACACCATCCCCAGTTAATGATAAAGCAGATCCGAGTCAAAGCAGGAGAAACACAGAAAAAGTAGGTGAATGTGTAGTTAGAAGGCTAACCTCTTGTTTTGCTTTAGAAAACACTATAGCGCCTTGAAAGATGATTTTATGATTCAATCTCAAAATAACTTTCATTTTGCAGGGGGAAATATCTAGTCTCAGGCATAAGTGATACAAGTACCCACAAAATAAAATGCAAAAGAAAATATATTCCCCATTAGTTTTTGTTTTAATTGGCTTTCCAAGGGGAAGAAAAAAAAAGGGAAATGTTGAAATTAGGAAATATCTGAGAAGTATGAATAAAATTATGAAGATAAGGTATCCTGAAGAAAATATCAGGATGTGGCAATTAATTAGATCTGTGAGATGCAAGAAAGGGAGGAAGTGGCCTGGTTTAATGGGCAGAGTACTGGACCTAAAGTCTGGAAGGCCTGGACTTGAATCTCACTTAAGGCATTTATTAGCTGTATGATTCTGGGCAAGTCACTTAACCTGTGTTTCCTTTTTTTTTTTTTTTTTTTTTTGCTTTTGGGAGGGCAGGGCAATTGGGGTTAGGTGACTTGCCCAAGGTCACAAGGCTAGTAAGTGCTAAGTGTCTGAGGCTGGATTTGAACTTAGGTCCTCCTGACTCCAGGGCTGGTGTTCTATTCACTGCACCACCTAGCCGCCACCAACCTATGTTTCTTTATGCGCAAAATGGGAGAGCTGAGTTCGGTGAACTCTTAGGTTACCTTCTAGCTCCAAATCTGTAATCCTATGAGTCAAAGATAACCACAGGTGATCAGAAGAATGGTGGTATAATTGAAAGAGATAGGAAAAGTCAAGAAGAGGAGTTTTGGGTGGGGATGAAAATAATAAGTTTTACTTTAGCAACATTAAACTTGAGAAGTCAGTGGAATTATCAGGTAGAGCTGTCCAATAAAGAGGTATAAAATCTAGTCTGAAGCTCAGTAGAGAGGTGAGAGCTAGAAATGTAGCCTTCATGAGAATCTTCCATATGTAGTGATGGCTGATGCTATGCATAGATGAGATCACCAAGAGAGAAGAAATAAGAAAAGAATGCCATAGGGGAATGCCTTTATTATTAGAGCTCAGAAAAAAAGGAGCCAGGGAAAAGTGATAGGGAAGGGCAGTTAGTGACAGGAATATAATTAGGCAGTTGTGGTACCACTCAAGTCAAGGGCTAAGAGAATATTAAGGAGCAACAGGGTTAAATGCTGCTGAAAGATCAAGGGAAATCCCATCAAATAACTTTGAACTTAATAAAGTAGGAGGTGATGTGATCTGCTGTGAAAGTATGAGTGTCTGTGGCATTTGTCTAGGGATTTGAGGGGAAAAGAAGTTTAGAATAGAAGTTCTGGGGAAATATGATAAGAAATTATGTGATAAGAAGTATGAAAGGGCTTCTGAGCAATAATTAGAGTCCAGCAGGAATTGTATCAGTGGATCTCCGCTCTTAATGAAGCAGAACAGAACCTCATACCTTCTCATCATACATGAATCTTACTTATGTCTTCCCATAATTTCCCTCCCCTGGAAAGTCTGCCCAGTATGCTGGGGGCCTTCTTCTACACACTACCAAACATTCCAAACACAAAAGCCTATTGGGGTTTTGCTAAAGAGCTCTCCCCATGTATTTCCACACCAGTTAATGTGAATCTTACCACCAGTATCTGCCTGTTAGAATGGCACCACTGTGAACGTATACTATGGTAGTGTATTCCTCTAAAGGCATGAAGAAAGACTACTGAGGAAAATAACAGCATATATAGCTCCTAAGGTCTCCTCACCAGGGAATTCCAAAGAATTCCCTTCCACCCAGACACATTTGTCATGGCAACAAAGTGCAGTCAGCCTTCCTAGGGGATAGGTTGTTTTCTCCTAGCATGACTGCCCCAGAGGTGGGGCTGTCCTTCATAGAATCCCTTTGGTCGTTCCCCCCCACTGGAATTTTTTCCAAGTTTCATCTAACTGTAGCTCTTCATGACAACCACAAGTTAATGTGACCTACTCATCACTATTCTAGTTACTCCATGAAGGCAGGAGCCGTCTCATTTTTGGATCTGTAGACTCAGTGCTTGGCATCTAAGAGAGGTTTAATAAATGCTTATTGCTTGATGCTCAAGACAGGAGTACTTGGGAAGAGATCACTTCCATTTTTTAATGGACAGCACTAACTTAATCCCTCTTACTAGAAGCTTCTTCCAGCTCTAGCTTTTTTTTTTTTTTTTTTGCTTTTGCAGACCACTTTTGAGATTTTATCTTCAAAAGTGATGGAAAATAGCTGGTTGCTAATTTATGAATTCTAAACTTTACTAATACTTAAATTTTACTGCAATGAACCTAATAGATTTATGTCCCTGGGTCTCTTATCCAATTACATTCTGAGATTGTACTTAGTATTTAACTTCTCAGTATCTCAGTTTCCTCATTTATAAAATATAGATAATAGTAGCAGTTACCTCACAGGGTTGTTATGAAAATCAAATGAGTTAACATATGTAAAATACTTGGTAAAGCGTAAAGTACTATATAAATGTTGGTTATTATTAGCTATTATTTTATCTCAATGTGATACAAAAATGAGTTACTAAGCACATATTATACAATCTGCCAACATATTGTTTCACATTATCAATTTTTGAAAATTAAGCTGAATTTCTTTTCATTTCATTTCATCATCCTTAGTTGACTTTTTGGCTTTTTTAGATTTGTATACCTCCTTACCCTTGCACTTTCATAGCAGGCAAAAATCATCATAATGATGACTGCGTTCAATGGTTTTGTGGAATTTTGGACAGTACTTGTGATTTCATCAGTGTAAGGAGCTCCCAGAAGGAACTATCTCTGCCAATTATGCAGATTGACACTCTGCAACTTTTAATCTTAGAGTCTCTCTGGCTGCACTGAATGGTTAATGAACTTGCCTATGGCATATGACCAGTATGTGTTGAGATGGGATTTAAATTAAGGCCTTCATGATACCAAGCACTCTATCTACAATGCTATGCTACCTTTATAGAGTACCTTGAGTTAAAAGATGGTACAAGTTCCATTTCCTATTGTTAATTCAACCGAAGTATAACTGAGGAACCAAATGTATTTAATACACTTCAGTGATTTTAAATTTTAGCTTTTCATTTGTTAAAAAAAAACAAATAGCCTTCTTATGTCTGCATAGACAATACAGTAAAATAACTTGGTGACCTCACAATCAATTACTGATTGAGTATGAACAATGTGTTACATACACACCCTGTGCTACATACAGGATATACAGAATATAAGCGAGGTTAGAATCTCTTGTCTGATGGAACTTTTACAGTGACATTGACAAATTTGACACCTTAAGAAAAGTGACCAGAATAGTAAAAGGTTTGAGAAACCATGTCGAATGAAGAGTGGTTGACAAATATAAAGATGTTTTAGCCTTAAGGAAAGATTCAGAGGGAACATGATAGCTGTCTTCACATACTGAAAGACTATTGTGTCTGAGTGGGCCTAGAGTTTTTCTTTTCTGATTCCAAGAGAACAAAGTAGAAATAGAATGAGAATAACAGGAAAATCCTTAGATGGGCTACTTTTACTTGAGTTTTGTTTTTCCTTCAAGTTTGAAGAATATTTGGAAATATTATTTATAAAGTAAATACTGAATAAAAGAACATGGTAATAACTTGTATCTGAAAGCTCACACTTGGTTTGCTATGTTTTCTGTTTAGAATGACATTTTGCTCTCAAGACATGGATGATGTACAGCTTTACCGAAACCAAGAAAAAACTTTTGTGAGATGTGAAAAAGGTTCAAAATCACAGAAGCAGAAATTGAGATGAGCCTTAATGAAGATCCATTGTGAAGAATAAATTTATACTTATTGATATAGGATAAAAACTTTGCCACCCAAAGTTTAAGAATCATGCATAGAACATGAATAAAATCTAAATTAAATTTTTCTTAGAAGGGGGAGAAGTATTCTTCATTATAATGAATAGTGCTTTTATACCCATTATATAGATCTTCAGATGTGATGAGGAGGAGGAGGAGGAGGAGGAGGAGGAGGATGATGATGTTCAGTTGTTTCAAACATGTCCGACTCTTTTTTTTTAAATTTTATTATAGTTTGCATCATTCATTTCCACAAGATTTTGAGTTACATATTTTCTCCCCTTCTTTCCCCCACCCACCGCCCCAAAACAGCCATCCCAGTGTGTCCCCCCTCCCCCAGTCTATTCTCTCCTATGTCACTTTTCGGTAGGGCAGGATGGATCTCCCAACCGCAGTGCCTGTGTATCTCAAGTTCCAGTTGGATGTAGTCAATAATAATAAAAATAATTATTGCACATAGATAGACAGATAGATAGATAGATAGATAGATAGATAGACAGATGGATACACATTCATAACATTTGATTATGGAACTCCAGATTCCAGATTCTTTCTCCTCCTCCCTCACAACCCATCCCCACTGGAAGGACAAGCAATCAAATACAGGCTGAACATGTGAGATTACGCAGAACCACTCCATAGTGAGCACACTGTGAGAGTCTGATTAAATGTCCCTTCTTCCTATCCTGCCCCCCCCATCCACTCTCCACCCTGTCCCTATCCCTTTACAGAAATGTGAACATTCATCA
>CM053589.1:84046131-84064611 GCA_028646515.1 Pseudochirops corinnae
CTCCTTCCCATTTCTTATAGCACAATAGTATTCCATTACATTCATATACCATAGCTTGTTCAGCCATTCCCCAATTGATGGGCATCCCCTATATTTCCAGTTTTTTGCAACCACAAAGAGAGCTGCAATAAATATTTTTGCACATATGGGACCTTTTCCCACTTCTGTAATCTCTTTGGGATATAATTCCAACAGTGGTTCAATTAAATTTTTAAAAACTTAAAATTTAAATTCATCAAATTTCTAAAAAAATTTTTTTTAAAAAGAGTAGCAATTATAAAAAAGTGTATTTCCTATCAAATATACAGTAATAAGCATGACTCATAAAATGAGAGACTAGATGACATTTGAGGTCCCTTCTACCTTTAAGACAATGATCCTGATGTCACATACTGAAAAATTTGTAGTCATTTCTATGTATATTTTTTACTGGACAAGACTTACATTAAATGGATAAAATGAGCTTGAGTCCGAAAAAAATTTAGAAATTTACTACTACTACCAACAATAATAGTAACAATAAAATTCTATTTACATTTCAGTTTACAAAGAATCCTTTAAAAGAATGCTTTATTTAAAATTTTTATCAGGTAGATTTAAGTAATGCAAAAATTATTAACTTTATGTGTTTATGCTGTATTTATTTTTATATGAATTTGTTTCCTACTCCATTAGAATGTAAGCTCATAGAAAGAAAACGTTTTTTTTTTTTTATTCTTTGTATTTGTATACATTGTGCTTAGCAGTGTTTGGCACATAAAAGGCACTTAGTAATGTACTGTTTAATAATTACTATTCCCATTATGATAAGGAAACTAATATCCTCAGGGGTTAAGAAATTTGCCCAGGGAAATCAGTAACAGATGAAAGAGCATGCTAAATTTCATACAAACCATGGCTTCTACATATCATCTAAGGCAAAAAATAAAAATCCTTAAAGAGAATTTTGTTTATTCTCCATATTTCAACGGCATTAGTAATATATACGATTCACTACAGAAAATTAGTTAACTTAATAACCAATTCTATTCAAGAATTCAAATTAAAAGTTACTTTTTCCCCCTCTCTGACCCACATAACACAGGTGCCATCCATGAATTCTCTATTGGACTAAACAAATACCAGGTATACCGAGTTTGGGATAACCTCCCCCCCACCATAGAACTGATACATTCAAATTCAAGTTCCCCAAAAAGTAAATCACTATCATTGTTCAGTCATGTCCAACTTTTCATGACCTCATATAAGGTTTTCTAGGCAAAGAGGAATGGTTTGTTATTTTCTTCTCCTGATCATTTTATAGATCAAGAACTGAGGCAAACAAGGTTAAGTGACTTGCCCAGAATCACACAGCTAGTGAGTGTCTGAGGCCACATTTGAACTCAGAAAGAGTAGTCTTTCTGACTCCAGGTCCAACACTCTATCCACTATGCCACTCTGCAAGAGCATACAAATTTTCCAAAGATTATGCCTTTGCTTAAAATATCATTTTGGAATTATGTTGAAAGCCTGAGGCACTTTTGTGAATACTGGAAGTCTTTGTCTATGGAGAAAGTATTTGATTTTTTTAACTGCTCAAAAGTCATATGAAGCCATGGTATGTGAATAAGATTTAGGTGGTTAAGGTGGATATAACAGTATTTTAAGGGAGAGGAAAAAATAAATAAATTATAACTAGAGAATAATAAGACTCATTGATTTTGTACATGTGGTTTAACCCAGATCCAGAAGTAATTGCAGAAGAGGTATTCACAAAGTTTTCTGAACAATGGCAACATATATTCATTCAACAAGCATTGATTAAGCAACTGTTATGTGCTTCTTAAGTTAGTTACATGGGCCTAACACCCTAAAGCACTCTATTCTGGAGGGAAAAACACTCATTTAGCTATCACAGAAGCAAAGGATATATATAAATTCTAATACATCCTGGTTTTGAGAGTTTTATTACTTGTGTAAGATACATGGATCAATATCAGCCCTCAGGATCATCTCTAATGGCATATGACAGGAATGTTTCATTCAATATTTTTCTCAACAACTAGGATGAGTCTAGAGCTCAACAAATTTTCAAGTGACATAAAGTTAGTAGGAATAATTAAAATATTAGATGTCAGAATCAATATTCAAAATTATTTTTATAAAGATGAAACAGACTGAAACCAACAAGATGAAACTTGATATGATTTAAATGTAAAGCCATGTACATATGCTAAAACAAATACACACATACCCCACGCTCTTCATGAAAAAAAAAATCACATACCTTAACATTTGGATTTTTACTTTTATATAATATTTAAACTTTTAAAACAAATCTAACTTATAACATTTTATGGTCAAAGCATCTGAACAAAAAAGTACAACTATTTCACACAAATAAAATCTGTTAATAGTATTCAGAATTCAAAAGATTAATAAATGAAATTTATATAGCACTTTGAGAAACGTAAGGTACTTTACACACCTTCAGCCTTGGGGATAAGAGTAAATAATGAGGAATAAAATGAAAAGAGAAAGGACCTGCATAACAGGTCAATTTCTAAAGCAAACCACATTCAACCTATATTATGACAACTCAAAAAAATTTATCACTTGCAGATTTCTTACCATATTTCAATTAATATTCTGATGACTCAATAAGTCCATTTTTAGCAACCATTTAAATGTGTCAAGTACATTAGCACTGGTGCATATTACACTGACTACTCTATGTACAAAACAGAAATTATGGGCTGAATAACAATAGTTGGGTGGATTTTGCAACTTAGTTTAATTTTGTATACCTAAAAAACAATATATCACCCAACAGGGTCATCTCTAATGCCACGACAATGTTCCATTCAACATCTGTATCAATAACTACATAGAAGGTATACAGCTTTCGTCAAATTTTCAGGTGACACAAAATTAGTAGGGATAATTAAAATGTCAGATGTCCAGATCAACATTCAAAATGATCTCCATATGGTGAATAACAAGAGATGGAAACCAGAAAAATGAAAGCTGATATGAATAAATGTAAAGACATGTATATATGCTAAAACAAATTAACTTTATCAGCCTAACACTGAGTTGACAATAACTCATTTACAAGAACACATGGACATTTATGTATGTCAGAAGTTCAAGTTGAGCCAACATTCTGGTATGGTGAATAATGCAAAATCTTATGCTACATTAACAGAATACAGTATCCAGAATTCAAAAGATAATAAATGAAATTTGTATACCAGAAGGTCTCACTGAAATCTGTGCTGCACAATGTTTCTTCTCTTTGGCCTTAGAATTCATATTTGAAAAGAGGCACTAACAAATTGGAATATGCCCAGAGAAAGATCAGAGGCAATGTAAGAAGGTCTAGAAACCATATAATTGAGAAACAGTTAAAAGAACAAGGGATACATTGCCTAGAGATAAGAAGACCAAGCAAAGACAGAGATCCATTTGAAAGACTGAAAGGGAAGCAAGTTTACTCTTTCTTAATCTAAAGAAAACTACGGACTCAGAGATGAAAGCTACAGAGAAGCAGAGATGATCTTTTTTGAACTCTCCTCTGGACCACAAAGCTTCTGAATCCCTAGAAGAAGCCATGAATGAATGAATGAATGAATGAATGAAGATTTTAAAAATAAAGGAAACTGAGAAGTAACCTATGAGGGTACTATATCAACCCACAGTTTAAGAAGCTGAAGGGGTGGCAAATGGAAAAGGTTTAAGAAGTCTTGTGCTAGAGAACAATGTGCCTGAGGCCTCACAATTTTTTCCTATCTCAATTTAATAAAAGCCAAGAAAGCAAGTTGATAAACAGACCCCAGCAAACCTCTTGCTAGTAGGGAAGCAGAAGGACATCTGTAAATAAACTCCAAGGATGGTATCTGTTCAGGAAAATTATCCTCCTGATAAGTAAGATTATTATTAGGTTAGGCAAACTATGCAGTACATCACACAAAGAGACGCAGATATACTTGAAAATAATGACTACTAAGATCAATTAAGAGTCTCCAAAAAAAATTTGTCTATAGGAATATGGCTGCCCTATAGAATTCTGAGAAGGGACCATGTTTCTAAAGTTGTCACAGCCTTACCTTACTGTGAGGTATAATAGGCCATGCAGGCAGAGGTTTCTTTAGGTAGAGGAATGCCTCACAGCACTCATTAATGTTAATGTTCTTCAATCTTTCTAGGTGAAAACACAGACACACTTCCTTATATTTGAGGAGTGGGGATGAGGGTGGGAGTAACCCCTTCAAAGTAGGAATAGTTGGGGTAAGAAGTAGATGGCATTCAGAGGATAGCTTCAGTATCGTTGTAATGGTAATTGGAATTTGGAGATCTTCCCTGCCCCCTAATAGGCTGACTGTAAATCACAGGGAGCCTGTGGTGGGAGGAACTTGCTAAAGGGTGCAGCAGAGCCCACAGGAATCTGGGAGTCAGAGCAGCTGGAGGGAGGAGAGGACACACCCAAGGAGACAGCTAGGCTTGTGAGTGTTTGTTTGCCCCCTACTGTGACAGTTAGCCTTGTGAGTGTTTGTTTATGGGAAGGCTAAAGGATGGTGAGGCTCTCTGCTGTGTTATGGTATATTAACTTCTTTGTTGCTATGATGGACTCAGCTTTCTAGTTTTGGGATTTGGTTTTCTAGTATTTGAATAAATGTTTTCCTTCTGTCTTCTATATGGAGAGTCTGTTAAATTTTGCAATTGAGACCTATGTTGGCATATTCATAGTTAACTGTCAGCACTGTGAATATTGTGTTGGTGTTACAATAATATACATGATTTTCCTCTACATACACACACCACTCCCTTACAATGTTCCCGTAGTTTCTACTTTAGCAATGAGTTCCTCCTATTGCTAAGAAACAGATCAACAATTAACAGTTCTCTTAATTGCTTCTTCTACCTTTTGAAGGATGAAATTATTATTAAGACAAGGTAAAAAGTAATTAGCTGCTCCATTTTTCTGCAGAAGCCCCAAGACAGCTAGATACATGAAGTTTCCATATCATTATCTGCCTCTGTTCCAGGTTTGTGATCTGTTTCTCAAGCTCTTCATCTATTTCCCTTTTCTCTATGGGTGATCATAGTCTACTGTGACAAATACACTGATAAAATTCTACTAAGGAAGTCAACTAATTAGGAATTAAAAGCTCAAAAATGAAATTCTGATGTCACAAAGGGAAACAATTCCTATGAGGAAAGAAAGGGGGAAATGATTATAGAAACTGACCAATATAAGTGTACAATGAACAAACAGAACAACTTTTAAAAGACAAAAGATGGAAAACAAGGGCAGGTAGAAAAAATAAATACAAAAGTACGCAACCACAATGTGATATAATAAAAGTGTTAGGAATATTAATGCTGAAAATGAGCTGTGGCTGCAAACTGAAGAACAATAAAAGGTGTTTATTTTGTGACTAGTTATACTGGGAATAAGGAGAAGGCCCAGAGCAGGTATAGGATCACTTATCAGGACAGATGAGAAAATGATAACAGATGAAATAAAGAAGACAGAGTTACTCAAGTCTTACTTTGTTTTCTTTGCCAAAGAAAAGGATCTTTGGACTGGGAAGGACAAAGAAATGCCAACTGAAGAACCAAAAACCAAGATAAGATGGCTGGGGTGGGGAGCTGGGAGAGCAGTAAAAGAGCAGCTAGTTGCCTTTAATAAGTTCAAGTAATAATAAACAGATGAAGTATAGGCCAAGGTATTAAAATAACTTAGGGAAATTACTGCTAAAGCAGAGCCAATGATCTCTGAAAGACTATGGAGAAGAGGAGAGGTATCTCTTGACTGGAAAAAGGCGATTCTTGTTATAGTTTAAAAAGGTTAACAAAGAGAAGTCTACAAAATATAGACCAATGAACTTACTATCAATTCCTTTCAAAACTGTAAAATGTATTATTAAAAGAATGCTTATAAACATTTAGAAAGGAAATAATAGCCATATCACAAAGAGTTAGTATGGCTTCATTCAAAATGTGCCATGAAAAACTAACCTCATTTTCTTTTTAAACCAAGCTACTAGATCTCGTAGGTCAGAAGAATTCTGTAGGCATAGTTTGTATTCAGACTTTAGGAAAGCATCCTTTCATGCTGTATTTATGAACAAGACAAAGACATGTTAGCTAAAGGATAATACAGTTAGGTGAACCATTAACTAGCTGAATTACCAGATTAAAAAAATCAAGAGTCATTAATGGTTCAATGTCAACATTAAAGAAAGGATCTATAAAATATCCAGAGGATGTGTCCTTTAAAAAAAAATTTTACAATTTTGTTTAATTATTCTTGAATAAAGGAAAGGATACACGGGAAGGCTGAAGGAGAAAGGAATGGAAATAATGCCAATAATACAATTATAAATTACAAAGAGAGGGGATGTTGGTTATCTGACAAACAAGAAGTATTAGTACTACAATGGTAAATTTAACATATTTTTTAAAAGTTACAAATAATAGATTAGTGATGTAACAGACAATTCCATTTTTCTGGTCATTGTGTAAGGAAATGTTCAGTCTGTTACTATCAGGTTCTAAATAATAATACAGAAAATTTTAAAGAAATCATAGGAATACAAAACATGACCAACTTCAGAAAAAAATCAAATACAAATTTTTATACTGCATCGAAAATTCTTCAGAAAGAAACCAGTATTAAGAACCAAAATGTTGTTTCCTCATAATAATAGCTAATAATAACTATGCAAAAAAACATGATCAAGGAATTATTATAAGATTTATTTAAAATTATTAAAGTTGTTTTTTTGTTTCATTGTTTAAAAGCACTCAAGGGCCTACTTACCACAATCCATTCAGCAATATTTTCATATAGCTCTGGACTAAAAATTGCTTTTTTCAGTCTAGCTAGAGGGCCATCAGCATCCACCAATCTGCACCGCATAAATACATCACAGTAGCCTCTAAAATCATTGCAAGGGGATCCAGGTTGCAAGGTGATGGTTCGGCCATTAAAGTGCTTATCCCATCGCAGAGACCCTGTACTTGCACAAGATGATGGATCCACTGGAAAAGAGGAAGGAAGCATCAAATACAATCTAAAAATCATTAATTTTTCAAAAATCAATTCATTTGCAAAAATCATTTACTGAATGCCTACAAAATGCACTGGATATTTTTAAAAATACTAAATTCAAAACCATGCATATTATATCAATTTAAAAGGACAAAAAAAACTTAGGGCATGTTAGAGACATTAACTAATTATATAGAAAAATATTCTTTGCAAACAAATAATCATGAGACTGAAATGTTTTTGTTCCATTCATTTTTTTAATGGAAATACAAATGTGCAAATATGAACAGCTATAAAAAAATTGCAAATATTTGATAAGCAGGTACCATGGATTTAAAAGATTCATGGAACTGAAAGAAAAAAAATTACATTTTTATAACAAAATTATTTTAAAATATTTTAGAGACAATATCACTACAATGTAATACTCAAGGCTGATTTTTCAAGATAGGCTCATTTTAAAACTACAGCTTCTCTCCAACAAAATACTACCAAAGTTCATCAAGTTGAAACTTCGGGAGAATAACTATAATAAATTAGAAAGTGAAAGTCTTACTTTTATTCATACAGCAAACATGACATAATTCTTTATCATCCTTGCCATCAGAACTAGCACACGTG
Source organism: Pseudochirops corinnae (assembly GCA_028646515.1). Taxonomy (NCBI): domain Eukaryota; kingdom Metazoa; phylum Chordata; class Mammalia; order Diprotodontia; family Pseudocheiridae; genus Pseudochirops; species Pseudochirops corinnae. Next base: position 84,053,792 of record CM053589.1, read on the forward strand.
CATTCCTCCAAGCCATGCTTTTCACAGATAGATCCAGCACATTGCTATTGTTGAGAAAAATGAAGAGATGTTTTAGGGTTTATATAATCAAATTTACCACTGGTAGTGGTAGTGAGAGAAATAAAAGGGTAAATATATTATGAAAAAAAAATTGGAAACAAAAAATTCTGTTTCAAATAAGAAGTCTTTCACAAAGCACCCTACATATAAAAGCTAGAACTGAGTCAAGCAAGTGGATACTTTCAGAAAGGATAAGTGCCACATTAAAAATAGAACAAGAAACCAACTTAAAGGAATATAAATACAGAAATGGGAAAGACAAGTATACAGGCATTAAACAATGAGAAATTATTCCTTCAGCAAAAGGAAATAAGAAAAAAGTTAATTTTATGAACTGTACTTCAGTACTTCAAAAAATTCATCAATACAGGTATTCATTCATTGATGCAGCTTGCAACCCTTCCATGCTTTAACCAAAAATTAATGGGTTACTATGGCCAAAAATATTTACCACTGAGCCACCTTTTTAGCAATAAGCCTCAGCTAAGCAGTCCTTAAGTGACAGGAAGCTATCAAGCCCATGGTCTGGGTCCTTTCAGCTTTTCTGCTGAAATGAAGTGATGTAAAACCTGCCAGAACGCATGTTATATGGAACTTAGGGTCTCTAAAAGCAATTAAACACAGCAACACGATGTTTAATAAATTCAAGAACACAGACTAGTGGCAGCAAGACTTCCTATTTTAAAAAAAAAACTGCTAAAACCAGAAAGGAGTTTGGAAGAAACTAGACCAGCATCTTAAATTGTATATTATAATCAACCCACAAGCATTTTATCTGGTGCCTAATATGTGCCAGGTAGTATACTAGGCATGGGGAAACAAGTAATCAGTCAACAAACATTTTTTAAGCACCTACTACGTACGAGGTACTGGGGATACAAAAAGGCAAAAGACAGCCCCTACCCTCAAGGAGCTCACAGTCTAATGGTGGAGGCAACAAGCAAATGAATACATAAAAACAAGTTGTAAACACAACAATGAAGAAATAATTAAGAAGACGAGGAAGTATAAAGAGGGAAATACAAATACAAAGAATGAAACAATCACTCCCAAGAAGCTTACATTTTAATGGGTAAGACAATGAGTACATTACACAAGTATCACCAGAATAAATATAAAAATAATAAATGCAGATAAATACATAGTAGTTAAATACAAGAACAGAGCAACAACAGGTTAGGGGGTGAGAGAGTAGGATTAGGACAAGATTCATGTAAAAGGTGGCTCTTGAACTCTGCCTTGAAGGAAAAGGACTCTCAATATAAAGTAGATGCAAGAAAGCAGCACATTCTTGGCATGGCAAATAGCCAATGCAAAGGTGGGTACACACAGGAGATGGAATGTTGTGTGTGGGGAACCAAGAGAACACAAGTTTGGTTCTATCTCAGATTGTGGGATGGGAACCAATATCCAATGAGACTGGAAAATAGATTGGGGCCAAGCAGTAAGGACTTCAAAAGCTTAAGTTGTGATTACAGTAAAAAAAGTAGTGCAATCCAGGAATGGAGCAGGACCAGTGCAAATATAGCGTCTTAGGAATTGAGAAAAGATTGATTTGGCTGAATTGCAGAAAGGAAGTAATGTCCAACGAGGCTAGAAAAATAGGTTGGGGGCAGGTTATAAAGGGCTTTAAAGACTATACTTTCTGATGAGCTATGTACCCTAAATAGAAAAGGCCACACCACAAAGAAATAGAGGAAAATAGAAGGAGGTACTTATCACAAGCCTGTGGTAGGGCAACAACAGGTTAGGGGGTGAGAGAGTAGGATTAGGACAAGATTCATATAAAAGGTAGCTCTTGAACTTTGCCTAAATGGAAAAGGAGGACTCTCAATATAAAGCGGATGCAAGAAAGAATAAAGGGGATCATAAGAGAGAAAACAGACAAGAGAGATTACATAAAATTAAAAGACTTTTCAGGAAGAAATTCAATGTGACTTCATCAAACATCCAAGGCTATCTAAGATATGTATGCATACATAAATCCATATTTATATACATATTTACACATGGAACTGACCAAAAATAACTGAAAGCCATTCCACAATAAATGGTCAAAGAATATCAACAATTTTCATTTGAAAACAACCATGCATAAAAAGTGTGAATCTTCCCAAAATAGCAAATTGCTTGTCACAATTTTATAGTGCTTAAGTAAAGCTATTATCATTCAATATTTATTCATTCAAAATGGGAAGTGTAAATTGAAATTACTCTAAAGTATTATCTTACAACAAGTGAACTGGCAGAGATGATAAAAGATGGAAATAATCAATGCTGGAAGGGCTGTAGAAAGACAAGTCTACTTATAAAATGTTAGTGAAGCCGAAAACTAATCCAACCATTCTGGTAACCAATCTGGAATTATGAGAAAAGTCATTAAACTATTCATTCCTTTTGATCCACCAGTTCTACTACAGAGTATATGCTCCAAGGAGGTCAAAGACAGAAAGGCCACATATATAACACAATATTCTTAACAGTATTTGTTTATGAGTAGCAAAGAACTGGAAATAAAATGGAAGCCTGTTGATTAGGAAACAGTCCAACAAACTGTAGAATATACAAATGGAACGTGATTGCACTATGAGAAATGGTGAATAAAAAATTCAAGAAAACACAGAAGATTTGTATGAATGAATAAGGAATGAAATAAGCAGAACCAGCAGCACAATATCTACAATGACCACAATAAAGAAAAGACACTGAAAGACAGCTAAACTCTTAAAGAACTTTGCCCCAGTGAACAAATAATGAAACATACTTCTCCACACTCAGTAAAGAAAGTAGGTGAATATGGATTTAGAAAACTGTGTCGTTAGTAGATGTTTCTTAATTCTGCTTCACCGCTCAGAAAATTAACCTTACACACAAAAACCCCCTGAAATTTTGCCACAAAAGTGTTAATGGTGAAGCATGTTTCACTATTAGCTATATTTTCCTCTTGATGCCCATCAAATGGGTACGGTTGAACAACTTATGATATATGATTGTGAAGGAATATTACTACGCTGTAAAAAATTACAAGGAAGAAGGCTTCAGGAAAACCTGCAAAGACTTTTATGAACCGATACAGAGTAAAGTGAGCAGAACCAAGAGAACAAAGTACAAAGTAACAGCGATACTGTTATGTTGATCAACTTAGCTACTCTAATCGATTAAATAATTCAAGACAATTCCAAAGTGCGCATGATGAAAGAAGCTATCCAGAGAGAGAACTGATGAACTCTGAGCACAGACTGAAGCATACTTTACTTTTGTTTTGTTTTTGTTTGTTTGTTTGTGGGGGATGGAAAGAGGGGGAACATGGCTAATACAGAAATGTTTTGCATGACTTCACCTGTATACTTGATATCATATTGCTTGACTTTCTCATAGGGTGTGGAAGGGGCATAAAGGAAAGAATTTAGAATGCAAAATTTTAAAAAACATGAATGTTTAAAAGCATATTTCAAAAATTATCCCCTTTAACGTGGGAAATGTATTAAGTAGTAGATAGAGTAGATCTGTAGAAACTAAAAAAAGAAAAAATATATTCTTCTGCCCAAGAGAACAAGATTACTTACCTTATATAGTTCTGCAATCAACATACCTAAAGACTAACTATACTAATTATAAGTACTTGTCTACTTTTCAAAGGGATGTTTGAGAAAACTAAGTCGAAGTATTATGAATCAAATATAAAACTTACCCCATTAATGCAAACTTGTGTATGTCTATTACAATCTGTGAAATTTGGTTTAGGGTCAGATGCTGGGCAGAGAGCTTTAACACCATTACATATGCCTTCTTTTGCACAATCAGAATCATCCCGACACTTCTCAGACTTTGATTTGAAATTGCATTGTGCAGTACAACAAGGACCTTGACTTGGGCTGAGGAAACAATTTTTTTTTAATAATGAAAAATATAATCCATTGTGACGCCAATTGTCTACTTAATATGGTACTAATATACAATTTTGCTAAATAGCAAGCATAGAAAATGCAGTTCTCAGTAAATGTAGGAGCACTAATATACTAATCTAAGGTTTCACTTCAACCCTAGATTACATTTGAGCATTCTAATTAATAACAGATGATTATTATTGTGATCATTGCATTAAATATGTCTTCCCTTCAGTCTATCCACCTTTAGTGAAAAATTAGCACAAGAAAGGCAATTCATTTTTATTTTTCAATTAGTCAAGTAATTAGTGATTCAGTGCAGTGAAAAGGAAAGAATGCTACATTTAGTGACATAAGAAGGTACAAAGCCTGTTTCTTCTACTACTTAATACCTGTATGAGCTAAAGCAAGGTACCTGACCTCTATGGGCCTTAGTTTTCTCATCTATAAATTAAGAAGGCTATACCAGATAACCTCTGAAGTCTTTTTCAGTTCTAAGTCTATGTTCACATTTAAATGCTGTAAACAAGCAAAGTCCCACATAAATATTATAAACAAATATCCAAGTCCTACATATAGTAATAAGATATCAAGAGAATATAGTCTATTGCTAAAAATTCTTGAAGCAATTTAACAGATTAATTAATGATTTAAATATACAAAAAGATTCACAGAGAAATAAACATGGATCTACAATACTTAAAAGAAATCAAGACTTTAATAGGGAAGAGGAAGAAATCATCTAGGGTAAAGAAACCTATCAACTGCCTTTCCCATGCAACATCTACAACATCTACCACACTAATACAAGTAACAGTTATAAATATTCTTCATAATTCCCCAAGAAATGGAAATAATTTTTAAATTGTCAAATTTTAGTTTTGTATTACCATTATAATTAGTTTTATGTAACAATATATTTAAATTTGTAATTATATTCTGGTGTGTACCTGCACTGTTTTCCTGGTTTTAACTTGCATTTTTTTTCCTCTGGTTGGTTTGCATCATAGCAGCATTCATCTTTACATTGATCACTATAACCACAATCACATTCTTCTCCTTGTTCTACCATTCCATTACCACAAATAGGCTGGCCAGATTCTGAGGAAAATAAATAGCTCTCATTAAGAATAACAAAATGGTGTACACAGTTGTTTTATTTAAAATTCAAAAATAGTTCAAGGAAATTTTTTAAAGGAAGTAAAAAAAAATTTGGTGAGCAATAGAAACTTAGAACACTGAACTAATAGTTTAAAAACCTGTACTTCTGTTCTAGATCTACCACTGGAACAAATTTTAATCAAGTCACAATCTCCCTGGATCTTACTTTCCAAATTTCTAAAATTATGGACAGTTAGATCTCTATGCCTCCTTCCAGTTTATACATGACTCCACCAAAAATTACCTTGACTATAGTCATAAAACTGTATTCACAGCATCTGTAGAACAGGGATCTATGTGTTTCGTCACCTGCCACAGAGCAGAATGAAGTCTTAGCCAAAACATACATTTCTCGAGTTTACTCTTAGAGGCACAAAGTTCAAATATTACCAAACGAGGTCTACTCCTAGTGACTGTATTATTGTTCAGTTGTTAAGTTATGTCCAACTCTTCACAATTCCAGGGACTTCATTTTCCAGGATGACTGGCTCTAGATCAACAACTACATCATCGTGGTAGTGGTAACGTTAAGATCTTTCTTGTATAGTTCTGTGTATTCTTGCTACGTCTTCTTAATTTAAAGTCCCTACCATTTTTGTCTTTTATCATGCCCATTTTTGCATAAAATGTTCCCGACATCTCTCATTTTCTTCAATTTCTTGTCTTTCCCATTCTATTGTTTTCTTCTGTTTCTCTGCACTGCTCATTTAAGAAAATGTTCTTATTTCTCCTTGCTATTCTCTGGAATTCTGCCTTCAGTTGGGTACATCTTTCCCTTTCCCCTTTAGCTTTCACTTTCAGGATAGCCTGATAGTTTAAACTCAATTTAATTACTGCATGACAGGGTTCCTCCCAACTACTTGTGAAGGCTTGAGTGTAGGATGAGCTCCCTGCCTGGCTACTATGCAAAGACCTTCCCTTTCTGCCCTTGCTGCTTTTCCCTTATCCACCATACTTTTCACCTCTTGCTCTGAACATAATAATCAAAACTTTGGGAAAGGCAGTATCTATGGATGGCCCTAAGTATCAATTCATAATTCCTGTGCCTCCTAGATCGAGATTCATTTTTCTGGTTACTAGTTCCCATATATGTTGTCTCCTCCTATTAGCATGTAGGCTTCTTGAAGGCAGGGAGTACCTGGCTTTTGGATCAAATTCTTTAGAGAATTTATCTTCTAGGCAACCAAAGAAGGAACATGGTGCAGTAGATATAGCAATGACTTTGGAGACAGGACAACCTGAGTTCAAATCCTGTTCCTTCCACATACTGGCTATGTACTCCTGGACAAGTCACTTAACTTCTAAGTGCCTTTGACCAGAAGTGTGCAACATGTGGCTGTTGCCAGAAGAAGCCCACATTTACAACTGTAGCCCAAACCATAGTAAAATGAAATTGGGAAATATTTATCAGAACAAATAAAGGCACAACAGAAAATAATGTTAACATGTCATTTTTCTATGCTAACATGCAGGCTACAAGGGTCTTTGTAGGGTTTAGTGGCCCTTTTCCTACGTACTTATTTGTTTGTTTTTAGTTTGCAACATTCAGTTCTACAATCCCTTGAGTTCCAAATTTTCTCCCCTTCCTTCTTTTCTCCCCTCCCCACCATTAGTGGCTCTTTTTCTACTTCAGTCTGACCTCAGTGCCCTAGACAACTACCTAAGATTACAAGTTACAGAGAAGGTGTTTACCTATACTAGGAGGAGATCACTAGATAAAATTAGAAGTCTAGTCCCTAGCCCTATCCCTGGCAATAGATCATGCTCAGTTGTTTTTTGTTTGTTTTTTACAACAGTCTTTTAAGTTTATCCTAAGCAATGAAATAAGATGATCAATATAAAGAGAATCTTGTGATCTTTGGTCACACGACGAAAACGACTCTGATTTTATTCCCTTCTTCACTAAGAATCTTGGGATTAGCTTTCAATTTTATTGTAACTTTTTAATGTCATCTGATTATCCCTTATAAAATGCCAACTTCAAAGAAGCTCAGTTCCTTCAGTAGTGTGAACATGTTAGCCAACCTGGAATCCTGAATAGAGACTACCCTGTTATCTTCAGTATCCATGGGCCCTTCCTAGCTCTGTTTATTTTGACAATTAGAACTTTTTATGACACTAAGGAAAGGCACAGTAGATAGAGAGATGGACTGGGAGTCAAATCAATCTCTGACAACTTCTAGCTGTTTGATCCTACGCAAATCACTTAACCTCAGAGTTTCAGACACTACCTTGAAAAATAAGTTCATGATCTGCATCAGTGAACTACAGTTCCTCATACCAGTGAAATATAAAGTTGAAAACCACCACCATCCCTTCATCCCAACATGGCATATACATACCAACAAAACAGTTATTTCTCTTCTTTTCAAGAACCTGGCTTATGTTTCGAATACTACAGAGTGAAAATTTATTGTTGTTAAGCTTGTCCCCAGATGTAGCTCTTGCATACATGATATAATTGCCATTTTCTTTCTGTCCTAAATTCTTGGATTCTCCTGGAGTACATTCTGTTCCAGAATCATGCTGTAAAATAAGACATCTATGTTATACATATCAAGGCATAAAGAAAAATTTTAAATAGATTTTTCCCCATCAGTTGATTTTTCATTGGAATAAACCATGGAAGTGCCTATTTTGAAGGAGTTCAAGAAATAGGAAATATAACAGTTTTGCTACAATGGTTTAGATAGGAGAATAAAAAGGGGAGAAGAAAAATGGAGGAGAGGGATAGGAAAGGCAAAGGGAAAAGAAAACAAGGAAAAGAAAAAGGTAAAATGGGTAAGAAAAAGGAAAAGAGGAAAGAGTAAGGAGAAGCAAATTTTCTCAAATTCTTTAAATTACTTAGGTTGCAGTTCAATAACTACTCTCCCTTCTCATGACAAACCTCTTAAACAAAATAACCTAGGGAATCACTATTGACAGATCTTCTTCTTCAGATTTGAGGGATGGAAATTTTCCTACATTTGATTTATGATAAAAATACTTAATATTTAAAACTTTCCAATTTTAGAAGTCAATATATTTACAACTGACAAATTTGGAAGAAATTCAAGGAGTACTATTTGGTACTGCTTGGGGGAGTTTATTTTACCAAGGGAAAAAAGTATGTCTCTAAAGTCATTTTTAAAATGACAACATAAGACACATAATGTTTACTGATTTGTTCTTATGAAAGGCAGCATGGCATAAGAGATAGAAAGAGAGTCTTGGAACCAGGAAGATCTGGGTTCAAATGCTGCCTCTGACACGTAATAGCTGTATGATCAGAAGCAATTCACCTAATCTGAGGGTCAATATTTCTCATCTGTAAAATGGGGATTATTAATGCCTATTGTAGCTGCATCTCTCAGAGTTTTTAATGAGGATTGAATGAGACGATGTACACTGAATACCAAGCCAACCTTTAAAATCCAGGTGTCAGTAAATGCCATTTTAACAATTTTGCAAATCTATAAATTTGATTTATCTTGTTAAAATTCCAAAGATATATCTCCTACATCTACTGTTTTTGAATGTCACACTGCACTCATACTAGCCTTGCAATCCATTACTCTGTCCACTTTCCCAAATCTTTTTCAGATTAACTGTGGTCTAGCCAGGTCTCCCCTGACTTCACTCTTTGGGCCCGACATCCCATATTTATAAAATAAAGAAGTTAGACTAGATGAAGGCCTCTTCTAGCTGTAAATTTTTATTCCAATATTTCATCTTTTAATATCCTGTCACCTGAGTTTTATACAGATTTGTTTTTAAAAAGATTATATTACCACTTTGTTAGCATTAAGTTTAATAAGAGGTCTTATAAATTCTGTAAGAAAACTTGATAAGCAAGCAATACTCACAGGAGAACCAAAGTTGTGTCCAACCTCATGAGCAAAAGTAATGTGAGAAACTTTTGGTGGGACATGAGATCCATAGTTCTGGACAGTGATGATACCAGTATTTAAGGATTTCTTTTTACCATCTGAATACAGCTTACTTTTTTCACATATTCCTCCAGAGCTTCCTAATTATGAAGAAAAGGTTAACAAAGATTTGTATCTTTCCCTTACTCCAAAAAAGTCACTGTAAAAAAAATTTTATTAAATTATACCAATAACATTTTTTGAGTCTGAAATTCCACTGGGTCCTCAACATGTCAAATGACCCTTTTCTTTATGTTAGGGATAGTAAATTCCTTCTAATACTAAGTTTTAGTAGTACATATAAATAAATTTTTAAAAGCAATCAGCTTGCTCCATTCCTGCTTTTTATTTTTGCTAGAGTAATCACTGAAAAATGATTAACTTTAAATATAAAAATGCTATATTTCCCCAAATCTCAATTTCCCTTCTTGATTTCATTTTTGTCATTTTCTCTCTTCTCTTTTTAATTCTACTGTTGAAATGTTCACATTTATTTAAAGCTATGCTTTCCTTTTTATGTTTATGGTTTTGTAAAGGCAAATTTACAACTTGAGTTCAATGAAAACCAAGGAGGCTTGCAGAGATTTTGAAAAAGTCAATAATATATAGTTTGTTGTACTTCAAAGAACTATATAATGTTATATATGACTAACGTATATTCAAGCATACTTCATTAACAGATACTACCAAGCTTACTTAATGAAACTGTTGACAAAGGTAATATTTATATTGGGACTTATGAGAAACCAAAATTTAAAAATTGTGAAAACCAAAGGTTAAGAAGAAACTGAATGATCAATCAGTCCACCTACATTTATAAAGGAACACTTTGTATATTACACATTTAAGAAATTGTTTCCTCTTTTCAAAATTTACTATAGCATTTAAAACACTCTGAATCCGCATAAATGTTAGAAAAATATTCCTATCTTTGTATTTATGTATGTAATTATTTTACCTTTTAAAATATGCTAAACTGATCTGGAAACAATCCTCTATGTGCACTAACAGACCATGACTTCATGATGCGATTTTTAAAAATCCTATCCTTTAGGGAACCTAACAAATCTCTGGTAGAACTATAAAAAGAGAAAAATAGTACAATATAATACTTCTTTCTACTTCTATGAACTATATCCTAGGAAACATTCACGAAATAAAATTTTAAATTGCTTTACCGGATCTACAAGACAAAGCTGTTAGTTTGCTTTAAAGAAACAAAACTAGATGTATAAACTGAAATATGTGTGGGTTTCCATCCTGTCATACAACTCTAGAAATAGTAGCTCAAGTAGTGGAGTTTATGTTTATGTTTCAAAAACAGGGACATATGTGTGTGTGTGTGTGTGTGTGTATATATATGTATGTATGTATGTATGTATGTATGTATGTATATGGTTACTAGACCAATCAAATTATATACATCCCTTAGAAGTATTTATAAGCAAAAATAACTCAGAAATCCTATTTAATATTCTTCTTTGATTATTTTTCCCCACATGAGGACCACAATAATAATAATATTGAAACTTACAAACAATATAGTTGTATTCACAATAATACATTAAATTAAGATGTTAAGTGCTTTAAGCATATAATAAATCAATAAATATCCTGCTGGAGTGAAGATTTGTCAAATGCAAAGTGGTACAATGCAGAACTGTCAAAACTTGAATTAAACACAAAAAATTCCAAAACTGCAAATTGTTTCAGTTGAAGAGAAAATAGTAAATAAGTGGTTTTCCCCCTACCCCACCCCACCCCCAAAAAACACATTCCATTCAGGTTCAGAAATGTATACTTT
>CM053589.1:84065111-84115901 GCA_028646515.1 Pseudochirops corinnae
TGCCTCTTCCATGAGATGCTCAACCCCATTCTGACTCTCCCTGTCTCCTCTCAATCTAATCCTCTCTCACCTCAGAATTTCACCATTTGGAATATTATCCCTTCCTATTCAATTGATCTTATGCCCTCTATGGATTCATTTATACATATACTCAGATATGTGCTTGTATGCATATGTAAACCCTCATATAAATTTATGTGTATGTATATGTATATATACATTTGTATTCCCTTGCCCTATCCTCATACTGAGAAAAGTTTCCTCAGTTACAATTGTCACTTTTCCATGTTGTCATGTAGATAGTCACTTAGTAACTCTATGACTCTAGGGAAGTCACTTGACCACTCTTTGCTTTAATCCTGAGAAGGAAATGGCAAACTACTCCAGTATCTTTGCCAAGAAAATCCCATGGACAGCACTGATGAACTACAGTCAGGAAGAATCAGACAGGACCGAACAACAAAATGAGCAGAATTATGTAAAAGAGAACCATGTATACACAATGAACACAATAATGTAAAAAAATTGTGGAAGACTTCAGTATGCTAATCAATTCATTTATCGATCAGGACTTTCTAAGACTGATGAGGAATAGCCTCTCAATTCTTCAAAGAGAGGTGAAATAGAGGTGCAGAATGAGACATACATTTTCAGTGACAATGTGTTGATTGGTTCTGCTTGACTTTATTTGCTTAGTCAACTACATTAGTTAAAAGCAGAGAGGGTGAGTTGGTGGGTATGGGTATAGATGCAAGGAAAGAAAGAAAAGAGCATCAATGGCACATTTTAAAATACACAAAAAAGAGCTGATGTTCAAAAGGGGACACAAACAGGAAATAAATTATATTAATTTAATACATATTTTTAAAAAACTTTGCGTTCTTTTTCTTGTCTTTGTGTATTGAAATGTTCACATTGTTGATATTTAAGTTCATAATTTTTAAAGAATTTTAATTTTAAAACACTTTTATAAAGTCCTCTCACTACTCCTCAATACTCAAAAGCTATCCTACTAATTTTTAGAAGAGGAAATCAGAGATTCTTAAAGTGCTGAAATAATTATCATTTTCAAAGCACTTTTCATGTAGGACTCTCTTGCTCCACTCCCCTAAGAGATTAGAAAACCTCTGCTCAGTGATTAAAGTTAAGTGACCCACCCCAAGTCACATCACCACCAGGAAGTGTACAATTTACTTGCCAAGTCTCTGCTCATTCCAAGGGAAACACTTTTTCCAGTAGCTACACTACTTACAAATTCTGATTTCTTTTTAAAATATTATTAAAATAAGATATTAATGCAAGTTATAAAAAATTATACACTTTTAGACTTATTACCTAGGATTTTTATTAGCTGGAAAAATATTATTTTAAAATGTCACAGAGAAGTATTCTAATAATAATGATGACTAGTATTTATTTAACACTTCAGTTTTTCAAATATTTTCCGTTTTGATTCTCATAACAGACCTGGGAAGTAGGTGCTATTATTATCTCCATATTCAGCTGAGAAAACTGAAGCAAACCAAGGTTAAATGACTCACCCAGGGTCAAGCAGTTAGTAAATGCCAGAGGCCAGATTTTACTTCAAGTATTCCTGACTACAGGCTGTACCACTACCAACTTAAAAAGTATTCTTCTAAAAAGTATTATTTCTAAAAGTATATTTCTACAAAATATTATTTGCCCAAGAACTATTTATTTGATGCCAATTTTAAAGTGAAAAGTACCTAATATTTGGGGAATTTGGGGAAAAGTATCAATTTACTCTCTGCCTCATAGTACCCTAAATTCCTGCAATCTCCTGGAAAATACAAACTATGAAAATAAACAAAAGTTGTGGCTTGCCTGGAATCATAGTAGAAGTGGAACTTTAGAGCAAGAAGTAATCTTAATAATCGTGTATTTCATGAAATACTTTTAATACTAACAAGTTAAATTTCATTAACATCAGACAGTTCTTACACTAGATATCTAAAACAAAATTTAATCTGCAACTCATAATTTTCCCTAAAATTCCAGTTCTGAAAAATGAACAAAGAATTTTTAAAATTCTAGCCTCTAAAAATACCTGACCAATCCAAGTCTAAAATAGATCCTTTCAATTCTTGGATACAATGTTTGACCACTGTTACTTATGGAGTAATAAGTGAAGTCTCCACTGACTAAAAGCATAAGCAAGATGTTTGAGGCAACATGCCAGATACTTTCTTGTATTCACTGTCAACTCTATTAAACCAAAGCATTTATGAAAAAAAAAATGTCCCAACGATCTAATATTTGTAAACACACTTTGCTAAGGATTTAACAAAGGAGAGGAAAAGTTGACCAAAAGGTCCTTTACACACAAACACCAAGACTGATAAAATCAGTTCAATACCCATTTAAACAACCATAATTTACTGTTCTTAAAATTACAGCTCTAGTTTGGAAAGGGAAAAAACAGTCTATAACTAGACAAGCTATTAACAACGGTAACGTTGTTAGACGTCCATCTTCCTACTCCACCCTAAGAGTTTTGGGAAACTGTCGTCCACAATCACAACTAGGGAAGAAGTTACTCAAATTGTGTCATCCAGAGGCCCTCCTTCTAGGATTAAGCCAGAATTTTGGTTCGAGGAAACCGAGAAACCTCCAAACACAAACCAGCAGCTTTATAAACTCCTCTCCAACCCAAACCCCTTCCCCTCAGGGAGAGAAGCCAACCAGTAACAACCAACAACGTCCTCTCTAAGTCCCAGCGTGTGTTTGGGTTGTTTGGTCAATGCTTCTCTATTGTAAGTCTCCAAGAAGCTAAGAATGTTCTCCCAACACCAGGACATCATCCCGGACCCCGAGGTTACTCAACGCCAAAAAAAAAAAGGGGGGGTGGGGGAGGGGAGAGAAGGGGCAAGAAATGTCAATTGGTTACTTTGCTCCCAAAGTGCGGCCTCCAGGCACAATGAGGTGGGTCTGGACCTCCGCGCCAAGTCTAGAACAATACAGAGGCCAGGCAAACAGCTGAACTTCCCACCAGTCTCCGCGGCCCCCGGCCGCCGGCGGGGCGGACTCCAAAAGCCGCCAGCCAGAGACATCACACACAGCTCCAAGGTTGGGGAAGAGGGGAAAGAGTGAAACAAGAAGAAAGCAGGGCGCGCGAGGTGGGGGCAGCTCTCCCAGTCCTCCCCGGGAGGGGGGCTCTCGAGGGTTTCCCTCCCTCGGGTCCCCCCATCCACACGAGGCGGCAGAAAAGGCAAAGCGAAGTGCCGCCCCCACCAGCCTCCAGCCCTCTCACTCCCCCGGAGGGATGCCTATCCCCACAGGCTGAACGCCCCACCTCCACCCCGACACACCCGAGAGAAAACGGGGGGAGGGAGGGATGCCCCCCCCCGCCGCGGACCGCCTCCTCTTCCACTGAGACTCGGCTGGACGCCCGCGCTCCCCTCACCACCTCGGCCGCAGGAGGCGGAGAGGACGGAGGGGGCCGCGCCGGCCCGCCCCGGACGGGAGGTAGCCCGCGGGCTCCGGGCGCGAGGGACAAAGGGGAGGGGGAGGACAGCGCGCAGGAGGTGCGCAGCCGGAGCCCCCGGCCCGCGGGCCCGGAGCCCCCCGGTGCAGCTGTGCCTCACCTCCGAGCCCCGCCGCCCAGGAAAGAAGCAGAATTAACACTCTCAGCAACACCATCTTCCACCGCCGCTGCCTTCGCCGCCGCCGCTAGCCCAGGCCCCGCCGCCGCCTCCTCACGGGTTAACAACAGCACATTGATCCGGAGGGAGAAACTGAAGGGGCTTGGTCCGAAGCCTCCGCGGGAACCCGGGACCCTCCCCCGGCCGCTGGAGCCGCCAAGCACCTCCTTCTTGCTCTACTTCAGCGGCCGGCAGCACTCCCAGCACCTCCAAAACAGGGACCTCCCTCCCCCTCCACTTCCTTGTTTCCTTCCTTCTCCGTTTTCCTTCCCTCCCTCCCTTTTTCCCTCCTCTGCTTCCCTCCTCTGCCCCCTCCCCCCCGAGCCCTCGACCTCCGCCTCCTTCCTCACCACGTGATGCGCGGGCGTCCAACGGGCACCACGGGGCCGCACCCGTCCCTCCCCCCCCTCCCTCCGCTGCCCCGCGTGACGCGCGCTCCTTCTTTGACTATACGGACCACCGCCGCGGTTTCCTATTCCCCAACCCTGAACCAGGTTCGTACACTCCGACGTAGCTCCTCCCCTAAAGGGGCGGGGGCTTCGCTAGCCCCTCCTCCGGCCCCCAGGAGCAACCGCTCCGGAGCGGCGCACGCTGCGAAAGAGTGCCCTCCTCCGCCTTAAAGCCACAGAGGCCTCCTGATTTTATTTCATTTTTTTTTAAAGCAAATATTCATACTTATTTAAAATGGAACTGTGGTGAATGCGATACGGACCGCTTCTCACTTCCCGACTGTGACGTAGACGTACTTTTTTGTTGCTTAGATTTTATTGATATATTATGATCCATACATTTTTTCTCCCTGTATCCCTTCCCCAACACTTCCCAGAGAGCTATCCTTATAATAAAGAATTCAAAAAGAAAAAGTTCTGCAGAACTAAACAACATTTTTAAAAGTCTGACTTTATATGAACACTTATGGGTCTGCAAAGTTCTGCAAAGGAAGGGCTAATACCTTTTCATATATCTTCTTCGGGGCCAAGCTTGTTCTATATAAATTAACAACATTCAGTTTTTCAATTTTTTGGTGGTTGCTGTTTCCCACTTACATCATGGTAGCCATTATGCATATTATTTTACTAGACCTACTTACTTCACTTTTCATCCATTCTTATATGTGTTTTCATCCTTCTTTGCTGTCATCCTGCTCCTGGTTTCCCGAGGAAGAGTAATAATATCTTATTACATTCATGTTGTAACAACAGTAATAACAGTGATTGCAAAACGCTTTACAAATATTGTCTCGTCCTCCCAACAAACATGAGAGGTAGGTGCTATTATTATCTCTATTATGTAGACGAGGAAACTGAGGTAGGAAAGAACAGAGGACTCGAAATTCTCATAATTGGTGTCTGAGGCAGGATTTAAATTCCTGTCTTCCTTACTGCAAGTCCAGCACTCTACCCACTACGCCACCTAGCTGCCTGTTATGTACCACAACTTTCTTTAGCCATCCCCCAGTAGAGATGGACATCTTTCTTTCCAATTCTTTGCTACCACAAAAAGTGCTGCTGTAAATATTTTGATATACAGTACTGACCCTTTATTTTTGTCAGTGACTTCCTAGGACTATATCCCTAGCAGTTGAGTACTTGGATAAAGAGTATGAATATTTTAGCCACTTGTTTCCATAAATCCAATTGCTTTCTAAAACAGTTGGACCAATTCACATTTCCACCAGTGATACTTTAGTGTGCCTGTCTTTCCACACCTTCTTTAGCACAGTATTAACTCTTCTCATCTTTTCTAACATTTGCCAATTTATTGGTTAAGTGAAGCCTCAAGGTTATTTCAATATCTTTCATGTTACAATTTTTCTTGGGAGGACTGTTCACCTTTTACCACTTTTCTATTGAGGGATGGCTTTTGGCTTTACATATTTGTTAGTCTTATAGCTCAAATATCAAAGCATTATCAGACATGTTTAGTATGAACATCTTTTCCCAGTCAATACCCCCCTTTCTTATCCTAGATGCAATAATTTTGTTTGTATAAAAAGTTTTTTTTTAATTTCATGTAATCAAAATTATCTATTTTGTCTTTTATAATTGCTTCTTTCCCTTGTTTGGTTAAAAATTCATTCCTTACCCATAGCTGTGAATGGCATATAATCTACTTCTCTAATTTTCTTAATGGTATAATCTTTAACATTCAGGTCCCATATCCATTTTTAACTTATTGCAGAACATGGTATAAGACATTGGTCTAAATCAGACTGCTTTCCAGTTTTCACAGAACTTATGAAATAGGAATTCTCTCCTAAGTAGTTGATGTTTTATGGCTTATCAAACACTGTTATTGATATCAGTTATTTCTGATTATTTTTCCTCTAGTTTGTTCCACTCATCTGCTTTTCTACTTTTTAAACATCACAACATGGTTCCAGTGATTTTGCTTTATAATGCAGTTTGAGGTTTGGAAGTTTTCATCCCCTTTCATTCCTGTATTTTATTCATTATTTCTTTTGGTAGTCTAAATTCTTTGTTCCTCCAAATGGATTTTATTATTTTTCTCTAGCTCTGTAAAGTATCCCTTAAATAGTTTTATTGGCATAGTATTAAAATGATAAATTAATTTTGGCACCAATACTGTACAGTTAAATAACTTGTATAGCCACAACCAGAAACACAAAAGCAGTCCTCCATATGACATAAAATTCAGAGTAAACTGCAAGTCAGACATAAATATGAAGTCCTTCCAATAGTAGAACTACCTCATTTGGAAGTCAGCAGACACACAATGTCTAAGCATTGTTTTGTGTGCCACAAAAGAAGCAAAAGTGAAAATAATTTTACATCCCAGTTTAGGTCCTTCAGAATCTTCAACCCAGAAAGTCTATTTTTTGCATTAGTCCCTCACATTCTAGGCTACAACACCTAAATCAGGAATTCCCTGATCTCTTCTCCCTTCATTCCCCAAGATTCTGAAACTTGCTGCACTTTTTAGATGGTTTCTCCATAGAAAAATATGTACTCTAAAATATTTTGTAACCTAGAACTTCTTTCTTGTACCTGTTTTGATTAATCATTCTTCTGTTTTATTTGAAGCAGTTGAATTTGGAGGAAGGAGAGTATTATTATTGCATCATTATTATGAATAGTAAAGTATTCTTACAGTTCATTTAACCATAACATGTGAAAAGTTTAAAGTATCTTATTTTAAACCAAATAAAATCTAATTAGAGTCCTGTAAATGCAATTTAAATTTTCTGTCCAGGAAACTGATCATTTGTGACTTTTTTTATTGAAGGAACACAAAATTAATTGAAAATTTCTAATCAAATGTGAATAGTACCATAAGTAGCAGGATATGATGAACATTTTTTACCATGAGAAAAGGATCCAACCCATAAAGCACAGCTGCTCTTTGGATTTTATATGGGAATTCTGCTATTGGCAGGTCACTAGTTTCATATTATTCTCTCTTAGTTATTATTTTCATCAGATAGTATTTTCAAAAAAAAAAAGGTATTTTGTAACATGTTCACTGCATGTTTTCACTACCAACAGTCCTGATTGCTTAGGAAAGTAACAAACTGCTAGAGTACAACATGTTCTCATGTTCCTTAAATGTAAAGTGACTGCTTGAGATGACATCCAAGGCCTCTTATACTTCCCTGTTCTATTCTTTAAGTCTATCTAAATCAGAGGTTCTTAACCTACCTACATCTTTAAGATAGTGCCTGATAACTTGCATAGGATAAAAACTACATTTATATTTTCACTAATATCTAACTGAAATTTAGGTTTTCCTTCACTTGTAAAGTTTTTTAAAAACTATTTTTAGAACAGGCTCCATAGACTTTACCAGATAAAGAAAGTCCTCAGTGACAAAAAAAAAAAAGGTTAAAAAAATCCCTGATTTAGATTATAAAAACCTAAAGGGCAGGGATCTTATATATGCTTTGTTTTTTTTTTTTAATTGAATAGAATGGCTTTTAATATTTTCAACCAATTAGTGATCTTAATGACTTGACTACTCCTAAAGTGCTGAAGATCCAAACCTGTCAATCAACCAGTATTACTATCATTACTATCACCTGGAGTCAGGAAGAGTTCAAATTCAGCCTCAGACATTTAATAGCTGTATAACCCTGAGCAAGTCACTTAACCCTGTTTGTCTCAGTATCATCATCTGTAAAATGAGCTGGAGAAGAAAATGGCAAACCACTCTAGTAGCTTTGTCAAGAAAATCCCAAATGAGGTCACAAAGAGTCAGACACAACTGAAATGACTGAACAACAACAATAAAAATAAAGAGTAAACATCTGTACCCACAATGATTTTAAAATGCAGCTATAACAGTCATTGACTAGATAAACCTTACCAATATCTTTTTCTGACTAGTAGTTTTGTACTTTAGCTGATGTGTTATCTCATCAATGAAGACAATGACAAAAGCACTGTAAGAGACTTTACTGGGGATACAAATACAATTAATAAAACAATCCTTACAAGGAGCTTACATTCTAATGGGGGGAGACAACAAGGACACATAAAAGTGTATATAAAATAGAAATACAAAGTATACATTAAACATAAATACAAAGTAGTTAATTACAAGATAGTTTGAGATAGAAGGCACTTTCAATTGGAAGAATCAGGAAAGATTCCAGGAAGAAGAAAGAGAATAAGCTGTATCTTAAAAGAAGAGTGGAACTCTGAAGTGGAGGTGAGCTGGGAATGCATTTCAGACATGAGGGACCACCAAAGGTCTAAAGATCAATTTAGCTGTACTGTAAAGTGTGAGAAAGACAAATTACCTTCAATGAGGCTTCCAAGAAAAGCTGGAGACAGGTTATGAAGGTTTTAAAAGTTAAACAAGAATTTATATTTTATCCTTGAGGCAATAGTCATACGATTTGATTGAGTAGGGGAGTGATGTGGTCAGATCTTCACTTAGGAAAGTGAAAGGAAAATCACTTTGGCAGCAATATAGAGGATAGAATAAAGTAAGGAGAGACTTGAGACAGGGAGATCATGTAGGTAGGAGACTGTGACAATCTAGGTGAGAAGTAATTGAAACTTGAACAAAGGTGTTAACTGTCAGCAGAGGAAAAGGCTGGAAGAGATACTGTGGAAGCAGAAATGGCAAGATTTGGTAACTGACTAGATTTGTAGGGTGAGGAAGATTAAGGAGTTGAGGATAACATCAAGGTTACAAACCTGGGAGACAAGAAAAAATGACTGGCCCTTTGACAGAAATACGGAAATTTGGAAGAAGGGTGGAGGACTATCCATAGCTTCCCATAAATTCTCTACAAATGATTTACCCAATGTGCTGGAAAACTTCTTTCTAAATTTCCCTTGGTACCAGTTTAGCATTCCAGCTGTCTTGTTCCTTTTATTATTGTCCTTGGTGCCCCTCTTCCAATAATAAATTATTATGGTTTTTTTATATCACTTCTTATAAAAAGAAAAGAAAGGGAGAAAGAAAAAAAACCGAGCATCAGATCATAAATTTGGGGCTGTAAAGGAGCTTAGGGACCATCTAGTCCAACTCCCTTATTTTTTAGATAAACTGAGGCCCAGGGTGGTAAAGTGATGTGTGTGTGTGTGTGTGTGTGTGTGTGTGTGTGTGTGTGAAAGAGCATCTTGGTACCACTGAAAGAAATGCTCAATATCCCAAATGCAATCCAAACCACTCTTCTCTTCAATTCTGGGTCTAGCTCATTGTCCATCTGCAGAGTCAGTACTTACTCAAGATATATGAGTTACTGTCCAACTTGTGTCATAATATGTACACTGAATTATAGGTATAATAGATGATAAATATTTGTTGATTGTGACCAAAATTATGAGACATATTTGTAGTGAAGAATGGGTACTACCACAAATTTTTATTCCTATCAATTAGTCTAATAATCTAAATTACTCTATTAATAGTCTATTTTGAGTTCCTTGTATTTGATACTGTATTTGACAGAATAGAGAACAATATGAGCAATATAAAACCACCCTTGAGGATACTGTCAGATAAAATCATTTTAGAAGAAAAATAGTAATATACATGAAACAATGACAAAAGAATAAAAAATAGAATATAATTAATTGCTATGTATGTAATGATTATGTGTTTTCTACATTTAAAAAATGATGTAAATGGTAAACAGAAAGGAACAGAGAGGGAAACAAACCTTCATTAAGGGCCTGATATGTGCCAGGTATTGTCCTAAGCACTTTACAAGTATTATCTCATTTAATCCTCACAAGAACCCTGAGAGATAGGTGTTATTATTATTTCCATTTTAAAACTGAGGAAACTGAGGCAGACAGATGTTAAGTAACTTATCCAGGGTCACACTGCAAGTATCTAAGGTCTTCCTAACTCCATGTCTACTGTACCACCTACAGTTAATGAAGTACCCTTAGACTTCATGAAGGAGGTAAAACATGAGTTCTGTCTTGAGGAATGAATAGACTTTAGATAGGCAGAAGAGAAAAGGGAGAATATTCTAAGCTAGGGGAATAGCATGAACAGAGATATAAGAGTAGAAAGACTAAGGGAGGAATGTCTGAGGGACAGAGAGTAAACCATTTTAGACAAAGTAAGGGTTCTTGTTAGAGACAGTAAGGAGGTAAAGTTCAATAAATGTTAGAGATTGTGAAGGATTTTGAATGCTAGCCTAAAGAGTTTTATCATACAAGCAACAAGGGATGATTAAAAATATTTGAATTTGGGAGAGACATAATGAAAATTAAGTTTAAGGAATGTTCATCTGGCAGTGTACTGGATGGATGGAAAGAAGAGACTAGAGACAAAATGATCAATTAGAATGCTATAGCATCATAGGACTATAGATTAGGTCACTGTGATGAGGTCCTAAACTATGAGGCAATAATTGGAAGGGGAAAGAAAGGTAGAGAGGACTCATAGATAACTTTGTTTTAACTTGTGTGATATTGCTTGGTACCATTCACCTAAACAGAGAGGTTAAAAGCAGAACTGATTTGGGAGAATGATATCATGAGTACAATTTCATCAGTGTTTAGATGTAAGCTTGATATGACAGTCCATAAAGACATATATCCAATAGCTAGACAAAGATTGAATTTTAAGAAAGTCAGAACTGGAGATATAATATTGGTAATCATCTATATAAAGATGATTTCACAAGTTGGGAAGTAGATGAACTGAGAAAAAATATATAAAAAAGAAGTCAGTAACTTAATCTTGGGAAATATCTAAAATTAGGAGATAAGAATAATGGGAAATAAGGTTTAGATATCGTTTGGCCCAATTACGGAGACTAGTAAATACCTGGCCACAGAATTGAGTCTATTTGATATGCAACAATGAGCTATCATAGTTGCTCTAGTAGGAGAAATGACGTGGTAAAAGTGATGTTTTCAAAATATTCCTCTAGGAAGAGGGAAGTGGAGGAGGGGGGAAGGAAGAGACTGGAGGCAGAAATACTAGCAAGGAGGACATTACAATAACGCAAGGGTGATGGAAGGCTAAGGTGAGGATAGTAATTGTAGGAATATAGATACAAAGCTCCCATCCAAGGTTTCTATCCTGAGACTGAAAGAATCATGGTACTAATTATTCCATAAGACTAGGTATGAGGAAATAAAATCCTTGTCCTCTAGGACTTCATATTATACTGGAAACATCTACAGTGATAAATATAGAGGAAAACAAAGTAAGTCTGGAAACAACAAATGTACACAGATAAGTAAATACAAAGTAATATCTGGAAACAACATATAAAGAGATAATAATATACGAAAACACCAAGTAGAGTAGGGGAGAACACAAATAACAGTAGAGAAATGGAAAGGTAGCATTTAAGACTTCCGTTGACTTGAACCTTGAAATGAGCTGAGGATAGCAGAAGGCAGCATTAGCAGCGAGAACCCTCAGTTGTGGGGAATGGAGGGAAAGCCTAAATGTTTACTCAGCAGGAACAAACTATTTAAGAATTTGAGGACAGAGCTTTACATTTATATCTTGAGCTAGAATTCATAACCTGAAGGAAGTTGTAGAAAACAAGATCAAAGTTACAAATTCAGGGGTCCTAGGGTAGAGGTCACAGTGAAAACCAGGAGGTTTCTCAGGATTAAAGGCAGAGAAAATCAAGAACTGAGTCTTACGTCTCCAAAATATTATGTGCAAGGTTGTTGTTGTTCTCAAAGAGCACCATGATGTCAGGAAAATGCCATGACTTCTAAGTGAATTGGATTTAAGTGAGGGAGGTCTGTGGAAGGTCACTCACTTTCTCCTCCATATCCATCTGGTTCCAGTGGTAATATATAGATCAGGATGACTGGAGATGGCCCCAAGATAGTATAGTCAAATGGAAGCCATAAGAAAGGAGATATTCAAGTAATATTGTCAAATACCATGAAGAGTTTGGTCAAAGTAGAAGGAAGAAAAAGACATTTGACTTACGTAAAACAAAATTGCTGGAGAAGTTAATTCTGAGAGATCATAAACTCTTTGAGGGCTGAGATTATATAAATCCTGGAAATCCTTTCTTCTTCTCTCTTCTCTGTCTTTGGAAATTCCAATCATTATTCAGATCTATTTCAAACCCCACTTTCCTGAATCTGCCTGTGGTGTCAAACATGGCAGAGGCAGTAGGTACTAAAACTACTAGCCTTTGATATGTGTATACAGTGGTGTGAGGAAGCCAGCTTATGCTGGTTCAGGAGAGCTGATTATTAAATTTTCAGTGTGAGTGTTTACACTTCAAATTCTTGCTACAAATCAGACCTTTATTTATTGCTTTGATTGGCTAGACTTAAGAAAGTAATGTAGAAAATGTTAATAATCCAGACTAAATTTAAAAGTGTTCAAAATGTGTTCAAATTTTTTTTTTGGAGAGGCTGTTGTTAAACATTTACTAATGCACTCCTATATCTATATCGTTTGATTGAGTTTTAGTTATCTTTTTATGATTATATACTAGATTTTAAGAACATTAAAGAAAACTATGTCTCATACCTCTCTTAATACCGAGGAAGGTGGTGTTGCCAGGTATATGGTAGGTTATAAGAAATACTTAAGTGACTCATTCTCTGAAGCATTTAGCAGAGCTCTCCTTTGGACAGGGATTATGCCTTTCCTGGAAAGTTAGCTGTAAAGTGAAATTCTGGATGACCTCTAAGGTCCTTCCTAATACTACATCATGATACTACAATACAAGGCCCAGTTTTATCACGATTCTCATTATTAGATACATATTTCTCCAGGAAAAAAAATAATCCTGATTAAAATAAACTCATATAAGAATGTAATAAACCTGTAAAATGAACTTTAAAGAAAATAATACAATTGAAATATCAGTTAATTTCTGTGCAAAGTGGGGATTTGAAATCCTAATAGTTTCACCATTTTTCTATCTTTCCTGCTTCATACCACCTTAAAAATTCTCATTTATTCACAATAGTTGCATGTCCCTGTATTTCTTTGACTTACACTTAATAACTTCTTCCCAGACATTTCTGCCTTCAGAAAAATAAGCTCTGTTCAGATTTTTTTCATAGCATACTAAAACAAAAAAATTCAAACCTGTGTATCTTTATATCCTTAAATAGTATGTCAAATTTCATGAAAAATTCATTGAAAATTACATTATATGCCTAAGTGAATGTTCTTATTGGTTTCCATTTTAAGGAAGGTAGACAATGGCAAATCTAACAAGATGTAGCTTGATGTCTTTTATTGGTATATCAAGTTTTTTTCAAAATAGTTTAACTCCAAAAATAATTGGAAGGAAATATTAGGTGGCCAAGTTAAAAGAAAACTCACTTTTTCAACTATACGGTCAGGGTAAGGTATTATGAGTCTTTATCCAACTCATACTTTGTCCAAAGATTGCATTAAGCCCTTTCCCCTCTTTCTCTATCACTCTTCATGCTGTGGAAGCCCAGCAGAATGTAAACTCTTTGGTGGACATCTTATTTAGTTTTCCTCTTTGTGTCCCCAGCACATTCTAGACTTGTAAAATATTCTTGATGATTATTTTTACCAATTATATAATGCTTTGAAGATTGCAATGTTTCACATATATTATCAGAGCCAACTTTATTGCTGTTTTAAAAGTAGAAAAATACTATTTTGAATTCTCTTGCTTTTTTTCTTTTTTGTCTTTTTGGAGAGGAGAAGGTAGGGCAATTGGGGTAAAGTGACTTGCCCAAGGTCACACATGTCTGAGGTCACATTTGAACTCAAGTCCCCCTGACTCCAGGGTAGGTACTCTATTCACTGCGCCACCTAGGCACCCCTCTCTTGCTTTTTAAAGTAAATAAAAATTTGAGCATTCGAATGTGAGAGCCATGAAAATCTTTTTTAAAATTTTAATAGCTATGGTAGGCTTTCTTTTGGAAAGGGTCTTTTAAAGTGTCTTATTATATGTGTTAAGGTTCTATTAAACATTTATTATATACATGTTATTAATACTTGTCATGAGTAATATTCAAAACACAAGGATTCATAAGGTGTTTTAAGGTCTACACAGCTCTTTCTTCACAACCTTGGGGAGTAGACAATGCAGATATTATCCCTATATTATAAATTTTGATGTTAACAGTCAAGGTCAGGATTGAAACCCAGTTCGCCTCATTCCAGGTTCAGCTATCTGTCATATCATATTGTCTTTCCAGGAGTAATACTGAAGTTTGCCACTTATCTATTTTCTCGTAATTTATGTAGAAAGGGGAAGGAATAAGCATTTAAATAGCGCCTACTACTGCCTGGTACTGTGCTAAGCCCTTTACAAATATTAGATCGCTTGAGCCTCACTATAACCCTTTCAGGTAATTGCTGTTATTATCTTCATTTTACAGTTGACCAAAAACCTAGGTTAAGCAAATCGTCCAGGGTCAGTCACCCAGCTACTAAGAGTACTTATTACACAGTACTTTCTTCACAACAATCCTGTGTGAAGTAGACAGCGTAAATATCATTCCTATTTTATAAATTTTGAAGTTAACAGTCAAGGTCTGGATTGAAATGGAGGTCTCCTGATTCCAAGTCCAAGAAAAATGGAAAGGTGGGAGTAGGCCAGCTTATGTAGAGCTTTGAAAACTAAAATATTTTTTACTTTACTTTGGAAGTAATAGGGAGTCACTGGAGATTACTGAATAAAAGGGTGACTTGGTCAGTCCCGAGCGTTGGGAAGATCCATTTGACAGCTGAGAGGATTGACTGGAGTGAGGAGACTTAGAGCAAAACAGCAAAAAACAAAACCTCACAGAATCTGCCTTAAGGGAAGAAAAAGCTTCCCCACTGCTTTTTTTTTTTTTTTTACCAGGAGAGCTGCATAATATCAAAATGTTCTAAATGTGATTTTTGAAAAGAAAAAAGTTTATATTGCCCATTCGAAGGAAAATGCACCTAGCAAGAACTGGTAAATACTTCATTCTTGAGTAGTTTTGTTTTTTTTAGAAAGCAGTAATCAATGGGCATTAAACTGGAGGAAAGTCCGGCAAATCCACAATTCCGGCTACTTTCCCTCCTCTAGCAGCAGGGAGAAAAAGGTTGCGGGTTTGTTTGTTTTGTTTTGTTTTCCCGAAGTCGCCCCAGGCAAGTTCAAGAACTTTCTGGTTTTAAATAAACGGCCAAAGCTGATAAGAAACAATCTCCTCATTGCAGGCCAAGTGATAAAGAAGCAGACCTCTCCAAACCGCAGTGACTGGAGGAAAGACGGAGAACCATCTTCTGTTTTGGGCCCGAATGAACCCGAATTCTTTGGGGACCAGCAGCCTCCCGCGACTCTGACGCTTTACCAGAGGGGGTCGTTTCCGAAGTGGGTCAGCACTGAGCCTAAATCTTCTCCACATGTCAAAGAGAGAACCGAGGGTTCCGGCGCAGATCCGGACGCGTCGGGAGCTACCCCTCCCAAGTTCCTTCCACAGCATCAGTGGATTGGGCAGCCTACAAAGCGCAACCACGTTCTCTCTTCCACCTCCAGGACCTCTATTTTGCCCGCCGTGCTCCGCCAAAACACCGGCTCCTCAGCTCCAGGTCCAATTACTTAGCTCCCAGCCAAGACTGGACAAAAAAAAAAAAAAAAAAAGAACTGGGGTGTTGCAGGGGAGACCAGCAGCAGCATCTTCTCTGAGCAAGCCCGGCCGTCCTCAAATTCACCTTCCTGCACTAGAAAATGTTTTCCTCCCCGAGCACCTGTAGGACTCTCAGCAACGACGCTAACCTCCAGGGCGCGGATGGACGCGCCCGCGACCCGCCCCCTCCGCTCGCAGTGGAGGGTGGAGCGGTACTTGCCGAACTCCTTCGTAAGAGACGCGGGGGCGCGCCCGTAAGAGCTCAAGGCGGTGCTTTTTGGGCTGTACCTTCTTCTCCCTCTCTTCTCACCCTTTTTGAACCCGCCCCCTAGCCCGCTGCCCTATCACCGGGCGCGCTGCAACGAAGGGGCGCGCCCGGAACCAGCCGGCACGCGGGCAGAACGGGACTGGAAGGGAGGGGACGAAGAGCCCAACTCCTGCTTCTCCGCGCGCGCTCTCGCCCTACACCCCCGTGACGTCCCGCGCCGAGGAGCTGTAGCTGTCTGTACCGCTGTCATGGCGTCTACGCCTCTCTCTGAAGGGAAGCGGCCAAGATCTAGATAGAGTCAGGGGCTGGCGGCTCGGCATGGAGAACAGCCCCGAGAGCCGGCAGCCGCTAGGACACGGGGCGGAGGCGGCCGCAGCGCCGGCAGCAGGGACGGCTTTTCTCGAGGGAGGGGAAGATGAAAACAAGAACAGCGCAGGGCACAACCCTAAAGTGAAGCCGTCTGCAGAACCTAGCAGCGCCCGCGATGGGCAGGGGGCGGCGGCCGACCCCGGGAGCCGCCCGCAAGCGCATTCTCCCGGAGGCACCGTTCCGGACCCGGGACCCGGCGGCTCCTACTCCGGCTCGGAGCAAAAGCACAAGCGAGAGAGTCTCGCGGCCTCGGAGGCGGCTCCGAGAGGGCAGCACAAGGTGACCGCTGCTTCGGAGAAAGCCGAGGCCGGAGGAGGAGCGGCTCCCTCGGGGACGTGTCCGCCTGCGGCTGGAGATGCCGGCGACGGCCTGAGCAGCAGCAGTAGCCCCAGCAACAGCAGCAGCAGTCCCAGCAGCAGCAGCCTCCCGAGCCCTCCCGGGGAATCTCCGAGCCTGGATTCCCTGGAGTCGTTCTCCAATCTGCATTCTTGTCCTAGCAGCTCAGAATTCTGCAGTGAGGAGGGTCCCAAGCCCAAGGGCCCGGAGGAGGAGGAGACCGCGCCCGGCGGAGCTGCCCCTCTCTGTAAGGAGGAGGGAGAGGCTGCTCAGGTGCTGGCGGCCACCAAAGAGCGCTTCCCGGGACAGTCTGTGTATCACATCAAGTGGATCCAGTGGAAGGAAGAGAACACGCCCATTATCACTCAGAATGAAAACGGACCCTGCCCTTTGCTGGCCATCCTCAATGTATTGTTCCTGTCGTGGAAGGTACACCCAGCAACCTTTCTATTCCCGGCAGCTTTTAGGGAAGGAAAGGTGGGGAGAAAGAAAGGAGCCCCAGGGTCAGCAGATACCTTCCTTCTTTTCTTTTGCTATTCACTTTTCCCCTTTTCATGTTACATGAAATTCACACGGGGATTCTTCTGTTGAAGGAATACTCTCAGATAAATATAAAGAGTGTTGTCCCTTGACACTTCCTCTTGTAATATTTTCATATTGAGATTTTTTTTTTGTCTGTTTTTGTACAGCTGTTAACTAGTAGCTAAAGCATTTTAGACTTACCTCCACCCCATCCCCCCCAAAAAGCAAAAAACTTACATCTTCCTATTCCATGCCTGTTTATGAACCCCAGATATCATTTTTTAAAACCTGAGAAAGGCTTAAGGAAAGTAAGTTATAGGTATCACTATCGATCTTTGATGTTGTTTTAGACCAAGTTATTCCCTATTTTTAAATCTCTGGTCAATATATAGGTTATTGAATATGGGATAGAGAAGACCCTGACATGTTTTTTCCATTTAAGGAAAACTATTGATCTTAAACACAAAGAGTACTGTAGTTTCTTTCATTTCTCTATACAAAGCCTGCGTCCTTACTGCTTTTTACTTGCCTCATTTCTTGCCCCATTGACTTGGATGTTTTCTTAATGCTATCATTTTACTATATATACGTAGTACCATATATACTGCTGTGTATTGCTATTTATACACTACATATTACCATCAGCAATAATACATTCCTATGCCATGGGGGTTAATAATAATGTCAAGGGTCAAAAAACAAAATCCAGAAATGGGAGACAGGAATATATTACCTTATGAGACCACAATATAAATAGCTTGTAGTTCTGCAAGAAGGAGAAACAGTTTAACTAGATCATATTAATGTAAGCATCTGTGTGATATTTACAGTACAGTAAAACCTCAGTAATTTGGGACCAATTAGGGCGAAGATCAAGTAAAAATCAACCTTTTTTAGTAGTTACTTCTTTAAGGATGATACAGAAGTGAAAAATAGTGCATGTGTCCTTGATGAACTTTTCCTCTATTTGAACGCACAAAGTTTATTTTATTGGAACAACTAGAGAAAACAGAACAGGACATAGTGCTAGATTCTGTGGTACAGACTACAAGTGCCAGATGAATTCCTAGAAGTGAAAGATCATTGTGGATTAGAGTAGAGGGGATCAGTGTGGCAGAATAGCAGGATTTGAGTTGTGTCCTGAATGGAAACACAGAATTTGAGTTGTCTGGGACAGAGTACTTAAGGTGGAGGGAACGGTATAAATAAAAGTTTAGAAGCCAAAATGAACTTGGAGGTGTCAGGTTGTATTTTGGGGGGAGGTTTAGAACTGGGGGAGTGATACCGATTTTAGACTAGAAAGTTCATATTTATGAATAGTAAAAGGTTGGAGAAGTGAAGTGAATACAGTTGGTGGAGACCTTGGATAATAAAGCTGAGGAGTTCAGTTAATCGTTTTAATACTTTTTGTAAGAGGAAGGTCATTGTAGGTTCTAGAGTTAGGATGGAACCTAGAACCTTTTAGAAGTATTAATCAATGGTCTTGTACAAATTGTGTTGGAGTTTGAAAGCAGACCAAATCAATTAGGAGAAGATCATTGTCATATTCCCAGTATCAGAGAACGTTCCCAAGTTCAACAAATGTTTATTGAGCTCTCATTATTTGCAAGACTGCAGATACAAAGGCATAAATGAATGAGGAACTTAGGTTCTGCTGGTGTACAACATGATACAAAAATAAGCAAGCATATAGGAAGTAATTTCAAGAGAAACATGTGCTAATAAATGGGCTGTGGGGGTGTGGTCAGGAAAAAAAAACTCTTATGCAAGGTATGTCTTTGAGCTGTGGAATTTTGAAATTTTGTGAGAAAGGTGAGAAGACTGGTTTGAGGTAAGGTGGGGGATCAGCAGAGAGGGTGATGGAACACAAAATGGTTATCTTCAGGAATTTCAAAGGTGGAAGGAGGAGGAGAATACATTCTAGAAATGGAGGAAACGCTAGCTAAGGAATGGAATGGAATTTATAGGGAAGAGTTAGGCTAGAGTGACTGGAGCAGAGATCATGTGAAGGAATATAAAATGAAATAAGACTGGAAATGGTAAATGGGAGTCAGATTGTGGAGAGCTTTAATTGCCAAACAGATGATTTTATTATTTAGGCATGTGCATTTTATCATACAAGTAATAGGAGACGTGGAAAATTTTAAAAAGTTTTTATTGATGTCTTTTCCCATAATTTTCCCCAGTACACCTCCCTTCAGCTCTCCCAGAGAGCTATCCTATATAACAGATATTATTTTTAAGAGAAAAAATAAGTGGAAGAAATCACTATAACTGATCAAAAAAAGTCTGAAAATATGTGCAGTGTACAATACTTGTGGGACCTCCCACCTCTGCCACGGGGTGGAAAATGGGGGTGTTTTCTTATCTGTTTGTTCTAACAATGCTTATTCCTTATAATTTTGCAACGTTTGCTTTTTTAGATAATTCTTTATATTTATATTGTTGTAGTTATTGTCTATGTTGTTTCCTTGACTCTGCTTACGTCAGTCTGCATCATTTCATGTAGATTTTTCCATGCTTTTCTGTATTCATCACAGTCATCTGTTCTCAGAACATAGTAATATTCCATTCATTCATGAACCGCAGTTCGTTTAGCCATTCTTCGATTGAGGGGCATCCACTTTGTTTCTAAGTCATCTCTATCACAAAAATTCTGCTATAAATATTTTGGTTTATATGAGGATTTTCTTCTTATTAATGACCTCCTTGGGATATAAGCCCAGTAATGGAATCTATGAGTCTAAGGGTATCGACTTTTTAATTACTCTATTTGCAGAATTCCAAATTGCTATCCAGAATGGTTGTACTGCTTAACAACTCCACTAACTATGCATTAGTTTGCCTATCTCCCTACAACCCTTTCCAGCACTGATTATTAATGTTTTTATAGTCTTTGCCAATTTGTAGTGTGTTAGGTGAAGTCTCAGGGTTGTTGTGATTTAATTTCTTCTTATTGTTGATTGGGAACATTCTTTCATATGATTGTTAATAGTTTACAGTTTTTTTAACAAGTTTCGTAGTCTTTGACCACTTGTTGGAATAGCAGCAACCACCACCTCCAAAGTGGATAGAATGAGGAATACTTCTCTTCTGGAGTTCATATACAGATTCAGACTCTGGATGATTCATTTAACCCTGTTTGCCTCAGTTTCCTCATCTGTAAAATGATCTGGAGAAGAAAATGGCAAACCATTCTAGTATCTTTGCCAAGAAAACCCCAGAAGGTGTTAGGAAGACTTGGAATGTGAGTGAAAAATGACTAAATGACAAATTAGAGAAATTTAATACAAATCTTTTCCCCGTTTTTCCATTTTCCCTAATTCCCTTCTTACTCTAAGTGCAATACTTTTGTTTGTGCAGAAGCTTTTCAATTCCATGTAATCAAAGTTACCTATTTTATCTTCTGTAATTGCCTCCATCCTTCATGAGGTTAAGACTACATCTGCCCATAGCAGTGAAAGGTATATGATTTTCTACTCTTCTATTTATTTTTAGTATGATCTTTATTATTAAAGTCATTTATCCATTTAGACTGTATCATGGAATATAGAATAAAGTATTGGACTAAACTTAAAATTCAGTCAGACTGTTTTCCAGTTTTACTAGCAGTTTTTTTTTAAATCAAAGAGCACGTTATTTCCTAAGTAATTTATGGTTTCCACTTTTTTGAACCCCAAATCAATTGAGTTCTATGGTTTCTGATCCTCTGGTCTTTTCCATTGAGCTACTTCTTTACTTTTTAAGCAGCGCCAGATGATTTCGATAACTACTGCTGCTTGGAAATATAGTTTGAGGTCTATACATGTATTCCTCCTTCATCTCTTACCTCATTTCATCATTTTTCTTAATATTTTAGATCTTTTATTCATACAAATGAATCATTTTATCCTTCTGTCAGGTGTCCCTTTGATAACTTGATTGATGTAGCATTGAAGTGTAATTACTCGATGGTGTTGTCATTTTTATTATATTGGAACAGCCCATTCAAGCTCCAAATAGTCCTCCACCTATTCAAGCTTTTTTTTTCTTTAAGTCATTTCATAGTTGAATATTTTGTGACCTTTGGTATATTGATTCCCAGATATTTTATACATTTTGTAGTTATTTGGAATTAAGAGTTCCCCTTCAGTCATTACCTCTTAGCTTTTGTTATTATTACATAGATTTTAAAAACATATACACATATATACATATTATATGTATATATAATATAAATAAATAAGTATATATTTTAAAATATATGTAGCTGAAATTATTGTGTCAGTATCTTTGCTGATTCCCTGGGATTTTTTTGAAGTAAACTACATCAGCAAATAGGGATAGATTTATCTCTTTTTTACCTATCTTTACAACTTTAATTTCTTTCTGTTGTCTTATTGCTAAGTGCATTTCACAATTGCATAAAATAATAGTGAGGAGATTGGACATTCTTGATTTATTGAGAATTGTTGGAGATTTTTGAGTCGGAGGGTGACATGGCAATATTTTAGGAATATCAGTTTGGCAGCTTTGTGAAGGATGGGTCAGTCAGGGAAGAGATAGAAGACCCAGAGACCAGTTAGGAAGCTATTTTAAGAATCTGAGTGAGAAGAATTGAGGGCCTAAATAGCACAGCCTATGGTTTATGCTAGGGTAGTGGCTCAAAGAACAAAAAACTAAGGACCAACAGTGTGTGGTGTTATATGCCTCTGTAATCCCTGCTACGAAAGTTGTTGTTCCTTCTTCCTTCTTTTAGAGGATGACATCACAAGAGTGATGTCTTGACTTGTTCGTGAATTGGATTTAAGTGAGGCAGAAACTGCAAAAAATCATCAGCCTTACTCTGTCCTCCAGTGTCCTCAAAGACTGGTGAATCACCTGAGTTGAGTAGTTCTGAGTCTCAGTAGGACTAAAAGTAATCATTGTCCACGTTAAGTTTGGTACCAGTATTGTATAGTGAGTCCCAGAGTGGAAAAAGTGAGGACCCAGTGCATTAGGCTCCATGAGGAGCAGTTTGGAAATAGCTTCCATGTCAATCAACAGTGAGATCCAGCAGGTAAGTGGCAACTGTAGTTCCAGCTTGGGCAAGATAGAGAGAATCAGTTTCAAAAGAAAAGAAGGTCCCAAACTTGGATATATTTCAACAAAGAGGACTTAGTGAGTGGGTAGGGAAGATGAAAGAGAAGGAAGAGGCTTTGTCTTCAGGACTTTGAAACCTGGAAACCAGTATTATAGTGACACAGTTAACAGCAATAGAAAAGTTTGAATATTTTTTTCTCTTTTTTACTTTGTATCTCTTTTTGTAGGGGAGGGAGAGTAAAGTATTTTGACATGAAGAGGATATAAAAAGTGAAATCAATAAAAAAATCTTTTTAAAGCAACGGAGAAGTTGGAAAGGGGAGCCAGTTTATGGGGGGGGAAATGAATTCTATTTTTGGCATGTTAAAAAAACTGCAGGTTTTGTTTTTACATGTAAATGTTGATTTGTACTTTATGTGTTGATCTACTTTGAGAGTCAAGATGGAAGTGATAACAGAAATAAATCATTGGATTAGATGGCCACTATCTGTAAACACTTAATTGAGCATCTCTTCTGTCCGAGTTACTCTTAGGTATGGGGCTATATAATGCAGTATAAAACTGAATTCACTCTCAAGGAGCTAAAAATTCCAGTGTCAGTAGTGCTAATTGAGAGATATTTATAATTAAAACAGCTTCATTTTATACAACACTTTAAACTTTGTGAAGCATCTTGTCTCTTTTGATCATCACAATAACTCTGTGAAGTAGGTGTTACTATTATCCACATTTTACAGATGAAGAAACTAAAATTTAAGTAAGTCACATACCTGATAAATACCTGAGGCAGGACTTAACCTCAGGTAGGTTGTGATGGCTCCCAAGTCTCAGACTTTATCTACTATTCTATGTTGCTTCTAGATGATTAATATTGCTTAGATTCAGAAGAATGAGAGATTACCATGAGCTATGGTACAATTGGGAAAAAATCTCAGAGGTGGTAAGACTGATCTAGGTTTTGAAAAGGTGAGATTTAAAAAGAAAGGAAGGCATCCTAGATATGGGAATGTGATGTGCAAAGCCTTGGAGATGGGAATGAGCATGCCGTATTCTGGGGAACATTGAATAGAACAAGGTGCAGCATAGTTTGCATTGTAGTATAGTTGGAAGATAAAGTTAAAAAGAGAATTGGGGTTAGGTTATTGAGAAAGTTGAAAGGTAAAAGAGTTGAGACTTCATACAGTCACTAATAAGAAATCATAAATTTATGATGTAAGGAACACTCAGATAAAAGGTAATTCAGAAAACAACTTGCAGCAGTATATATGAATGGACCAAAGGGAAGGGAAAGTACAGTAAGGGAAACCTGTGTTGCAGTATAAAAAGGGTTGGATTTGGAGTCAGAGGACCTGAACCTGAATTGTTCTTCTGCCACTTAATATCTGTATGACTTAGGGAAAAATCTCTCGAAAATGAGGTAGTTAGACCATATGTGTTCTACAAAATCTCTTCTAGTTCTGAAACTATGTGACCACTGAAATAGGAGATGGCCTAAATTAGTGTTGGCAGCCAAATAGGAGAGGAATGTGAGAAACATTTTTTAGTTTAAAAAGTACGTTTGATCTTTTATCTTTACATTGTAGTCATTTCTCCCTGCCCTTAATGAACTCTCCTCTGTGGAACAGCAAATGGAGTTAAGCAAAATCATCTAGTTACAGAGAGCATGTCTGGTAGAATAAATAGTGTGTATACTGTCAGACATGCTCTCTGTATTCTCACCAGTGTGATTTTGAAGGACAAATTGACATGAATGAATTAATGGAATGTAAGGAACAAGGAAGGATGAGTTGAGTTGTGAAGCCTGGATGATGAGAAGGGTGGATGGTCCCTTGATCAAGAGATCAAGGTTGTAATGGGGAATGTTGATGAAATTGTTTTTGGAAATGTTGAGTTTGGGCAAGATTGGGCAATATAGATGAAAATATCTAGTTGGTAGAGGCAGTATAGATTCAAGCACAAGTAAGACAGAATTGGAGAGAAAGTGGTTTAGAAGTCATCTGCATAAGTTGTGTGAGAAGAATTTTCCAGGGGAGAGAAGAAAAGGACCAGGGACTAAGATTTGAGGAAAATTCCAACAGTTAAAGAGAAAAGGAAGTAGTGAAAGCTTTCTGAGAGGCATATGGAAAACTGGAATAGTGACAAAATCACAGAAAAAACAGAAGAGAGTTTCTAGAAGGAGTATAACATTCAACAAAAATGGAACCAGGAGAGTCAGAAAGATTAAAGTTTCTAAAGAAAAGTGTAAACAGGATCTGTTAAGAGTCAAAAGATAGGCCTACAAAGGTCTATGTTCCTCTTAGCCTACATTAAAAAATATGAGAGATTAACAGAGAAAGATAAGATTATGGTGAGGTGATAGAGGAAGCAGGAGAATTTTATGCTGCATAGTTTCAGTCATCTTGACAGACTAAAATTAGAACTCATCAGAAACTGATTATTTTTGTTGTGGAGAGTGAAGTTTAAAGAAAAAAAAAAGCCTGGCCCAACCTCACAGATAATAAACCAAAGATTCTTTTTTTTTTTTAATTTTTTTTTATTTACTCATTTACTTTTAATTTAAACCAAAGATTCTATGAAGGATGTGTTGAAATGCTCAGCAGTAACTATGGCCGATTTGGAGTTTTATAACATAAATATAGTGGATCAGGTCTACATGAATTTGAGGCTTTCCCCAGCACTTATTTGGGATCTTGGGAACATGAGTAGGGAAGCTAGACATGAGAATTAAAATAAAAGATGAATTTGGAAATGGGCAGAAATGGAAAATCAGTTAGACAAGTGGTAATGGTCAGCAGCTTTTTAAAAAAGGGAGTGCCATTTTTTTATGATGTTGTGGTTATGGTATCTAAGAAAAGTGTCTAAGAGAGAGGATAATATGTAAGGAGAGAAGGCCCAAGTGGGAAGAACAAGTAGAAGCTCTGTGCTTTGGGCAGTATTGAATGCAGGAGGTAAACCATAGGGAGACTTTGAGAACTCTCACCTAAACTTTACTCCTAGTGTTTAAGGCTTCTTCAGCTATATAAATCAAGACACTGGAGAAAAAAAAAAGCTTTTTTCTTTTGCTAAAAACAGCACATATATAATTAAAGAACATGTAAAAATGTATTAAGTTTTATTAATTGCTGAAGCATGACCATTGGGACCTAGGTTACAGGAAAAGTCAGATGTAACCATGAAAAAAGTAACAGTCTGAATAAAATGAGAGAATTTTAAGTTTTCAAAGTAGTACATAGGTCAGAGTGAAATATAATAAGTAAGATTGTTTCCTATCAGAGATTCTGAATGTTGAGCTGGAAATTTAGGCATTGAAACAGTAGCTTGAGATTAAAAAGTCTAACATAAAATTCCTAAAATTTGAGGCCATGCAATCTCTTACTGATAATTATACTGCACTCAGCCAACATTGTAAAACTGAAATCTAAATTAAATTGCATCCTGGCATCATGTCAACTTGCATATTAATAGGTTGTATTTTCTGTAATATTTTGGCAGTAAATTAAATTATATCTGCTGTTTTATCTTCATATTTTTCTCATGTCCTCATTTTCTTTTTTAAGGAAGAAAAACATTTTAGGATTTTTTTAAAGATTATGAACCCATATAAAGGTGTGTGTGTGTGTTTGCGCTTTAAAACTACTGAATTCATTGCATTAAGATTGACAAATCAAATAATTTCAGCAAACATTTCTCAAGCTCTTGCTATGTGTAAAGCTCTGCTCAGAAAAGAGGTACAAAATAAATTTTTAAAAGGACCAATACTACAATCTAATGTGAAAAATAAAATGGACAAAATTCTAATGCAAATTATGATTATAGCAAGTGCACAAGAGAGGTACAGAGTACTGAGAGAATTCAGAAAAAGGAGGTCACTTCCTGCTGGGGGAATTGGAAAGGCTTCATGAAAAAGAGAGCATTTGAGCTGGGTCCTGGATGATAAGTAGAAAGGAGAAAATATATTCCAGGCATAGGGAGTAGCATGAACAAAGGCAGAGAAGCAAGAAAGAATGAAGATGTAAGAAATGACTACTAAGTCCAGTTTGAGGAATACAATATTTGAAGAGAGTAGTGTGACACATGATTAAAAAAAAAGTAAGTGGTTATAAATTGTGAGGGGACCTGCATACTAGAATAGGGAGTTCAGACTTTACTCAGTAGAGGGTAGGAAGCCATTGAAAGATCTGGAGGTATGCTTTAGGAATGTTGGGTAGTGGTATATAGGAGGGACTGTAATCTCCTTGAGAGTTGGAGTTATTTAACATTTGTGTCTTTGTACTCTCAGCACTTGACACAGTGTTTAGTACATTAACAGGCATTTAATACATGCTTGTTAATTGATTTACTGGAGATGAAAGAAGCTTAAATCTGGACCAGTTATCCAAGTGAAAGCGATGTTGCCAGTGGGAGTGATAGTAAGGAAGCACATATAAGAGACATTAATGGAATAGAATTAACAAGAGTTGGTGGCTGGATGATAGGAATAAAGGAGGAGAAATCATCAATAACCTTTTAAGTTTTTGAGTCAAGGTGATTGAGAATAACTGCCCCACTAACAAACATAATGAACTTTGTGTGAATTTTTTGGAGGAAGAGCAGGTCTTAGAAGAAATAAAGAGTAAGGCATGTTGGTTTGAGGTGCTAGCAAGACGTTTAGGTGGCAACATCCTGTAAGCATTTGGAAGTTAAAGCTCAGAAGAAAGTATTCATTTGGAGATAGAGATGTAAGAATTATATTGGCCAATGGGAGTAATAGACACGACTGAACGAAAAAGTATAAACAAAGTAGAAGACTAAAACAGAGAGTTGGTAAATGTTTACTTTTAGAGCGGAGGAGGGAGATGAAACTAGAGGAAGGGGCAGAGAAGATTCAGTCCAAGAAATGGGAAAAACAACCAGCCAATCACTAAGTATTTATTAAGCACCTAATATGTGACAAGCATTGCTTGGTACTGGAGATACAAGTACAGAGTATGAAGCAATTCTTTCTCACAAAGAGCTTACATTATTTTTTTTATTAGCATACAGTTTTAAACATAAAAATAATGTAACCTACATGGATACTAATAATTTATAAAATAACCATAATAACAATATTAATGTGTTGGTTGGTCTTGTATTTTGGTACAATTTTTCAAAAAATGGTGTCTTTAGAGACAGTGCTACTCATAATTTTTTTTAAAGCATTTAGATCTTTTTTTCCCTTTTACTAATCCATCTCTCCTATTACCCTAACTTCCTACCCTCTTAAGCACTTAAAAAAGCCTAGAAACTAAAGATAAGACTTCCAAATGCATACCCGCAGTTTGGCAGACAAATTCCTACATTGGGCATTCCTGAAAATGCATATCTCTTTCTGAATTTTAAGTTCATCACCTCTTCTGAGGTGAATGTTCATTCCCTTGTTCTTTTGCTGATCAGAATTCTAAAGTCTTTCAAAGTTGTTTTACTCTATAATGTTATCACTGCATAGATTGTTCTCTTAATTTTACTCATTTCACCCTGTATGAGTTCATGGAGTCTTCCCAATTTCCTCTGAAACTGTACATTTTATAATTTCTTATGGCACAGTAATATTCCAGTGCATTTATAGACCACCTTTCTTTAGCCATTCCCCAATAGGAGGACACCTCCTCAAGTTTGGTTACCATGAAAAGAGCTACTCTTAACATTTATAATATCTAAGTCTTTTTCCTTTTTTTTTTTATTTTTTTTTGAAGGTAGAGTCCTAGTAATGGTTTTGCTAGGTCAAAGAGTCTGCACAGTTTAGTAATTTTGGGGACATAGTTCCACATTGGTCTCCCAAATGTCTAGACAAATTCACAATTCCAGAAGTGCAACTAGTGTGCCTCTTTTCCCACAGTCCCTTCGGTATTTGACATTTCCCTCTTTTGTCATCTTTGCCAGTCTGATATTTATGAAGTAGAATTTCAAAGTTGCTTTCATTTGCATTTCTCTAATTAAACTGGTGATTTAGATAATTTTTTAATGATTGTTGCTAGCTTGGATTTCTTCCTTTGAAAACTTCCTGTTCATATCTTTTGACTATTTTTTTCCTATTGGGGAATGACTCTTAATCTTATAAATTTTAATCAGGTCCTCATATGACTTTGAAATGAGACCTTTATCAAATAAACTTGCTGCAAAGATTTTTCCCTCCAGTTATCTGTTAAGCAGGCTTAAATTTTTTAAAATTTGATTTTATTTTCAGGTTTACATTCTCTCCCTCTTGCCTCCTCGCATTGAGAAAGCAAGAAAAACAAAACCTGTTACATATATGTATAGTCAAGCAAAACAAATTTCCCCATTGGCTATGTCCAGAAAAAAGTATTTCTCAATCTGCATGCATTCTGAGTTCTTCACCTCACTTTCTGAAGTTGGGTTGTGTATTTCATCATGTGTCTTCTGGAATTGTGATTAATCACTGTGTTGATTGGATTTCATAAATCTTTCAAGGTTGTTTGTTTACAATATTATTTTACAATATCATTTTTATTGTATAAATACAATATTATTTGTATTGTATAAACTTTCCTTCTGGTTCTGCTCACTTTGCTTTGCATCAGTTCTTATAAGTCTTCCCATGTTTCTTTGAAATCATCTTATCACTTGCATAATAATATCCGATCACATATGCCATGATGTTGTTTATGTGCTTTCCAATTGACAGGCATTCCCT
This sequence comes from Pseudochirops corinnae, assembly GCA_028646515.1. Lineage (NCBI taxonomy): Eukaryota > Metazoa > Chordata > Mammalia > Diprotodontia > Pseudocheiridae > Pseudochirops > Pseudochirops corinnae. The sequence goes on from CM053589.1 coordinate 84,094,011, forward strand.
CAGTTTCCAGTTCTTTGCAACCACAAAAAGAAGAAGCTTACATTCTAGTGGGAGAGATAATTTCATGTAAAAATATAGATATTATAAATACAGCAATCGGGAAAAGCTTCAAGAAGCAGATAGTGCTTAAGTTCATTTTGAAGAAGTAATGGGTTCTCCTTTTCACATCTTCTTTGGTAGTTCATCATCTAATCTTCCAGGTTGAAAAAGAAAGCCAGAAGTGAGGAAAGGGGTATGTTCTAGGAAAGAGAATAGTCAGTATAGATACAGGTATAGGATATAGTGCTTTATTGGGATAGCAGAAGAAAAGCCAGTTTGACTGAACTGTAGAGCTCAACAAGGAGCATAACATACTAGAAATGTAGGTTGAAGCCAGGTTTTGATGGACTTTAAAAACGAAACAGAAGAGTTTATATTTTGTGCTAGAATTTGGAGTTTGAGTAAGAGTGTTAGCATGCTCCCTCCTCTCCTCTGAATTTTGAATCCCTTGAACCATTCAAGTTTCAGGCTTCCTTCAAGAAGCTTTTCTAGATTCCCCTAATTGTTGGTGCCCCTTCTTAAATGCATATGTAGTTTTTGTATTTCCTTTTACTTGTCTATGAATATGTTGTGTCCCTCAATAGAATGTAATATCTTTGTGGATAGGGACTGTCTCATTTAAGTCTTTTTTGTTTCCAATATCTAGCTAAGTACCTGGAAACTTAGTAGGCACTTAATAAATGCTTGTTCAGCTGATAATGATGAAGGAGATAGGATGGTATGATGGAAAGAGAGCTGAGTCTGGAATGAGAAAAATCTAGATTCTAATCTTGGCTTTGCCACTTGTTTTGTGACCTTATACAAGCTGCTTAACATTTTTTAGCTTCAATTTCCTAATTCCTCTCCATGCTACACTCCCAGACTTAATTTACACATTGGAAATACATTCCTCCTCTGTGGCCTCTCTGATTGGATGACTTCTCCCAAACCTCCGTTTAAGAAGGATGACTAGGGCTGCTTGCTAAGTCTTGTTCCTCTCTTGACTGTACTCAGGCTTTCTCTACCATCTGCCCTTCCCCTTTTCAGCTTTGATATGTTATCTTCCCCCATTAGAATAAAAGCTCCTGGTGGGCAGGGACTGTCTTTCTGGTTGTATTTGTATTCCCAGCGCTTAGCACAGTGCCTGTCACTTAACATTAACATGTTTTTCATTGACTGATCTCTAAAAAGGGGGTAATATTACTTGCTCTACCCTTCGTATCGTCTCATTAATTTCTCAACCTTTGTAATCTATCTCTTAACTTCTTCAATCAACCAAAGCTACTTTCTCCACAGTTAACAGTGGCCCTCTTAACTACCAAAATCTAATAACTTTTTCTCACTTCTCATCCTTCTTAAAATCTCTCCGTGGCATTTGATACTGTTAGCCATTCTCTTCTTTTCTGGGTTTTTATGACATTACTCTCTTGGTTCTCCTATTTGTGTAACTATTCTTTCTCATATTTCTTTGGGGATCACCGGTCTCGCCCTAGGTGTTGTGCAGGGTTCTGTTCTGGGCCCTCTTTTCTCTTCTTTGTGTACAGTCTCAGTGACATTCTTGACTCCCAAATATTTAATTGTCATCTTCACACAAATGACTTCTAGATTTATGTATCTAACTCTAGTGACTAGAGTCTAGTCTCTTTCCCGAGGTTCAGTTTCATATTATCCAACTACTTATATTATTCTAGGATCAAATTCAGATTTCTCACTTGACATTTAAAGCCATTCACAACTTATCTCCAACCTGTCTTTCCAGATTTATTATACATTATTTTTCTTCCTTTGCCATTCCTGATAAAGAACATTTCATCTCTGGTGTGATTTTGTACAGACTGACTCCCAGGAATGTACTTCCCATCTCACTGCCAACTCTTAGAATCCCTGATTTACTTCAAGGCTCAGTTACACCCTGCACCTGGATCCTCAGTTGCTAAGGTGTCCTCACCTGAAGTTATCTTGTCTTTAAATTCTGAGTATTTTGCAAATAATATGTATCCATAGTATTTCCCCTGATACTATGGAATGTGAGCCTAAAAGGAAGACACTGTTTCATTTCTGTTTTTTATTCCTTAGCACCTAGCACAGTGTATAGGAAGTAGCAAGTAGTTGACATCTTGTAAATGCCAGTTGATTGATCCAGACAGTTATTTGGTTCTGTCAGTTTTTCCTGTGAAATATCTTTTGGATTTCTTTCTTCATATTCCCACTAGTACCTAACCACTGTCATCCAAGAGTAAGACAAGTTGATCTTGTAAAAAAAAAAAAAACAAAACCAGAAACCAAAAAAAAAAACCAACCTTTAACTGCCTCTTACAGTCTTTGCCACAGAATTTAGCAAAGTATAACACCCTCTTACTCTCTTACTATAAATTTTTTATCCCTAATAAGTATATAATCAGTTAATAGTCAACAGCCATTTATTTAGTACTTAGTATATCGAGACACTGATAAGCCAGATGTTACAAATATAAGCAAAAAGAAAAACACTTCCTGCCCTTTCCAAAAGGCTTACATTCTAACAGTGAGGTAACACATAAAAGAGGTCCTGTATGGGGTAGACAGAGGGAAAGATGCTCACAGGGGACAAGACGGCTACTTCCGTAGATTCATAAGTAAAACTAGAAGAAGAATGAGAGATGATTGGCGTGGACCTTTCTTCAAAATGTAAACTCCTTGAGAGCAATATTTATCTTATATTTATTTTAAGTCAAATCATTATTTCTTAGGCAGGAAACTTAATTAGTTAAAATTCATTAGTAAATGCTTAAAATGCTTTAATATCTGGGATTGGTCATTACTACCATGCCAGTTCATCCCTTTATGTAATTTAAATTTTTTTTTCTGTAATTTTGTTTATACTTTTAGTTTGCTTGTTGAATTTAGTATTTAGCTGTAATAAAACCTCATTTAACTCAGTGTACTCTTCCAGACACAGTTCATAAAATCAAAATTAATTAGGATTTTAGTTAAGTTTTATGATAATTTTGATAGGCACTGTGCTTAAATTCGAAGGACTATTTATTGAAAATATGTAAGGAGATCAGATTCAAGAAGTACTTGTTTAATAATAATCAAGTGATATATTAATTGCAAGTAATTTCATAAAAATCTAATTTAAAACATAGCATAGAACCTCCATGGGTCCTTTAATATTGATGAAAGCAAGATTCTTAAGAACCTAGCAGATGATATTTAATGGAACTGTTTCAAATAGTTGTACATTTTGGAAGTAATGAACAATTTTCATTTCTTTTAAAATACAATCCTGTGATTTGAAATTTTCACTTTTTTAGATCTCCTTGTCTTCTATAATATGGTCCCATTCTACCTTTTACCTGTTTTCGTTCGTGAATCTTGTGCTTCCACCCAACTGGTCTAAACATACCTTTTTTCTTGCATGTTTTTGATTGTGATGTTCCTTTCACTTTGATTCCTTTACTGCCAGATATCTTTTCAAAAGATTTCGTTAGCTTGCAGACCTTGCAGTTAATGAGCTTACCTGTTTTTCCAAAACCCACCAATATTCTTTCGTTACTTTTGATTATTTTTCTTGTTTGATGGATGTGAAGGGGTACTAAAGAATTGTTGTAGTTATTGTTTCTTTGATTATTAATGAAGTTAATTTTTTTCTTTAAAACATTTTTATTATGAACTTAAACATGAACATTTTAGAATACAAAGAATAATAGGAAAAAAGAATTTTATAGAGAACTGAATCTCCAGGTACTTTTTTTTTTGCCTTTTTGGAGGGGGAAAGGCAGGGCATTTGGGGTTAAGTGACTTGCCCAAGGTCACACAGGTAGTACATGTTAAGTGTCTGAGGCTGGATTTGAACTCAAGGCCTCCTGACTCCAGGGCCAGTGCTCTATTCACTGTACTACCTAGCTGCCCAATAGCTTGTATTTTTTTAAAAGTTATTACAAAAGATACTAAATTAAATTTGACATACTGGTACTAGTATTGTCTTTCTTGTTTGTCTTCCCTTTGAGCTTTCTTTTACTCTCTTCTTGTATTTATTTCTTTAATCTTTCATGGATTTTTTTTCTTCTTATATTTTGCAACAATATCCTTGCTGCTTTGCATCATTAACCTCTAATGTCTAATGGTTCTTGAGACCCTATCAAGGTGTCTGAGAGTTCAAAACTATTTTCATAATAATACTAAGATATTTTATGCCTATTAAAATAATCCTTTTTTAAAAAAAATTTGGGGCCACTTGGTGGTGCAGTGAATAGAGCATTGGCCCTGGAGTCAGGAGAACCTGAGTTCAAATCCAGCTTCAGACACGTAACATGTACTAGCCATGTGACTTTGGGCAAGTCACTTAACCCCAATTGCCCTGCCTTCTCCCCACCAAAAAGGCAAAAAAAAAAAAAATTGATCTCTGTATCTAATTCAGTCTCTCTAATACTTCTCAAATGAATGAGTTATATACATCTTTCTTTTGATGCACATGATCAGGTTTAAAAAGAGGCTTAATATTAAGGACATTTGTGAACATAAAATATTTTAAGTGAATTGGTCACTGTCTACCTATATACACAGAGAATATGTCATAAGAAAATAACAGTGTAAAAAGTTCAGCAACCATTAGCAAAATTCTTACTCTAAGATATCAAACCTTGTCTTCATAGAAAAAGGAATTTGATGGCATGATGATCATGTATATGAATCCCTTGATTTATTCATAGAACCATATTCTTAAATAAAAAACCTTTTTAAAATTGCCAGATCAGTTTCACATCATTTAATTTAGTAATAATTTATCAAATGGTTACTATGCTCAGTGGACCCAGTGATATTACTGGATCACAGGGTATACACAATTTAGTGGCTTTTGGGGCATAGTTCCTATAGCTAATCCAGTTCACAATTTCATGAAAGGTTTGTTAATGTACCTATTTTTCAGTAGTCCCTCCAGGGTTTGTCATTTTCCTTTTTTTGGTCAACATTGCTAATTTGAAGGGGGCGAGTTGAAACCTCAAAGTTGTTTTAATTTGTATTTCTCCAGTTAAGCTTTTTTTCATATGTGCTGTTGGTGACTCAGATTTCTTCTTTTGAAAAGGACTTGTTCATATCTCTTTACCATTTATCAGTTGAGGCATGTCTCTTATTTTATAAATTTGAATAAGTTCCTTGTCTACCTTCGACCTTTATCAGAGAAATTTACTGCAAAGATTTTCCCCTCTTTACCTATTGAATAAAATGTATTTCTGTACCCAACTGTGTGTGTTTGTGTGTGTGTCACACAGAAGTGTCACCCATTATTCCCTGTCCACTTCATTTTTGTTTTATTCTTCTTGCATACCTCAATTATGTGACATAAATTTTCCCTTTCTTTCTCTCTCTGATTTTTTTTCTTGAATTTATTGTTCAGGACTCAAGTTTGATACATTTTTAGGTCTGTAAAGTGGTGTGATAGAGGTTGGCTGTACATCTCCCTGCTGTTCCATCATCTTGGTTCCACTGAAGCCCATTTAAAGCAACCAGATGACTGATGTTTCAGAAAATGTCAACATCTCTCTGAATGACTGGATGATTATTTTGAAGGGCTCCAGAGGAGCCCTTGTGAAATGATTTTGATCATGTCAATGTTGAATTCAATCTCCTTGGAAAAAAAATTTTTAAATAGGGTAGAGAGAAATACACAGTAATTATGACTCTGAAAAAAATTTTTACATCAAGTTTCTCTGATAAATATATAGAGAACTGAGTCAAATTTATTAAAAAAAGAGAGAGAGAGAGAGAGAGAGAGAGAGAGCCATTCCTCAGTTGATAAATGGTCAAGAGGTATGAACAGGCAGTTTTTGAATGATGTAATCAGAGGAGGGGATGTGGGAAAATTGAGATACAAATGCACTGTTGGTGGAGTTGTGAACTGAGTCAGCAATTCTGGAGAGCAATTTGGATCTATGCCCAAAGGGATATAAAGCCATGCATACCCTTTGACCTGCAATACGACTACTAGATCCATATCCTAGAGATATTAAAAAAAGGAAAAGGACCTATACGTACACAGTACTTAAAGTAGCTCTCTTAGTGGTGGCAAAGAATTGGAAATTGAGGAGATGACAATCAACTGGGGAATGGCTGAACAAGTTTTGGCATATGATTGTGATGGAATACTATTGTGCTATAAGAAATGATGAACAGGATGCTCTCAGAAAAACCTGGAAAGATTTACATGAACTAATGCGAAGTGAAATAAGCCAAATCACGAGAACATTGTATGCAGTAACAGCAATATTGTATGATGAAAAACTGTGAATGACTTAGCTATTCTTAGCAATCTAAGACAGTTCAGAAGGTCTTATGATGAAAAATGCTGTCCATCTCCGGAGAAAGAGCTAATGGAGTCTGAATGCAGATTGAAGCATATTTTTCTTACTTTAAATTTTTTTGTTATTTTTTGAGTCTGTGTTTTCTTTCACAACATGTCTAATATGGAAATATTTTACATGACTGCACATGTATAATATATATCAAATTGCTTGCCTTCTCATGGGGGGGGTATGGAAGAGAGGGAAGAAGAGAATTTAGAACTTAGAATTTTCAAAAACAAATGTTAAAAATTGTTTTTATGTGTAATTGACAGGTAATGGAAAAATATGAAGGAACTCAATTATAGTTTGCCCAGTCTATAATAATGTGCAAAGCCTGATCAAAGGCATTTTTGATGCAGGATGAGATCTTTCTCCTTTGTCAGTGTTGTTATTCAACAGAATGGCTCACTTGCCAAAATCAAAAACTTCTTGGTTTAAAAATATATCTGCAAATTATGCATGAGACCAAGTGTTACCAATGCCAAAAGATGAGTTAATGCCTAAAGGAAATGATACAGAATTTGTATTAAAAAATCAACAGTTCTGGTCCAACAGTCTGTAACACTTAAAGGGGAAAAAAAAGTTAGAAAAAATTTGGTTGGAACCTGTATCCAAAAATGTAACATCGCAAATTGATGAGTGAATTCTAGAACTTATCAATATTCAGTAAACATTTATTAAACTCCTACTCTGTGCCAAGCACTGTGCTAAGCTCTAGGGATACAAAAAGAGTCAAAACACAATTTCTGCTCCTAGGGGCAGTAGGAAGCCACTGGAGTTTATTGAGGGGGTTGGGGGATAGTATGTGTGACGTGATCAGATCTGCATTTTAAGAAAATCACTTTAGTGACTAAATGGCGTATACTTTAGAATGGGAAGAGACTTGAAACAGACCCACCAGCAGGCTTTTGCTGTAATCAAGACATATAAGTGCTTGCACTAGAGTGGTGACAGTGTCAGAGCAGAGAAGGGGACATTTTTGAGAGATGTTACAAAGGTGAAATCAGAGGTCAGAGATAGTGAGGAATGTAGGCTGACATCGTCCTATTTCTCTTCTCATTTTGTCCTCTACTTTCTTTCCTCTCACTCTCTTCTTAACCCCTTATAATCTGGCTTCTGACTATCATTCTCTCCTGGTAGTCCTCCTACCTATCTGTCTGACTACTCCTCTGGAGCCGCTTCTAGATCATATCCTCTAACCACAGGTATCCCTCAGGGTTCATCCTGGGTTTTCTTCTCTTCTCCCTTTAAACTACCTCACTTGGTGATCTCATTAGCCCCCAGGGATTTGATTACCAACTTTGTGTTGATAATTCTCAAATCTACTTTTTCTGCCTCTAATCTCACGTCTTCAATTGCCTGGGGGCAGAGAAGGAGCAGTCAGATAGGTAGGTAGGAGGAATACCAGGAGAGAATGATATCCTGTAAACCTAGAGAAAAGAGAGTATCAAGGAAGAGAAAGTGTTGAATAGTGTTAAAGAGAGACCAAGGACAATGAAGACTGAGAAAATGCTATTAGATTTGACAACTAAGAGCTCCTTAATATCTTTGGAGAGAGCAATTTTGATGGAATAAGTTAGAAGCCAGATTATAAGGAATTAAGAAGAGAGTGAGAGGAAAGAATGTAGAGGCACCTACTGTAGACGACCTTTTTGAGTTTTGGTACAAAGGACAAAATGACAAGAGAAATAGGACAATAGTTATCAAGGATGGAGAGATCAACTGAGGGATTTTTTTCAGGATAGGGGAGATGTAGACATGTTTGGAGGTAGTAGTAAATGAGCCAGTAGAGAGAAAGAAGCTTTAAAAATAAGTATTGAGAGTGGGGATGACAGAGGATGCAGTTTTCTGGAGGAGATGGAATGGTATCACTTGAACTTAGCCTTGGTAAGGAATAAGGTCATTTCATCATATGAAACAGGTAAAGGAGGAGAAAGTGGCAGAATGCATGTGGGTGATAGGAGATGAGGAAGAAGGGAGAAGATATGTAGTTCACAGCAAATGGTCTCATTTTTTTTTTCCTGTAAAATATGAGGCAAGGTTCTCCACTGAGAAAATGGGGTGGGTGGGGTAAAGTAGAAGTGAAAAAGTCCATGAGAGCTGCTTTGGGGAGATAGTGAGTTGATAAAGGAGGTATTTCCTAGCATCAGTGAGGACCCAGTCATGGTTCTGTAACATAGATTTCTAGTGGACCCAGCCAGAACCAATTGTGTGAGTTTTCTCCACCTTTGTTCAGTAGCATGTATGTAGGGATGAAGGTGATGAATATAGTGGTAGTGAGCCAAAGCTGAGACTTGGCTAGGTGTAATTTATAATATGATAAGGGAGCTACCTCTTCATGAGAGGAGGACAGTAGAGATGAATTGCTTCACCAGGGAATCAAGATGGGGAGAAAAGGAGAGGGTGGCTAGTGCAAGGGAGATGGCCTGGGAAAGAATTGAGGAGTCAGGGGATTGGAGGTCACAATGAGGATGAAGAGAAGAGTTATATAAGGGAAGGAAGAGAGGTGAAAAGCCAGTAGATTTTGTTAGGATAAGAAAATTTCAGAATTCTTTTTTAAAAATTTATTTATTTACTTTTAGTTTATGACATTCAGTTCCACAGTCCCTTGAGTTTCAAATTTTCTTCCCCTCCCTTGTCTTCCCCCTCCCCCCATGACAGCATGCAATCTGATATAGGTTCTACAAATACCTTCACATTAAGCATTGGTCAAGTTGTAAAGAAGGATTATAACCAGTGGAGTGAAAAACAAGAAAGAAGGGACAAAACAAAACAAAACACAGAAGAGAAAGAAGTAGTTTGCTTCAATCTGCATTCAGACTCTACTTCTTTCTCTGGATATAGATAGCCCTTTCTGTCATGAGTCTTTTGTAGTTGTCTTCTTTTTTTTTTTCTTTTGCTTTTCTTTGTAGGGGCAATTGGGGTTGAGTGATTTGCCCAAGGTCACATGGCTATTAAGTGTTAAGTGTCTGAGGGCGCATTTGAACTCAGGTCCTCCTAACTCCAGGGCCAGTGCTCTGTTCATTGTGCCACCTAGCTGCCCCTATAGTTGTCTTCTAACCTTGTATTGCTAAGAAGAGCCCAGACTATCAAAGTTAGTCATCACGCATACGGTCTGTCTGTACTTGTTTACAAAGTTCTCCTGCTTCTGCTCTTCGGATTTCAGAATTCTTGAACATAGAGATGGTACATTTGTGGGTAATGGCAAGATTGAGAGTATGATCATATTTGTGTAAGGTGGGATAGAGGAGTTGCTTTTAGTAAGAGAGTAGGCTGAGGAACTGAGTGACTAGGATATTTGAGGGAGAATTGATATGCATGTTGGAATTCCCTAGTATAAAGACAGGAGTTGGGGAGGTGAGAAAAATTATAAGCCAGATATTGAGCTCATTGAAGAAGGGAAGTGACCTGAGGTTCTGTAGACAACTACTACCAGGATTTTGATTGGGTAATAGATATAAATAGCATGAACTTCAAGAGAGGTGACTCAATGAAGGAAGAAGGAGCCTAGCAGCAAGGAGTATTTCACCTCCTACCCCTTGACCAGTGAGCTGAATGAAGGTGCAGACAGTACTGTAAAGGGTGGCCAGGGATGCTGTGAAATCAGGGGAAAGCCAGGTTTCAGTAAGAGCTAGTAGGTGGAAAGAGTAGGAAAAGAATAGATTTAAGATGGAAGGTAGTTTGTTTACCTATGGAGCAGACATTCCAGAGGGCACAGTGGAAGAACTGAAACTTTGGTGTGGGGGATTTGAGGGGGATGGAAATGAAGAATTGGGTGGTGAGTTTGAGTGGGGTTTGGGTGATGATCTACAGGAGTTCAGAGTCACTGAAGGTATGAAGGGTATGAAGGTATGAGAATGTTTGTCATTGAATGGAAGGTACCACTCTTCTACCATCAAAGGACAGGTGCAGCAGGAGATGGGAGATCTGAAGTCAGAGGGAGAGTTACTCTTTACATCAGAGATTTTCTACATCCCAGTTGGGAGTTTGGGCTGGCAGCAGGTGGTGGAAGAAATCTTGTGCTGGTACAGATGAAAGTGTTTGCAGATGGAAGATGCTTGGCTTATCACCAAGCAGCCTTTCCTCAGGGAACATCCTATGCCAAGTAGGAGATGGAAGATTCAGGATGCTAGCATACTCATGGTCTTCTCACTTAAGGAGTATGTAAGGCTATATAGAAAATAGTAAAGGCAGGGTCCTGTGGACTTAAGATTTATTTAGCTGTTAAAATATATTTGGTCTGGGCAGCTAGGTGGCGCATTGAACAGAGTGCCAGCTCTGGAGTCAGGATGACCTGAGTTCAAATCCTAGCTCAGACACTTAACACATACTAGCCATATGATCTTGGGCAAGTCACTTAACCCCAATTGCTCTGCCTTCCCCTCAAAAAAGCAAAAAATAAAATATATTTGGTGTAATAGAAAAGAATGAAAGAAGGTACAGTCCCTCTCCTTAAGGAACATAGATTATAAAAGTGATATTAAGATACAGAAACAAATAGTTCTAATACTAAACAAAATGTAGCAAATACAAAAGAGAGATCCTAACACTGTTATGAGAAATTTGTGGATAAAGACATCACTTTCAGATGAGGGTGGCTCCTAAAATGTTCTGTGGAGGAGACAGACTCACCATTTAAATGGTGGTTTGATTCCTGTTAGTAGTTTTATAGGCCTGACAGGCTAGTCGATGATCATCACAAATGACTGTTCTCTGTATCTCAGCAGCTGGAATTTTCATGATAAACTATGCCATCTTCTTAGTTAGTTGGTTTTATTATAAGAAATTTTGGTAAATTTACAAAATTTTGTCAAATGTAAGGCATCTAAAAATAGTTATTAAAATATTTATGCCTGAGACATTGTAAAAGAAGTAGACATATCAACTTAAAATCCTTGGTTATATTAAGCAATTGAAATTTATTTTTATGAAATGTTTTTATTTTATTGAAGTAATCCTTTATCTTTCAGGTAAAACTGCCACCAATGATGGAAATCATAACTGCTGAACAGCTGATGGAATATTTAGGTTAGTGTTGAACAAAATAGATTATTTGTATCTCTTTTAAAGGAAAACATATTTTAAAAATTTATGTTATAAGATTTGTTTGGGGGTACTATAAAAGACATAAATTTAAATAATGAAATAAAATTATTTGGTTTATTTTTAAGTTACTGTTCTTAGAAACTATTTCCCTGCTGTGTGGGATAAAGAGATCCCTAAATCACTCGGAGACAGCTCAAGGTGAAAATAGAGAAAGGTCTCTTTATTAGAATCTCACGAGAAGCAGGCAGTCCAACCACTGAACAAAAAATTCCAGGGGTCGGAAGGCTGAAGCCCCAGGGCAGAAGGGTTAATTTATGCTAGTCTGGTGGGTGGGTGGGGTGTTTGGGAGGGGTTAGGGAGGAGTCTGGGAGGAGCCAAGGAGTAACTAATACTTAAAGGAACACACATCCTTCACATCAACTGCCATGTGCTTTGCCCATAATTCACTGGGAGAAACCGGGAGGGGGGCTAGAGAGGAAGTGTGGTTTTTGCCTTGACATGTCACTAGGTAACTTTTGGTCAAGGATGAATGACATAAGTCCAATATGGCTGCCGGGAGGATAGACTTGATGTGCCAGGTTTGAAAGCTAGACTGATTAGGGGTTTCAAGAAGTCCCATCTTGGGAGTGAGTCATCTCTGATAGTGTTTTTCAAGGTTCCTAAGCAGCTGGCCACTAAGAACAAAGGGGTTATGTATTTCTCTAAGAATATTTGGATGATTGATTCATGGGAAACTATCTAACAGACCTACTGCTAGCTTGGGAAAAGACTTTGAGGCTGGGGGCAGGGGAGAGGCAGATTAATGCCTTTATGGCTGAAGGCAAGTGGGACTTTTACAGCTCAGTTGAACAGGCTTATTACTAACTGACATAGGTGCCCGAACACAAGTGAGATTTTACAAACTGAGATTACAATAAAGCATCCCAGATTTTATCATTCCCCCTTAACGGATAAGACACACATTCATTTGGGGACAAGGGATGAAGGTCTCAGCTTCCCAAGCTGCTTCATGCTGAAAAAGGTTGTAGTGCTGTCCCTGTCTCAGAAGTGGGGGGGTCCATCAGTCAAGGGGCAGGGGGCTGCAGCCAATGTCCGGAACTCAGCAGATGCCAGATCCAAAGATATTGGGCCTAAAAGATACAAATCTAGAAAAGTGAGCACACAAACGAGAACCTAAAAGAAGTAGGAAAATGACCAGAGGTAGAGTGAGTATGGGCTACTATAATCTATTACTCAGACTATTTAACTGTCCTTAATATCTCTACCTGCTACATAGACTAGGTGCCTCATAAAATATTTTTCACTAACATAATTGTAGACCTTAAACAAAAGAGGTTTCTGACTTAAACCTCACAACTGAATAGTAGACACACATCGTTGTTTTACAAAGCTTGTCTGTCCTCTAAAAGAGATATTTAAGAAATTGAATCTTTTACATATACACTCAGTTACAAATGTTAACTTTTGCTTAGTTCATGGAATAGCCACAAATCCATATGGGAACAGCAAACACTATTCTGCTTTACAACCTATTACATCAATTTAGCAATACTCAATTGAAAACTTTATAAACCTTCAGAAATTGTCACATAGGATTTTCTAACAGTAAGGGAGATCAAAGTAACACAAAGAGAACAACACAAAGCAATAATCTTAAGCTGTAGCAGTTCCTGTACAGGCCTGGATTCTTGGAGAAGCTGGAGATGCCATCTGCATCTGATGTCGTCTTTTCCAGGTCCCTGGACTCAGAAGTTCACTCTGGAGCAATGGATCATCAGTCAGGCCTGATAAGGGGCTCACAGAGACATGATTTAATACCAAGGGCGCATAGAAATGGTTCAGTTTTCTAGCCACACAGGCTAGGTACATTACAATAAAGTTTCACAAACAGTTACAATACTGCATCAAAAAAATCCAAACTTTTGATCCTATTACCAAACCTGCTCAAGGTTTGAGTTTCCATGATAGAGAAACCTTTGAAAGCCAATCTTATACATCTATATATAGTTCTTAGAAGAATCAATCTGATCCTGTTGCTTTCCTCAAAATTTTAGAATCGAGTTACAAATCTTTCTGCTTCCAAAAAATACTTCCTCACACACTCTCAACATACTTAAACCTTTCTGAAACTGATATCAATTAACTAGAGACAGGAAGGGTTTGGATAAATCCTCATTTGTCCCCAGACCTTCTTATCTCTCTTTCCAAATCCCTCAAAATCATTATTCAGTTTATTCAGCTTCCTTTACATTTGTTATCCACAAAGCGAGGTGGTTCATATCTTTTACTGACTACTTGCTCTGATCATAGAAACTTGCTATAGAAGGGATAAGCAGGGACATATGACATTCCAAATATGACAGGATAAAACATCGTTGGCTCTGTTTAAATTCAGATAAAGTCACAGATATCCATCCATGTAGTATTGATACTTCACAGCTAGACTCAGGAATAGGTGGGCAACGTTCCTTTTCAAAGGATTTTCATGGCTAAACTGAGCCAGAAGGGGTCCCATCCCAGACCGGGCTAAGATTGCCCCTTTGGCCTTTATCAAATGTAGACTTCCACCAGTTGACAGTATAGGATCACACTCCCTTTGAGTAGCTTGTGGCATTTGATGCAGGCACTGACTTATGCAGGCAACCATACCCAAATTCAAACTCCAAACAAAATTTAGTTATGGTCCCAAATGCCTTTTTCCTCAAACAACAAGTCTGATTAATGACAGCTTAGAGCCAGTTCTCTTGTTTATTCATTTTCCTTATGGCCCTAAGGCCAAAGGCTCTATATATTTTAGCAAATGAAAGACCACACTTTGTCCCACACGCTGCCTTTCTGCCTAAATGTAAGATTATATAGTGGCAAAAAGAAAATTCAGTATTTTAGAAAATTATGTAATTCATGTTTATTCGAAAACAGTAAAAATTAAATACTTAATGGTTGAATTAAGATTCAATTTTATTTGTGCATTTTCACATCTTGTCATTAGGTTTTTAGTGTTTGATATAAAATCAACTCTAAAATATGGATGGTACTACAGCTTCCCTACTGGAGTCTGAGTCTTGTGATAGTCATTCTTATGCAGATTTACCACTGTAAAGATGTGAGCCTTTGGGCAAGTTACCCTACTTCTCTGAGCCTTAATTTCCTTGCATGTAAATGGGAGTATTAAAAATGGACGTTTGACGGATCTTGATTTCATCATTGTATCATTTCTTCCAATGATATATATTGCAGTTTATCCTTGCCATTATTGCCAGTTTATCCATCCATTCAGCCTGGGCAACTTGTTCATATCCTCCTATAAATTTGCCTTCAGCTTTCCTCCTCGGTAAAATTAGGGGATTTGGATTGTATCTCTTAAAGTTCTATCTTGCTCTAAAATTTTGATTCCAGTATAAGTGTTACTTCTAATACGGTAGAGAAATTTTTTTCTTATTAAGAGCCAGAGTTACCGCTCCACAGGGGAAAAAAAAATCAAATAAAAACAAGTTTAAAAGTGACTTCAGGGGCAGCTAGGTGGTGCAATGAATAGAGCATCAGCAGTGGAGTAAGGAGGACATGAGTTTGAATCCAGCCTTAGACACTTGACACACTAGCTGTGTGACCTTGGGTAAGTCACTTAACCCCAATTGCCCCACCTTCCCCCCTCCAAAAACATTAATTCACCCATGGGGTAGCTAGGTGACACAGTGAATAGAGCAGCAGCCCTGGAGTCAAGAGGACCTGAGTTCAAATCCAGTCTTAACATTTACTAGCCATGTGACCTTGGGCAAGTCACTTAACCCCAATTGCCCTGCCTTCCCCCCTCCAAAAAAAGCAAAAAAAAAAGTTCATTTTTTTCTTTAAGAAGAAATAAATTGTTCAATAATGTATGTTTTAAATTGACTGGGTAGTATAACATAGTAAGAGATATATAGATCCTACCACTGATACTTAAAACTTATTAGTTGTTTGATTGTGGGCAAGTCATTTAACCTCTTTCAGCATTAGTTTTCTCATATATAGAATGGGAATAATACATATAGTACTTTAAAAGGGTTATTATGAGGATCAAATGAGATAATACAGGGTTTAAAGCACTATATAAATGTCAACTATATTTATGAGTTGCTGTATCTGATTTATGCCTGATAGTAATCACATTTCTAGATTAAATTAAGATTATGTCCCTGTAATTTATTTGGAACCTTTTTTTTTTAAAGACTAGTTAATATCTTCTGCTGGAAATTCATATCAATGAATTATTTCTCCTGTACTCATTAGATATTTTCTTATTATTTTTAGCATTGGCAGGGACTGTATTTGTTTTTTAGATCTCCATGGGGCCATAGAAGCTTGTAACTCCAAGTCTAAGTTAAATTACGTGGGAGATTAGAGGAACCTATGGGGAGGATTAGAGATTCCCACATTCTCCCTCTCTTTCTAAGTTTATTGCCCAAGAATCGGAACATATAATGTTTTTACTTCAATTCAGATAGCATTTATTAATTGCTTTTATGTACAAGGCAATCTGGTGCACAGAGAGTAACAGTAGTTCCTGCTCTCAAGTGACTTACTTTCTGCTGTAGGTACAAAGTAATTTCAGAACAAAAAAATTCATAAAGGTGTACAAATAGGACAATTTTGTTACTGCTTTGTTCAATTTAATATATACTTCTTTTGAAACTATATATTACAAAGGTTCATGGGTTTCATATGCAATATTTTTTCTTCTTTATAATTAGAATTTTTTAGTTTGTTGGTGATTAATAATAAAAAGACCTTTTTTAAAAAAAAAAAGAAATTTCAGAAGGGAGGGAAAGAATACCAACATGTTGGGAGGATCCAGAAAGATAGATAAGGAGGTGATACCTCACTGAGTCTTGAAGGAAACTAGGGATTCTTTTATTTGTGTTTGCTTTTTAAAATAGATATTTATTGGTATTTTTTATATTTATACTACCTACATTTCCTCTTTTATTCTTCCCCATCTCCTTTTCCTTACAACAAAGATTTTTTTTTTAAAGAGGAAGAGAAAAAAATAAGCAAAACTAATTAACATGTTGAAAAAATCTGACATTATTTGTGAGGCTTTATATCTCTAGGCCCCTTGTATGAGAAAGAATGGGTGTGGGGATGGAAAAGAGGTATCTGCTCAGACGTCTTTTGGGACAAGTTTGTCCTTTATAATTTCATGATATTCAGTTTTAATTGTTTTGTGGTTTTTCTTTGGTTATACTAGGGGTTCTCAACCTGTGGGTTGCGACCCTTTTGCGGGTCAAACGACTCTTTCACAGGGGTCACCTAAGACCATTGGAAAACACATATTCCCAATGGTCTTGGAAGCAAGACACCGTTCCTCTATCCTTCTCTAGGTGGGTCTGCCCACATGCAGATACACCCACATAGGAATATTAAAGGGTTGCAGCATTAGGAAGATTGAGGACCACTGCATTATACTGTCAGAATATATTGAAGTCTTTCTGTGCTTCTCTGTATTCAGCATGTTCAATTTTTTTTAAAACACAGTAATATTCCATTATGTTCATGTACCACAATTTAAGTATACCCCAATTTATGGACATCTTCTTTGTGTCCACTTTGTTACTGTCACAAAAAATGCTGCTGTAAATATTTTGATATATATGAAGCCATTCTTTTTATTTGTGACCACTTTGGGGTATATACATATATACCTAGAAGTGGACTATCTGGATCAAGTAGTATGAATAATTTTATTTGTATAAATAAATTTATTTGCATAAATCCAAACTGGGAAACTAGGAACTCTAAGAAGTAGAAGTTATATTGGAAAATGCATTCCAGGAATATGAGCAAGGCTATACAGAGCCACAGAAAGAAGAATTGGCATATTGTATTCTGGGAATAGGTCACTTTGACTGGAATATGGAGTGCATGAAGAGAAGTAATTGTGAATTAAATTTAGAAAGATAAGTTGGACCCAGATAGTGGAGGACTTTAAATGCCAGGTTGAGAAGCTTGTATTTCATACTAATAGAAATAGGTAACCATCGATGATATTGAAGGTCTTAGACCTTTAAGATTATCTTGGCTATACTATATAGAGTGTGTGTATATACATAAATATACATATATATATATTCAGAGAGCAGAAACTTATTGGTTGTTACTATAGTCAATACTCAATAAATGCTTATGAAGTACCTACCCTGTCCTAGGCACTGTGCTAAGTGCTGGGGATAAAAAATTTTTTAAAAAAATAGTCTCTACCCTCAAGGAGCTTACAGTCTCATGGGAGAAGACAGCATGTAAAAGGAAGCTGAAAGAGGGGAGCAGAGGAAGTGTGAGGACATGGTGGAGATATCTCAAAGTAGTATAGCCAGATGGGAAATAAGATGATGAGGACCTAACCTAGAAAAGTAGCTGTGTGAATAGAGAGAAAGAAAGTAATTGGGAAATGTATTATGGAGTTGGGATGGTCAAGACCTAGTGATTGATTGGATATGAGAATAAGGCAGAGAAGAGTTGAGAGTGACACTCAGGTTGAAGATTTTTGGTAATTAGGAGGATGGTAATACCCTCAAAGAAACAGTTTTAATGAAGAACATTTTATCAGTTGACTTAATGTGCAGTGTATATAGTTAATATTTGATTATTTACTCACCTGAGGATAATTATTTAACCTTTCTGGGCCTCTCTTTTCTCATATGTAAAATAAGGGTATTAAATTAGATAATCTCTGTGGCTTTTTTTCTGACCCTAAACCCTTTGACTCTCAATATATATTCTATAAATACTTGCTGCACTAATGCTGTGGATTTGTTCAACTATTTTAGAAAAAAAAATTTGAATTATTCTTAAAATGTAACTTAATTGTATGTATCCTTTGACCCAGCAGTATTACTATTAGACATGTACTGCAAGGAGGTCAAGGACTGGGGGAAAGGACTCATGTATAAGAATATTTATAGCATCACATTTTGTTGTAGCAAAAACCTGGAAACAAAATAGGAACCCATTAATTGGGGAGTGGATGAGCAAATTGGGGCATATGAACATAATGGAATTTTATTGAGCCATGAAAAATAATGAATATGGGAAATTCAGAGAAATTTGGAAAGACTTGTGTGAACAAGTGAAGAGTACCATATAATCGTTTAATAGAATTGATGATATCTAACCTGGAGAAGAGAAGATTTAAGGGAGATATGGCAGCTTTTAAGTGTTTAAGAAATTGTATTTTGAAAATAAGATTGATTAGATTTGTTCTGCTTGGCATTAGGTGGCAGAACTAGGAACAGTGGTGAAAATTTTCAGAGAAGCAGTTTTAGGCATGATGTAAAAATGGAAATTTCATTTGTATAGCTGTCCAAAACTGGAACGAGCTGCGTCAGGAGTGATTGAGTTCCTCATCACTGGAAGTCTTCAAGCAGGTACTTTTTAGAGAAACTGTAGAGAAAATTTCTGATCAAATATGGTTCAAATTAAATGACCTCTGAAGTCCCTTCTGGCTCTGAGGATCTATAATGTTATAAACCAGACTCATTGCTTTTTCACCAAAATCAGTTTCCCTTCCTGACTTTGCCATTTCTGTTGGTTACACTATTATTCTATTCCTTTAGGCTTGAAACTTTAATTTTTTTTTTATTTCTCTTTTTACTTTGTTCTTTATACCAGTGAATCAATCACCAGACATTTATTAAACCCCTGCTATTGTGCCAAGCACTGTGCTGAGCCTGGAAATACAAAGAAAGATAAAAATAGACCCTTTCCTTAAGATGCTTGCATTCTTAAGATGCTTGCATTTCCTTAAGATGCTTGCAACACATTTGTGCATATAGTTATATAAAAAATTGATACAAAATAACTCTGGAGAGGGAAGGCAGTAGCAAGTAGGGGGATCAGGAATGGTCTCTTCCAAGTGATATTTGAGTTGAGTTTTAAAGGAAGCCAGGGATTCTAGGAGTTGGAGTGAAGAGGGAAAGCATTCTAGACATGAGGGATACCTAGTGCAAAAATAGCTTCTTTAAATAAGAGATGGAACATTGTTTGTGAGGAACCACAGGTAGACAGTATGGCACATTATAGAGTGAGAGAGAGTGTGTGCGTGTGTGTGTGTGTGTGTGTGTGTGTGTGTGTAGTAATGTGTAAAAAGACCAGGAAAACTAGGAAGGGACCAGATTATGAAGAGTTTTAAATAACAAAGAAAGGAGTTTTTATTTGAGTCTAAAGATAATAAGCCACTGGAATTTATTGATATGGGGGATAGGTTTTTACATTGTCAAACCTGTGCTTTAGGAATATCAGTTTGACAGCTGTGACGAAGGTGGATTGGAGTGGGGAGGGACTTCAGATAAGAAGACCAATTAGTAAATTACTCCCAATGGTCTATGTGGAAGGCCTGAACTAGGTGTATGAGTTAGAGAGAAGACATGTTAAGAGAGGTTTTGAAGGTAGAAGTGTCAAGATTTCACAACAGAGTGGTAATGTGAAGTCAGGCAATTTATGGATGACACCCAGATTAGAAACCTAGGTGATTGGAAGAATAATGGTGCCCTTGACAGTAATAGGAAAGTTTGAAAGAAGGGTAGGTTCAGGGGAAAGGATGAGTTCTCTTTTGACATGTTGAATTTGAGGTTCCTGTTTCCAGTTAGTAATCATGTCTTCATTGTTCCTTAGATAAGTTTTTGCAGGTCATGGGGTTTAGAACTGGAAGGGACCTTGAGATAATTTGGTTCAATCTCTTCATTTTACAGATGAGGAAACTGAGCCCTGGAGAGGCAGAGTGAGTTGATCAGTATCATATAGAGAGAGACTTCATCTAGAAGACTTCAGTCTTCTGGTGCCAAATCCATTATTCTTTCCTTTATACTGTGCTCTTTCTGTTGTCCCTAATGTTCTAGTCTCACTTACCATGCCACTAATTCTGGACCTTATCACCTCGCTGTTGAATTACTGTAGTAGTTTTGTAGCTGATATTCCTGACAGTATTCTTAACTTCTTCACTCTGTCCTGCATACTACTGCCAAATTAATCTTCTTCAAACATCCATTTCATATCCTATTCTCCTTTTCAGAAGCCTATAAGAATTCCCTTTTGTCATTGGATCAAGTCTAAAATCCCCATGGTAGATGGAATTTAAAGCCATTGTAGATAGAATTTTATAATCTGACTTAACCTCATCTATCTAACTTTGTGTTCTACTTTCTGGCATGAACTTTCTGCTCAATTCTAGTCACTCTTCTTAATGGCCTTCCATATACCATGTTTCCTGTCACCTCTGCTTTTACCCATGACATTGCCCCACTTTTTCTCGATTCTTCCCCATCTCCACTTAAGGAAGGAGCACTTTCCTTCCTTCCATTTAGATTTTTAGCTGTTGAGACCTATTTTAGATTCCCTCTCTTCCCTGGAGGTTTTAGGCTTCAGAGCTGTTTTCCTTCATTATTTCCCCTGGTTTCACTGACACTTCGTTATATGTCTTGTTCTTTAATTGTTTTTACCTGTGCATCATCTTAACATCTAAGCTATAGTCATTGGCCCAGTTGTAATACTTCATTGTATTTCATCTTGTCAGCAAATTTGTAATCTCACTGATGGGGGTTTCCCTTCATTGGTGCAGGTTGTAAAATATCTATGCCCTCTCATCCTTCATGATTGATGTCCATAAATTCTTCTAAAGAACCTTCACAAAAGAGCTTGCTAGAAGTCACACGTTCTTGCTCTTCTTACTTTTTAGCCTGCACATGCAGACTATTTATCTGTTGCTCCCTGCTCTTACTTTATGACTAACCTACCACTTTTTCTAATTGTGCATTTATTTCCTGGATAGTATTTATTTGCCACATATTATATGTAGGTAATTTTTGGAAATATGGTAGGGTTTTTTTTGACAAGACAGTAGAATAAGTGATTATGACTCAACCTGGCTCCCCTGCACCACCCCAAAACAACAATAAATATAGTATAATTTTTTAAAAAACTGTAAGTGTGGGGAAAAGAAACCTTCATAAAAAAAGGCTAAAAGAAAAATTTTTGCATGAAACAAATGAGTAAACAATGGTTTTGTATGGTTGCCCCATAAAACTCCAGGACCTTGAATAAAAACTGTAGGTTAAAGAACACAAGGAGAAATCTTCAGAAGTATAAGAATTCGTCAGTAATATGACCTCTAAAGTAGAGATGTGCAATAATGTGCCAGGAACACAGTAAATGTTTAATAATTACCTGATGATTGATTTATTGGTTGATTTAAACTTATAAGATTGAAAAAGAAACATGTCATTCATATAATTGGAAGTAGATTGCTAAAGGAAAATAAACGCAAGAATTGACTGTGTAGAAAAGACAGAGGAAAAACTTAATGAAGCACTTCCAAAGGAGCAGTATTGAAGAGGTGCTGAATGGCCTATGTAATATATTTTGGGGTAACTTTATGATTTTATTCATTCAATTTTGTTTTAAGCTGTAAAAGCCACATTTCTTAACTGTTTCTCCCCTTCCCCCAACTGTACTTGTCTTTCCCTGCCCCAGCCTA
>CM053589.1:84116001-84140230 GCA_028646515.1 Pseudochirops corinnae
GTACTACCTCCTTTTGTCCTAGCAAACCAAACCCATCCACTTGCAAATCAGGATGGGAACATCTCCTTTGACCTGACCTCAAATCTGTGACCGCTGGTCGACCTTATGACATTTCAGGGCTCAAACCACAACCCCTGCCCCTTCCCTCCTGCTATTTGGCCCAGTATATTATGGGTAAAACACATGCGCAGTTGATGTGAAGGGTGCATGTCCTTTTAAGTATTAACCCCTCCCTGGTCCCTCCCTAACTCCACCTTTGTACACCTCATTAGCCTAATGAACTTATGATTGACAGCTTTGTATCTTTAAATATGCTTCTCTGGACCTTAGAACTCTGCAGATGGCCCTTTCTAGTAAATAGCTTTCTCTAGCCTTTTCTAGCAGGTCATATAGGCATTCTAGTAGGCCATCGGCCTGCTGCAGAGCGTCACACTTCCAGACTTTCTCTGACTCCCCCCCCCCCTTGCCCCTTGCGAGCTTTTCCTAGCCAGGTTTCCTCACCCTACCCTTTTGTCCTGTGAATCAATAAACTTTTGTAAATCCACCAAAAGACAGCTGAGCCTGTAATTCTTTTCAGACTTGAACCTAGAAAGGATTTCTCATTAGAAATCCCCCCAAAACCTATCCTGCATCAGTATCACTCAGGTAGAACAACAACAAAATGCAATGATAGAAGAACGGATTGAACTGAAATACCTTACGTGTCCACAACCTGCAGGGCAGTGCTAGAGGACAGAACTTGGTGAGACAATCTGGGAGTTATTGATTTTCCAGTAAAATAAAAAGAAACAAAATCTGAATTTTGTATTCTAGGAATTCATACAAGAATGTTGCCTAAAGTATAGGAAACAATACATATTTAGAATCCACAAAATTCTAACAGAAATGAACTCTAAGTTGAAGTTCTAGACTTTCAAAGACAAAGAGAAAATCTTCTAAGTAGCCACTAGGAAATGATTATGTAAAAACAATTAGCAATGTGAATTGTACAAGATTCAGCAAGGACAGCAGCAGAATAAATTAGAAAAACCCAGTTTGCTGCTTTGGGGAGGAAGGGGGAGACTTAAAAGTCAATGATTTCACGCACATCAAAAGTCAAAGGCCACAATAAAAGCTGTCATTTCAGCTGAATTTTTTTTTGGAGGGGGTAAGGCGAGGCAATTGGGATTAAGTGACTTGCCCAAGGTTACACAGCTAGTAAGTGTCAAGTGTCTGAGGTGGAATTTAAACTAAGGTCCTCCTGACTCCAGGGCCAGTGCTCTGTTCACTGCGCCACCTAGCTGCCCCAAGCTGAATTTTTAAAAAATTACAAAACTGATGTCTTAATTATAAATTCAGGTAGGCCAATACATAGGATTAAGAGAAACAAATGGATGAACTACATTATAGATCATAGATTTAGAACTGAAAGAGACTTTAGAAATCATCTAGTCAAAACCTCTCACTTTATGCTTGAGCATACAGATCCAGAGACCTTAAATGAATTGCCCAGTGTCACAGTTGAAACAGTAGGATAAAAGATAAGATACACTGTATTAATACACTGTATTATAAAAATATAAAAATAAAAGACACATATACATATAAGGGAAAGATCTTGTAACCAAATATCTGAAATTTAAAGAGAATTGACATAAATTCATAAGAGTTACTCCTAAATAAATAAATATTTAGCAGAAAGACACAAAGGTTTCTCATAAGAAACACAAACTATCGATAACCATCTTTAAAATACTCAAAATTACTAATAGAAAAGTACAAATTAAATCAATTCTTAGGCTTCCATACTTATCAAATTGGCATAGATGGTAATGGAAAAATTCATTGGGGAAAATATGGTATACTAGACTCACTGATTCACTGTTGGTGGAGCTATGAATTGGTCCAACTATCTTGGGAAATGATCTAGAAAAGTTAGAGAATTATTCTATGACCCAGCAATCCCACTATTTGTGGTTATTATCCAAAGGCTATTATTAACAACAAAAAAGACCTATCGATTGGAAGTAAATACATTACTACTTATAATAGGAAAAGCCTCGAAACAAGACTGCATGGTGGACAGTTGAAGGATAACTGAACAAATTATAGTGTATTAATAATATTTGATTAAATATTGTATCTTACCACAAAGAACAGTAAGTATTAAGAATTCAAAGAAATGTAAGAAGACCTCTTTAAAGTAATGCAGAACCAGAAATAGCAATATATATAGTTATAAAAACCATGCAAATAGCAACTTTAAGTGGTAACAAAATTTAGATTTTCCTTTTGAGTAATAATGGAAATTGGGGGCAGATCCAAGATGACAGAGTGAAAGCAGGGACTTCCTTGAGTTCACCCTGAAACCCCTCCAAATACCTGTAAAAAATTACTCTAAACAAATTCTAGAGCTGCAGAACCCACAAAATGACAGAGTGAAACACATCTCTAACCCCATAGCCTGGAAGACCAACAGTAAGGGTATATTGCACAGGACTGGGACTGGAGTGTAGTCCAGCATGAGCTGCACTGGGCACTACGGGAAGGGGGAAGGGCTGGAGCAGGCCTCAGGATTAAATTGCTGGCAGCTATGGTGATTACCAGATTTCTCAACCCACAAACGCCAAGAACAGTGAAGAAGGTCAGTGGGAGGGCTCTGTGGGACCTGAGTGAAAAAGGAGCATGTAGTCCAGCACCAGCTTCTGGGGTTGAAGCAGCAGGTGGCAGAAGCAGCAGCTGCTCTGGGCTCATAGATGATGGGGGATCCAGCGGCTTATACAAAACCTTAGAAGCCTGGGACAGTACACCTACCTCACCTCCACCCCCACCCCCTCTGGAAGCAGAGTCCTGCCTTGACAGAATTGAAAGAATCCACTAATCACTTCTTGAAAGAGATCCTAAAAGAAAAATTCCTAGGAGTATTGTAACCAAATTCCAGAGTTCCCAGGTCAAGGAGAAAATATTGCAAGCAGCCAGAAAGAAACTATTTGAGTATTGTGGAAATACAATCTGGATAACACAAGGCCTAGCAGCTTCTACATTAAGGGATCAAAGGACTTGGAATATGATATTTTGGAGGTCAGAGGAACTAAGATTAAAACCAAGAATCACCTACCCAGCAAAACTGAGTATAATACTTCAGGGGGAAAAAATGGATATTGAATGAAATAGAGGACTTTTCAAGGATTCTTGCTCAAAAGACCAGAGTTGAATAGAAAAATTTGACTTTCAAATACTAGACTCAAGAGGAACATTAAAAGGTGAACAGGAAAGAGAAATCAAAAGGAACTTATTAAAGTTGAACTGTTTTCATTCCTACATGGAAAGATGGTTTTGGTAACTCATAAGACCTTTCTCAGTATTAGGGTAGTGGGAAGAAATAGATAGATAGATAGATAGATAGATAGATAGATAGATAGATAGACAGACAGACAGACAGACAGACAGACAGATAGATAGATAGATAGATAGATAGATAGATAGCACTGGATGAGTTGAATATGAAGGGATGATATCTAAAAAATAAAATCAAGGGGTGAGAGAAAAATAATGGAAATCACTAAAAAGGTACTTTGTGTTCTGATGCAATTAGCACATTATGCAAAAAGAAGCATAAAGATAAGTATAGGGAATCCCTCTTCCATTGAATGCTTTGTAGGACATCTTCCATAAGAGCAGAGAAAACTTTTGATTACTAAGCCTCTCCTTATCTTCTGTCTTCCTTGAGGCAAATTATCAGAGGATTACTGAATATGGTCATCTCCTTGGTTTCATTAATGAAAGAATCCTTTATTACCTTAAAAATAACTGTTATGATCATTACAAAAAATTGACTCAGTATAGGAAAACTTGAGGGTCTTTTCCAATTAATACGTATGTTAAATAGTTAAGTATCTATTTTATCCCAGACACTGTACTAGGTACTAAAGATACAAAGAACAAAATTAACTAGGTACTACCCTCAAGGGGCTTATATTCTTTTTGGGGAAGCTTGATGTATATAAATAAGTATATACGAAATAAAAGGATTTTTGAAAAGACAAATCTTTTGAATACCATAGTAGCTGTTTTTCGTCTTATTTGGCAATCAACAGAGTAAAGGTATGATTAGATTCTTATACTCTCATTTTGGGAATCAATATGGAGTTTGAATAGGTAAGATTCTAATTGTTATAGTTAAAGATAGTGTCTTTCTTCTTTAGTCTTTTTTCTAATTTGATGCTGATTTCTGTCAGTTGTGTTTCTATAATGGTGTGGTTTGTTGTATAAAATTGTTTATAAGCGCATGTCAAACTTTTTATCAAACATGGCCTCAGTCTATGTTTATAAAGGTTTTTTAAAAATGAGAAAGAAGCATATGAATAGTTGTTTATGTTCTCTTGATTATCTTTTTTGGGTAATATCATATACATTTCCCTCCCCCCCCTCCCCCCCATTCTTTTGGTGTCTTCTTCTAAACCCTGAAAGATCTTGTTAGGTGATCCCACAACATTTTTAGGAGCAGTTAGTTGGCCCAGTAGATAGAATGCCAGCCCTGGAGTCAGGACTCATCTTCCTTAGGTAAAATCTGGCCTCAGACACTTACTAGCTATGTGGCCCTGGGCAAGTTACTTAACCCTATTTGCCTCAGTTTCCTCATCCAGAAAATGAGCTGGAGAAGGAAATGGCAAACTACCCCAATATCTTTGCCAAGAAAACCCCAAATGGGGTCAGGAAAAGTCTGACAGTACTAAAACAACTTAACAAAAAGGTTTTTAAGACTGCATCAACTACAGCCTGGATTTCCTTGTTTTATTCTCTGTATAGTAAAACCAGTCTTCTGAAATCTTATATTGCACATCAGAATTCTAGTATTAGGCCCAAACGTGGTAATTCCACTATTGTTAGTATTGAAAATGGAGCATTATAGAAGTATTAACTATTCTTTTCCTTTCCCCATCAGTTTTTTGTCCTGCTACTTTAATTAATGAATGCTCAAGAGGACAGGATTCTGTTGAGTCTCATATCAGTAGAGCCTGTTTGTATTATGAATACTCTTCACACCAGGGTTGAATTGAAGCTCTTCTGGACATCTTAGAACCTGCCATAATTTCCATGTTCCTTGTATAATTTCTGACAGTCTAGACCTACTTTCTTTTCACAGTGAGGCATCAGAATAGGACTTTGTAGAAAAGTTTAGGTATAAATATATTTATACACATGTATACATATAATTAGCTTATCTAAATATGTTATATGATAATTAATATTTATAAATATTAATATGAAATACACATAATAGATCATTCTGACACTCCTAAAAAGATAACTAAGAAACCTTGAATGATTACAACTTTCTGCATTATCCATATCTTTCAGGTTCACCATCAGATATGGACCTACTAGGTGTAGACACTATAGAGGAACTATAACAATGCTTGTTTATTTCACAGTATCCATAATATCCTCGTATGATTATGATCTTCAGTAATGGAGATTATAACCCAACTCTGCTTTTTTGGTCTTGTGCAATTAATTGGGGCCTTTCCATAAATCCTTTATATCCAACATAATGGAGGTCTTTTTTGGGCCTTTTAATAATTCTTGAATATCAATGCAGTGCTTGATCTGGTTAGCTGCTGTCCTTTATCTCATTACATGGCTTGCTTACCACCTTTTCTGGCCATATATATCCCTTATATTTTTTATGACATTTGTCATATAGAGGTAATTTTTGGTACCTTGATTTGTAGCCAAGTAGTCTCATCAGGAAAATATTGCTATTAAAAAGCTGTGTTTGCAGAGTATGGAACTATAGTTTCCAAAATGTGATCTAACCTGTTCTCCTCCCATTGTGTTCTGACCCTTGCTTGTTCTCTTACCAATTGACTGTTAATGTAGTACATCAGTACATACATCTTTACAATTCTCTACTCAGTCATTGGAGTAAATAATTCAAAACTTTTGTCCCAAACTAAACATGATTAAAAATACATACTGTTTTAAAATCTTATATAGTAGACAATGTAGAATCTCATAAACCATAATACAGGTAACATTTTAACAACTTGTATCTGACTGAAATAAATTAATTGCTTATTATGTTTTATGTTAAAAATAATTTAAAATGTCATTTTATAATGTAAAATAATTGACTTTAAGAATTGTGCTTCCATGTTACATGGATTGTTTTTTTTCCAGAGCCAGAAAACTTGAAAATACATGCTTATTTTTAAGTTTACATTGAATGCAATTTTATTGTTTGTTTTTGTAGGAGATTATATCCTTGATGCAAAACCAAAAGAAATTTCAGAAATTCAACGTCTAAACTATGAGCAGGTAATTTTTAAAAAGGATATTTGTTACAAAAGGGAAATCATTTTACATAGTTTAATGTAAATTTAGTATCCCTTGATATGTGTGATACTATGTTCTTGGAAAATTACCTGTAAATTTATCTTAAATGTTATTTTTTCATTCCTATTTTTAAATGGAAAATGTGACTTGGACAAGAAAATCAAGAATGCACTGTCTAGGAAGTGTGAATGAGAGAGTATATTCTGTTTTTTCTAAGTTCCACCAGTTGTCCACTGTGCACAGGTGACCACCCAGTAGTTTATTTCTTCCCGTGATTACATTAAGTAGGGTTATAAGGAAACAGAATTCGTTCCTTAATTGTCTCTTCTTCACAATTGTTAACTGGCTTGATAGCAGAAATGGGAAAGAGATTAGAACTGTGTTTGTGACCCTGGACAAATCACTTTACTTCTGCCGGCCTTAATTTCTTTTTCTGTAAAATGGGAATAATAAGAATGCCTACCTCATAGAATTGTAAGGATCAAATGAGATAATGCATTTAGAGCACTCTGTGACCATCACAGTGCTATATCAGTGCTCATTATTACTTGAAAGAAGGAAAGAATCTGTAATAAAGAGGGGACAGGGAACAAGTAGAGGGGAATGTGTAAGAGGATAAGTTAAAGGGAAATACACATTTAACAATAGTAATTGTGAATGTGATTGGGATGAATACAGCCATAAAATGAATGAGGATAGCAGAAAGAAATAGAAAGTAGAATCCAAAAATATACTGTTTATAAAAAATAAACTTGGAATATAAAGATTATACATTTGGAATTAAAAGGATTAAAGAAAAAAAAACTTATTCCTTAGCTGAACTTAGAAAAACAGGGATAGAAATCACCAAATGAGACAAAAATAATAGATTTGATTAAAAGAGATAAGGGAACTATTTTGTCGAAACATACCACAGACAGTGGATGAATTTTAGAGCTTAGCTCTATACACCAAGTGGCATAGCATTTAAATATTTAAATGAAAAGCTAAACAATTTTTATAAAGGAAAACAGAAACACTCTGATAGTGGGCTACTTCAACCTACCCCTTTCCAGAACTAGACAAGGCTAATTAGAAAAGAAAGAGGTTAAGAATCTGAACAGGGATTTTAGAAAAGTTTGGTATAATAGATCTCTGAAAATTATTCATTTGAGATAGAAAGGAGTATACATAGTTCTTTACTATGCATGGTATCTTGACAGCAATCAGCCATGTATAGGAAATTATGGTTTTTGAGCCAAATCTAGCCTACCTCCTATTTTTTGTACAGCCTGCAAGTGAAAAATTAGTTTTGATTTTTAAAGAAAGTATCAACCCCTGTATCTGAGCATTAAAAACCTCACAAAAAATGTGGTGAAGCAGTAATACTAAACACATCCTTTACTGACTACAATGCAATAAAAATTATATTTAGTGAAGGGCCATTGAAGAAAGGACTATATTGAATTTGAAATTAAATTACTTATAAAAAATTAGTACGTCAATAAATCTTAAAATGATAGATAATTTCATTAAAGATAATGACAATAGTGAAAAAACATGACAAAATTTTGAGGATATGGCCTAAGGAGTCTTTATATCACTAAAAACTTTGATTGACAGTGGAGAAGAATGAACAGATCAATAAATTGGGCACAATAACTTTTTAAATAGAAATTAACCCAGTTTTAAAGCCCAAATTAAATAGCACTGGAACAGTGAAAATCAAGCAAATGATTAACAAAATTGAAAGCAAAAAGTCAATTACATTAATAAAACTAGCAGCTTAAAAAAGTCATTAGCTAATTTGATTGGAAATAAAGACAACCAAATTACCACTATCCAAAAAAGAAAAAGGAGAATTCACAACAAATGAAGAAAGTAATTTTTGGCAGAATACAACACTCATTTCTCTTAAAAACACTAAAAAAACCTCAAGGAATAAATTGAACTTTCCTTAATGTGCTAATTAGCATTAGATCATGTTAATTTTAGAGCATTTCTCTTTATTAAAATTGAAATGCATCAGGAAGAAATAGAAAATGAGATTCCATTCAAAATTTCTATGAAATGTGTAAAATACTTGAAATCAACCTACCAAGATACACAAACGCACTTTTTAAATACAGTTACAAATCACTCTTTATGGTAATAGTGACAGACCAAAATATCTAGAGAAATATCAATTGCTCATCATAGTAAGCCAGGCCAACATAATAAAGATAATAATATTAAATAAATTAATATAATAATATGTTAATTTTCTCTGTGTCATACCAGTCAGGCTACCAAAGGATAACTTTATGTAACTAGAAAAATCAATAGCAGACTTCATAGAGTGAAGAATCCTGAAGGAAATAATAAGGAAAAAAAGTGGGAAGGAAGTGGCCTAGTAGTATCAGATCGCAAACTTTACTACAAAATAATAATCATCAAAAGTATTTTTTTCTGATTAAAAAATACAGAAGTTTAACAATGGAGCAAGATAGCATACCAAAGTAATTGAACCAAGTACCCTACTATTTGATAAACTTAAAGACTCTAGCTAGTAGGGTAAGGATTCACAGAGTTTTCAAAATTAGCTGGCAAAATTGGACAACAATCTGGCAGAAATTAAGTTTGGACCAACACCTCATACGACATACTACTATAAGTTCCAAATGGATACTAGATATAAAAGGTCATATATCATAAGAATAAAGCAAGAAATAAAATATCTTGCAGATCTATTTATAGGCGGAAGATTTATGACCAGTTGAGGAATAAAGATCACAGAAAATTAAATGGACAATTTTGATTACATAAAATTAAAAATTTTTTTGCACAAATATAAGTAAGATTAGTAGGGAAACTGTTAAGTAGGAAATAAATCTTTGCAGAAACTTTCTTTACTAAAGGTCATTTTCCAGTACATATAATAAACTAATTCCAATTAATTAGAACTAAGAGCTTTTTCCCATTTGATAGTCAAAGGATATGAACAAGTAGCGTTCCAAGGAAGATATCTAAGCTATCGCTAGCCATGTGAAAAAAAATGTCCTAAATCACAAAATTAGGAAAATGCAAATTTAAAACAGCTTAGAATTAACCTTAGGAACATCAAATTGAAAAATTGACAAAACAAGGAAAATCAGCAAGATTGGAAAGACTGTGGGAAAACAGACACATTGATACATCATTGATGGAACTAAGAATTGGTCCAGTGATTCTGGAAAGCCATTTGAAATTATAAATTATTGCATATACTTTGACCCAGCAATACCATTACCAAGCCCATAAAAAAGAGATTAAATAAATTTGTTCATGAAAGAGAGGGAAAATATTCTACATGTACAAAAATACTTATGACAACCAGTTTATAATAGCCAAGAGAGCATTGTATACAGTAACAGCAATATTATTTTTTAAGAATGACTTTGAGCAAATAAATTATTTTGTCTGTTATAAATACCCAAGTTAACTATTAAAAAAACATATGAAGAAAGACTCTATCTGCATCCAGAGAAAGGACTGATAAATAGAAGTATATATAGAATAATTTTACATATATACATCTATTTGTGTCTAATGGTAGCCACCTCTAGGGCAGGGAAGAGAGAAGGAAAAGGGGAGTGGGGGGGAGGGGAAGAAATTTGCATGATAATTTTGCTGTGTATTTGAAAGGAATAGCAAGTTGTGCAGAACAGATTTTCAGTTTCATGTGTAGCCATCTTTTTGTACTGTTATGGAACTGCTTTTTTTATTCCATAAATTAAAAATAAAATAAATTTTAAAAAGTATTTATAATACCTATTTTTGCAATAACAAAGAACTGGAAAACTAAGGAAGGGTATGCCCATCAGTTGGGAAATGGTTGAACAAATATAGTATATGAATGTAATGAAATACTATTGTGCTGTAAGAAATTATAAAAGAGAAAGTTTCAGAGAATTCTAGGATGATTTGTATGCAACTTATGCAATATAACTAGACAAACAGGTACTATAACATCAGCACTTTAAAACAATTTTGAAAGACTTAACTCTAATCGATGCAGTGATTCACCATAATTCCAGAGGACCAGTGACAAAGAAATCTAGCCATTTCCTGATAGTTGGTGGATTAATATGCTAGTTATATGCAGGATGCAAACATTTTTTTATATGACCAGTCTCTTGTTTTGTTTGATTCTGCATATTTGTTGAAAGGGTTTTGATTTCCTTTTTTTCAGTGCAGGGGAAGAGGGCAAAACAATTGTATACTTGACATTTGAAAAATGTGAAATTTAATTTAAAGACAAGAAATTCAAGAATGAAGTTGTAAACCTGGGTGACCAGAAGAATGTAGACATAGGCAAGTTAGAAGGAAAGTTGAGGCTTTCAGGAAAGATAATGAATCTGTTTTGGACACATTCAGTTTTAGATTAAGACTGTGGGATAACCAGGTGATCATGTTTACCTGGCAGCTGGAGATGTGAAATTAAAACTCAGGGTGGGGATAAGGACAGAATTTGCAGACTTAGGAGTTATCCACATGGAGTGATTGAACCTGTTAGAGCTGGGAAGACTGTACAGAGACAGGAATTGTATAGTCTTTTGTGATTCCCTGAAATATAGAGATTAAAGTTTGTCATATTTTGGGGGCAAGTTCACTTACTCCTCTAGGCTCTCTATCCCTTAATTCATCCCCTTTGCTTATAAATTTCTCAAGCTTTTTCCAGTTGAGTTGTCCTTTGATCTCAGTTTGCTGTTTGCTTTGTTGTTGCTTTTTAACTTCTAGTAAAACACTTCTTTCATTGAGTCTGTGTTATTATTTTCTTTCCACAAATAATTCCCTTACTGTTTGAATTATTTCACAATTGAGTTGTGCTAAATCCTTCTCTTTGTTTAACTGATACTAATTCCTCCTTAATTTTTTTAGTGGTTTTTGTTTTTTAAATTCAGTTTCATATGTTTTTGTTGGGACCACTTTTGATTTTAATTCATTATTTTTTTATATTGTTTTCTTTTTAGATACCTTTAACTCATATTTGTTCATTGTGGGTGGAGGTCTTTGTTTCTTTCTTTTGAATTCATTTCCTCTGCTTTTTCTTTTCTGAGAGACTGTTCTTATTTGAAGTTCTTTGGTTACCTTCCTCTGTTAGGGGAGGGCAGAATTTGTCTTCTTGTTGGGAATTTGGCAAGTCTAAGCTCTCTTATGACTTCACGCTATGCTATCTTGCAGGAAATTGATTTTTTAATTTTAACATTTATCTTTTTAATTATATGGCCACCTTATATTTGAGATCGTACATTCAGGCCAAAATGTGATCCTTAAGCTCTCTTGAATTTTAAAGTCATTGAATATTAAGAGTTGTAAGAGACCTCACAGGCCATCCAATACACCCATACCTGAGCAAGTATGTCCTCTACAAGATAGGGCTGCAACATGCAGCTTGCCGGCTGCATGCAGCCTATAATATTCCCTAATGCAGCCAAAGCAGATTAAAATATAATTGGAAAATTTATAACTAAATAAATAAAAACATAGCAAAACAGATAATGTTAATATTTGGTTTTCTAAGTCATTTGTGCCCTTGGTTTAATGGTTCCCACTTCAATTTTTTTGATACCACTCTTCCACAGTATTCCTGATGAGTGATCATACGTTTGTTTGAAGATTTCAAGTGTTTAAACAAATCTAATTGTTAGAATGTTTTATCTATATTGAATCTAAATCAACCACTTTGCTACTTTAACCAATTTTTCCTAACAGCTCCTTTTCTACATGATAACCTCCTCTCCTTCCCTCTCTTCTCCCTTCTTCACTGTCTTTCCTTTTGTTCCTTCCCCCTTATCCCCAGGTTTCTTTTTTTCTTGTTTTCTTTCTTTCTCTTTTTTCTCCTTCTTTCCCTCCTCCTTTCCTTCTTCCTTCACTCACATTTTTCCCTTCTTTCCTCCCTTCTTTCTTTCCTTCCTTCCTTCCCTATCAACATTCATGTTTCTCTCCCAATTCTCCCACAAAAAAAAAATAAAAACAAAGCTCTTATAACAAAAATAGTAAGACAAAATAAATTTCCTTCATTGACCATGGTCAAAATATGTCCACTTCTATACTCTTGTATTTGTCAATTCTCTGTCAGGAGATGGGTAGCATGCTTTATCATCAGTTCTAGAATGTCATTGAAATTGTCATTTCATTGAACACGTCATTTCATTGAACACAGTTTTTTTTTAAGTCTTTCAAAGTTCTTTTTCTTTACTATATGATTGTAAAAATTATTTTCCTGGTTTTATTCACTTCACTTGGTATCAGTTTACCACCTGTCTTCCTATGTTTCTCTATTAAATAGTCCCTTTCATCATTTCTTATGGCACAGTAATACTCTATTACATTCGTATACAACAACTTTTTCAGCACTTTCATATTTGATAAGCTTTCTCTTAGTTTCCTTTTTTTTGCTAGAATAAAAAGAAGTGTTATAAACATTCTTTCCTTTTCTTTTTCTTTGATCTCTTTGTGAGATAGGCCTAATAGTAGTATTGCTACCCACCATCAAAGAGTATGTATTTTTTAGACATAGTTCTAAATTGTTTTCTAGAATGTTTGGAGTCCCGGGGCGGGGAACCTGTAGCCTTGAGGCCATGGCCTTTGACTGAATCCAAACTTCACTGAATAAATCCCCTTAATAAAAGAATTTATTCTGTAAAACTTGGCCTAGGCCAAGGTCCAAGGTCCTTTTAGGTCCTTGGGTGCAGCCTTTTGACTGAGGGCTGCACTTGGGGACCTAAAGGGTCACATGTGACCTTGCAACTACAGGTTCCCCATTCCTGACCAATTCAAAGTTCCACCAGAGTGCATTTGTGTGACTATTTTCTCAAGATCTTTTTAGATCCTAACTCTGTTGTATTATATACCATCCATGTTGCTGAGAACAATCGTAAACAACACAGTCAAAGACAGATCCTTGGAAGTGCTCCACAAATCTCCCTCTTAGTGGATATCAATCCTTTAATACCTACTTTTGGGCAGAGTAACCAAATCAATTCTAAATCCCCTTAATCTGTATTGTCATCTAGGCCTCTCCCAGTTTTATCTACAGTGATAACACCTGAGACTTCTCACCTACTTTGCTGAAACCTAGGTATAATTAGCATTTCATTGATATAACAATAAGTAATTGTCCAAAAAAAGTTAAAAAAAAAAGTAAATTAGGTTTGTGTGGCTTGATTTGTTCCTGATAAAGTCTTGCTGGCTTAATAAATAGCATTTCCCTCTCATCACAAACCATCCTATAGTTGATAATCCATTTATAAGGCACTTTAATGTTTATAAAACTTTCATTTAATAATAAATATATTACAGAATTTTGCCAGGACTAAAGGTCAAGATTTTTGACCTATAGTTTTCAGTATCTACTTTCTTTGCTTTTTTGGGAATTAGGATAATTACCTTTTCCCATTCCTGACACTCACTCATTCTACAAGCTTCAAAGATCAATAAATCTTTGAAAAATTTAAAAAAAATTTTGTGACTTTAAATCATATCTGTTGGTTTTTCAGTATCTTGAGACTGATCCCAGTGTAGTAAGTGCCAAAGGAATGTTTGTTACTATTATCTTTCTCTTTTCATATTCCCTCTCCACTAAGTACTTTGACCCCACATCCATTGACAATGACCTTATATCCCATTACATAGAGAGCAGGTACTAAAAAAAAACCAAACTCCATCATACAAACACAACAATTTAGAAAATTACATTTTATTAATACTTTAACATTGTATATAGTTACAGTACCTGAGGAGGGTACCAAAGAATAGCCTCTGTTAAACTGATAGACAAATGAATTTGTTGAATGCACATTAATAAGTCACAGCAGGTCTAAGCTGGCAGCCAGTATACAAAAGCCAGTGTTATAATGTTATTTATTAACAGAAGTTTCTGCCTTTGTATTAATCTAAGCAATATTGATATAATTGAAAACATGTTCAGTTAGCTTGTAATGAGCCCAAATTGACTAAGGAAGACAGGAATACGGTATATACTAATTTGTAGAAATTAAGGAAACAAAGTGTACCTCTTGGGATAAAATTACACAGGTTATCAGTTGAAATGTGATTGGCAAGGTACTGGTATAGCTCACTCTTTTATTATTTAAGGATAATGAGGGATAGTACAAGCATATATTCAGGACCCTTGATGCCTGACATCATATAGATTATGTATAAGAAAAGACAGATTAGGTCAGTAATTATAGATTATTAGAAACATTTATCAATTCACCTTCCAAATATCTGTTTCATTTTTAGAGTTCAGTTCTACTTTTAGGAGCAGAGTTAGCTGTGTCATATTGTGGTTTAAAATCTGTTAGCAATATTATAGAAGTGATCAAGATATTAATAATTGATTAGAACTCCTTTTTGGGGCACTTTTGCTATTTATTGCTTTTTTATCTTTTAAAGCAAGCAGTATCTCTACTAATGTACCAACAAGGTTATAACACACTAAAAATGAGAATTACTCTTTTAGCTCTGTCAGCTTCTGGTTAGGCCCTTATTGAAGTTTGGTTATCCACATTTACTAGGAGGATTGACCAATTGGGGAGAGGCCTAGAAACAACAGAAAACATGCATAGGGTGATATAAATTAATTTGGGGGATTGTGGAAGAAATTATGTGTTAGATGTATGGATAGGTGAAGAATTTATAACTAAATAAAAGGTAGGAAGGTTTATGGGAACTTCAGTTTTAATTTTTAGATATTTAATTTAAATTTAATATTCTTAATTTAAATTTTATTTAAATTTTTAAATAGATAACTTTGACTACATAAAATTTAAAAGTTTTTGCAAACAAAGCCATACAGTTAAAAATTAGAAGAAAAGCAGGAAACCATGGGTGGAAATTTTGCATCAAATTTCTCCAATAAAAGGTCCTAGTTCTCAAATATATAGAGGATTGAGCTAATTTTATAAGAATAAGAGCCATTCCCCTATTACTCAATAGTAAAAGGATATGAATAGATAGTTTTAAGAGGAAGAAGTCAAAGCTATCAATAGTCATATGGAAAAATACTCTAAATCACTAATATTTAAAGAATTGAGATACCATCTTACACCTATCATAATGGCTAACAGCACAGAAAAGTAAAACAACAAGTGCTAGAGAAGATGTGGGAAAATAGCTATACTAATGCACTGTTGTTGGAGCTGTGAAGTAGTCTAGCATTCTGGAGAACAATTTGGAACTATGCCCAAAGGACTGTAAAACTGTATATACCCTTTGACCCATCAGTAGCACTACGAGGTCTGTATCCCAAAGAGATCAAAGGAAAAGGATCTATCTATGTAAAAATTTTTATAATAGCTCTTTTTGTGGTGGTAAAGAATTGGAAAAAAAAAAGAATTGGAAACTGAGGAGATGCCCATCAATTAGGGAGTGACCGAACAAGTTATGATATATAAATATGATGGAATACTATTGTGATAGAAGAAAAGATAAAAGGGACGGTTTCAGAAAAAATGGTTTTTTTTTTTTATAACTGGCTCAATAGCCTAAGTCAGAGTTTCTTAACTTTTTTTTTAAGGCAGTCATGGACCTCTTTTGCAGTCTTGTAAAGCCTGTGAACCCTTTCTCAGAATAATGATTTGTTACCTACACTCCTAAATTTCAGTTAGAGTTTAGTGAAAATAAAGGTATTTTTTTTTTTCTCATTCAGGTTCATGGACTCTAAAAAACCTAGGGGTCAATGGACCCTAGGTTAAGAGCCCCTGCTCTATGTAGAAATGAAGGAGTTCTATAGGACTTCTTCAAAATTTAATACCTATAGCCTCTCACAGGGCTAATCTTAAACTTGCAGTGCTTTAGGGAGTTCTTTAAAGCTGTAACTGATTAGTCAGATGGGATGGAGCCATGTTCTGTGTTCACAACATATTTGGTATCATTGCTTCCATTGCCTATAAACTGTGTGAAGAGGCCCCAATCCAACAAGCAAAAATGACTTACTTGGCCAGTCAGTCATCTTCCTATGAAAGCCAAGTGTATGGTGTCTGCGTAAACACAGGCTGCAAAATTCATACCTTATCATCATGATACTTAGTCACTAGGATACTGACAGTGAACATCAGCATCCTGAAGTCAGATTTGGAGATATAAAGTCTATATCTGGGACTGTAAATGCTCTCTAAGATCCCTTCTACCTTCCTAGTGCTGGTATACATCCCAGCTTTGACCATTTATTCACCTTTGAGGCCTCACCACACCCTTCAAACCTTAAATACATTCTCTGCTTCAGGTTTTCAAGGAGAGGAGAGGCAGAAAAGGCACCATGAGAATGAAAAACTAGAAGGAGACTGGACTACTTAGAAACAAGAAATCTTATTGAGTGCTCTTAATGTTTACAAAGTGCTTTTAATTAAATAATTTAAAGCACAAAAAGAACAGCATGCCCATTCTCCTTCTTCCATCTAAAATGATTGTTCTCCTGCCTTAGGTTCTACTTGGTAGTTGCAGAGCTGTGGAGCAGCAGTTCAAAACAGCAGATTCTGCTGTTTAGAGCTTGTGTATACATCATTATTGTCTATCTCCTTACCTTTACTGGGAGTTGGGTTAGGCAGTAAAGCATTTTGGTTTGAGTTTATTCAGTGGTAGAATTCTGTGTATGGGAAGAGAACCTCAAATTTCTTTTCCTTCCCTAGTGCCAGTATCAACAAAACAAACCATTTCTGCAGCCCACATTTTGTTGATAAGACTTTCCTAGGAGAATTCTGCTTTTTGGTTTTGTTTTGGATTTTTTTTTGCTTTTTGTAGGGGGGAGAGCAGGTCATTTGGGGTTAAGTGACTTGCCCAAGGTCACACGGCTAGAAAGTGTTACGTGTCTGAGGTCGGATTTGAACTCAGGTCCTCCTGATGCCTGGGCCAGTGCTCTATTCACTGCACCACCTAGCCACCCCCCAGTTATTTTTTAAGAAACTTATTAAAGGGAGATCTCAGAGCAAAGTATTTGAACATATATTGGAAGTGTTGGTACAAATAATGGATGACTGCTTAAGTCAGTAAAATGTTTTATTTGCAAGTATGCTATATAGAAAATTCTTAAATTTAAGCAGCTATTAGGCTTTTGATTTCATGTGTCTTTTTTTTTACTTGCAGAATATGAGTGATGCTATGGCAATTCTGCACAAACTACAGACAGGTCTGGATGTAAATGTGAAATTCACTGGTGTCCGAACATTTGAATATACACCTGAGTGCATTGTTTTTGATCTTCTTGATATTCCATTGTACCATGGATGGTTAGTGGACCCTCAGGTAAGCAGAGGAATCTCAAATGCAATGAGAAGTTTGATAATGGGAGAAATCATCCCCAGCTAAGCAGGATTAGAGAAGTCTTCATGGAGAAGTTAACACCTAAGTTGAGCTATGAAGCAAGGAATGCTTTTCAACCAGGAGAGATGGTAGTAGAGAGGACTTATTTATTTCAGGAATGGGAGGTAGCAAGAGCAGTTCATTTTGGTAGTAACAGAGTACATGAAGAAATCTAGAAAGGTATTTTGGAGTCTACTCACAAAAGGCTTTGAATGATGCATTAAGGAGCTTTTACTTTATTAGGTAGACAGTGCGGATGTAAGGTGATGTCAAATCAGAGGAATTATGTGTGCAGTATATTAACAAGAGCGTATGGTCAGCAGTGATAGTAGATGATCTCTGAGGACCTTTGAGCTCTGAGATACTCCGATTCTCTGAAAAATATATTGGAGGGGGAAAAAAAAATCTAATGTAGAAATACCAGTTAGGGTACTATTAAAATAGTTCTAGTGAGAGGTGATGAGGCCATCAATTTGAGGGACTACATTTTTAGAGCAGTGATAGTACAGTATGTGAATGTTGATAGATTTGCCTTGTGGATTATATAGACATTTATGTATAGCCTGTAACACTACTAATACAACATTTTCATATGAGTAAGGGAAAGAAATTGGGTGGTATACATATACTCTGTTATTTATAGCTCCTTATATAACTTAGTGGAAAGAAACCATATTCACTTATGTGTTTTGAACATTATAGTTTAAAATTTTGTTTGGAAGCTGAACGTGAAATTTGAACTGGTATCTGTCAAATTAGAGGTTTTGATGATGTAATAAGAGTATTTTATGGTTACCAAATGTAGCAAATGGCTTCTATATATTATAGTAATTTTGTCGTGCTGGATTGTTGAATCGTGAAAGCTTTTTTCCCCAAAAAACATAATTTAGTTAGAAATAAGAAAAATATAAAGCTAAACTTAATGTTTCAGATGAATTTTCAGATTCTCTAGATACCTAGTATATGTTTAAAAGTTTCTTTAGGTACTTATTAGTCAAAAGCAAGCTCTGTTTTCAGCTGATAGCTTCAATTCCAGTTTTACTAAGGAAATCTAGTTCATTCAGCTTGAACTCTCTCACTTTGTTTTGTTGCTTTGTTTCTCTTCCCTTCAAGAATTAAAGCTTCAATCTGCTCTGCAAATCTCATTCCTTGCCAGCTTGAAAAATCTTACTCCTACCTAATCTTTCTTTTTCTAACATGAAACACTTAAAGAATCTTTAGTTTCTCTCTCTTTACTGACTCTGCTTTCACATATACATGAGTCCACATATAGGAAAAAAAATTCTGTTAAATCTTGCTGTTCTTTCTTTTTCGTAGCTTATTTATTTATTTTGCTTTTTGGAGGGGGGGGGGGTAAGGTAGGGCAGTTGGGGTTAAGTGACTTACCCAAGATCATATGGTTAGTTTTTGTGTTAAGTGTCTGAGGCTGGATTTGAACTCAGGTCTTCCTTGACTCCAGGGCTGGCGCTGTATTCACTGTGCCACCTAGCCGCCCCCCTGCCTAACTTCTTCAAGCAGCAGTATCTCTTCATTAATTTCATTTCCTCACCATACTTTCCTGCTTTAACTCTACCATCTTCTATTTCCACTTCCATTTCTCATTAAAATGGTATATAGTAGAAAGTAATAGAAGCTAGAGAGCATGTGGAGGAAGGGATCCAAGGTGATGAAGGACCTTAGATCCATGACACATTAGAATTAGTTAAAAGAAACTGGAAAAAGTTATTCTGGAGAAAAGAAGACCCAAGGGAGAAATGATAGCCATCTTCAAGTATTTGCTGAATTGTCATATGGAAAAAGGATTAAAATGATTCTCTGCACCATCTGGCTCTGTCAGTCATCTTTTCTCCTGGATACTCTCATCTCTAGATTTTTATGACACTGCTTTTACCTAGTTGTTCTTCTACTAGTTTCACCACTTCTTTTCTTTTTTCTTTCCTTTTTCCTTTTTTTTTTTTTTTTTGAGGCAATCAGAATTTAAGTGACTTGCCCAGGGTCATGCAACTAGTAAGTGTCTGATGCTGACTTTGAACTCAGGTCCTTCTGACCCACAGCCAGTGCTCTATCCACTGAACCACCTATCTGCCCCTCACCACTTCTTTTCAGTCTTCTTTGCTGGATCTTCCTCCAGGTTATAACCACTAATCATGGGTGTCCCTGAAGGGTCTATCCAGGCAACTCCTCTTCTTCCTCTGTACAATCTTGCTTGATGATCTCATCTGTTTCCACATATCCAATCTATTACTACATTTTTAAAATTTATCTTTTTCCATCTTATATCTTTATTTCTATCTTTACATATATGTTTACATATTTTTGTCTTTACATCTTTCCATTCACACCATTAGCGCTCTACTATAGGCTCACTTCACCTCTCTTCTGGACTATTACAGTAGCCTTTTGTTATGTCTCCCTGGATTTGTTCATGTGCATCTCAGACTCAGCAGGTCCAAAAGAGAACTTACCTTTCCCCCACATTCTTTCCAGCTTTCCTGTTCTCCCAGTCTCCCAGGCTCACAACTTCAGTGTCATCCTCAAATTCATTACACATATTCTGTTGTCAAGTCTTGTCACTTCTAAATTCACATCTTTTGAATATGTTCCCTTCTCTCTACCCTCACAACTAATACCCTGTTACAGACCCTTAGCACCTCTTGCTTCAAATATTGCAGTTTAAACATGTAAAGGTTTGTCTTCCTGCCTCAAGTCTCTCCTAGCTCTACTCCATCCTGCACGCAACTGCCAAAATCATTTTCCTAAAGGACAGATTTTGCTCCTATTTATTAAGCCCCAGTGACCCCCTACCTCTAGGATCAAATATAAAATGCTATGTTTGGCTTCTAAAGCTCATCCCAAACTGCTCCCTTCCTACCTTTCCAGG
Organism: Pseudochirops corinnae; assembly: GCA_028646515.1. Lineage (NCBI taxonomy): Eukaryota > Metazoa > Chordata > Mammalia > Diprotodontia > Pseudocheiridae > Pseudochirops > Pseudochirops corinnae. The sequence continues at coordinate 84,136,505 of CM053589.1, forward strand.
CTTTTTATACCACTGTCCTCTATGAACTCATGACACTGGCCTCCTTGCTGTTCCACACACAACACTGCTCTTCCAACTCTTGTGCATTTTCACTGGTGGTCTGCCATGCCTGAAATGCTCTACTTCCTAATCTATGCCTCTGAATGTCCTTAGGGTCCTTCAAGATGCAGCCCAACTCCTTCCTTCTGCGACAAATATTTCCTTGTCTCCGTTAATGCCAGTGCTTTCCCTCTGAATTACCTCCAGTTTATAAACACACAAACACACACACACACACACATACATATACATGTACACAGATATGCATATATGTGTGTACACATGCACTCACACACACATCTTATATGTATGCCTGTTTACACATTGTCTTCCCTATTAGAGTGAGGTGAATCCCTGAAATTCTGTGATTCTTTGAATTGCTAGCAATGAAATCATTGGATCAAAAGGTACTAAATTTTCAAGCAGTCTGTCAATAAACATTTATTAAACACCTAATGCCAAGCACTGTGCTAAGTCCTAAGTTTCGGTGACTTTTTGTATATTGCCATATATACCTGTAGCCAGTAGAGAAAACATCAACAGTTTTTCAACTTCCTGCAGAGAACTTTCTATGTTTGTGTTTCTGCCATAGCCGAGGGAGTGTCATATGCTGTCAAAATACAGAATAGCCTCCCTTCCAGAAGATAAAGTGAAGGGACACAAAGACAGCTTCTCCATTCTCCAAATTATCAGCCAGAGTGGAGTGATCCTTTGTGCGGGAAGGGAGAACAGCAACTGAAGAGCATCTGTGTGAAGGCAGAGAAGAAAATGGAGTTGAAGTGGCATTGGTAAACTTTGATCTGTGTCAAGAGGTTGGGATTCAGAAGAATGTGATGTAGAGAAGAAGGAAGAAGGACTACTGAATACTTAAAGCTGAATCATAATTTTGAGACTCTTCCTAAAAAGGAGGAAACAGATACTTTTCCTCCAGTAATGATGACATAGGTCTGTAGAACTGAGTTCTGAGAAAACATCTAGGAATGCTCAGAAGAAGAAATAAGTAGCTGTCTCTGGTGACCACCTCCTGAGTTCTGAGTCCTAATAACAATGAAAGCATCTGTTGTCTTCCAGGGTATATATAAAAGACATGACTGAGTCTCCCAAGATTCATAAAAACAGACAACTATTACAAATTTCTGGGGATTCACATGAGCTCAGATGAGTGCCAGAAGGAATCCAGAAAGCCTTGCTAATGAATGAAATCTTACACAAGAAATTGAAAACCTTAAACACACGTTATTTAATCACTCCTATTGATCAAAGTCAAGGACTTTAGAAAAGTATTTTTGATAAATGAACCGATGTTAGGAAGATACTGTCTTTTTAAAAAAGTGTGTGTGTGTGTGTGTGTGTGTGTGTGTGTATTAAAGAGAAAATCATTTCTAAAAATAGTCTTTAGATTTCTGGAGGGTAGCAGAAGATATAGAAATAACAGGTTCCTGGCCAGAGACAAAGTATACCTAAGAAGATCTATTATGCATTTGTCCCAAGTCTTCAAAATCTAATCAGAAGGAAAGAAGAGATAGAAAATTGTCTAACAAGTTAGATATCATAGAGCAAGAATACTTAATCTGAGATCTATGAACAAATTTCAGAGGGGCTTGTGAACTTGTATGGGAAAAAATATTAAATCTTTATATATTTTTACTAATCCTTGATTTCCTTTATAATCCTATCTATTTTATTTTGCTGTTAAAAGCATCATTCTGAAAAGTGGTCCATAGATTTTACCAGACTGCCAAAAAGGTCAGAACATATAGGTAGCTGCATTGTAGGAAGAATGTCAGTAGAATTACTACAGAAATTCAAAGGAGATAGAATCCAGTAAAGAAACAATAAGTAAATATAGAAAACAAATGACATAAGGTGCTAAAATGAACCTCATTCCAATTAGGAGAGATAAGACAAAAACAGTTGAGAAACTGAAAACTATGAAAAGTTTAATATTCATTTCAACCAGCAGGAGATATGCAATGATGAATAGTGGATACAAAGTATGGTATTTTATAAAACTTGATTATGAAATGGTCATGTTTAGTATCTTAAATGTATAAATACAATTCACTTACAATTAAAGGTTTTTGTCTTTACCTCCATTGCTAATTTAATTTGCCTTTAAAATGAAAAGCCACAGTCGGCGGAGCCAAGATGGCGGTGTAGGAGCAGCAACATATCGCAGCTCTCACATAGCCACCTCAAAATACCCATAAAATATGACTCTAAACAAATTCTAGAACTCTAAAACGCACCCAAATATACTTTCCACTAAACTCAGCTCAGCTACGAGGAACTATCTCAACTCTGTGAGTGGAAACCAGCCTACCCTGAAACCACAGCTTTGCCCCGGAGGCAGCTGGACAAGAGGAGCCAAGCCCTGGTTGGAGCTTTGGGAGAGCGGATCTGCGGCAGCTGTGGCAGTTCCCAGAATTAGGTTAGTGGAGCTCGGTGAAATCGGGGGAGAAAAGCAGGTCTGGCCAAATCGCCTCCAGGGCAAAGAAGCAGGAAGCGGAGGTTTTGCACCCGCCTCCACACTGCCACTTCAGAGCTCTCGGCCTGCAGACTGCAGGGGGATCAAGCAATTGTTCAGAGGCCAAGTACTCTTGCGTTGAGCGGCCTGGATCCAGATTGCGGGCTTGGGCAGGGGTCCTGGGGTATCTTTTCAGTGAGTCAGAGTGGGGGAGGGAGCCAGCAGCCTCCTAAAAGCTCCAGTAGCTGGGAAAACCCCAGCAATTTGGGACAGAGCTTTCCCCTCTGGAAGCAGAGTTCCACACAGCTAAAAAAAAAAAAAATCACAAACTGACCAACCATGAATAAGCATAAGAAGCAAAGTAAGAACAGCAACCAAACCCTAGATTCCTTCTTTGGGGAAAAGGAGGATCAAGGCAGGGAGTGGGAGGAGGACAGCACAGTCGGGGCTCCCACACCAAAAGCTTCCAAGAAACATGAAGATTGCCTAAAAGCTAGAGATCAGCTGAAGGATTTTGAAAACCAAATGAGAGAAGTGGAAGAAAAATTGGGAAGCAAAATAAGAATGATGCAAGAAAATCATGAAAAGAGAGTCAACAACCTGACTGAAGAAATTAACACCTTAAAAAATAGATTAACTCAAATGACAAAAGAGGCCCAAAAAGCCAATGAGGAGAAGAATGCCTTAAAAAGTCCAGATGGAGAAAGAATCTCAAAAGCATTCCGAAGAGAATAATTCCTTGAAAATAGAGTGGATCAAATGGAAGCAAATGACTTTATGAGAAATCAAGATAGTATCAAACAGATCTAAACAAATGAAAAAATAGAAGGCAATGTAAAATATCTCCTTGAAAAAACCACTGACCTGGAAAACAGATCCAGGAGAGACAACTTAAAAATTATTGGACTACCTGAAAGCCATGATCAAAAAAACAACGTAGAAAGCATCCTTCAAGAAATTCTCAAAGAAAATTGCCCTGATATTTTAGAATGAGAGGGCAAAATAGAACTTGAAAGAATTCACCTATCACCTCCTGAAAAAGATCCCCAAAAGAAAACTCCTAGAAATATTATAGCCAGGTTCCGGAATCCCCAGACCAAGGAGAAGGTATTGCAAGCTGCCAGGAAGAAACAATTTAAATATTGTGGAAACACAGTTAGGATAACCCAGGATCTAGCAGCTTCTATATTAAGGGATTGAAGGGCCTGGAATATGATATT
>CM053589.1:84140730-84200374 GCA_028646515.1 Pseudochirops corinnae
GGGGGAGGGGGGACACACTGGGATGGCTGTTTTGGGGTGGTGGGTGGGAGAAAGAGGGGAAGAAAATATGTAACTCAAAATCTTGTGGAAATGAATGATGCAAACTATAATAAAATTTTAAAAAAATAAATAAATAAAACCACACACACAAAAAAAGATTCTGTGTTATCCTGATTGTGTTTCCAAATATTCAAATTGTTTCTTCTTGGCTGCTTGTAATATTTTCTCCTTGGTCTGGAAACTCTGGAACCTGGCTAAAACATTCCTAGGAGTTTTCTTTTTGGGATCTTTTTCAAGACGTGATTGGTGAATTCTTTCAAGTTCTATTTTGCCCTCTGATTCTAAAATATCAGGGCAATTTCCCTCAGGAATTTCTTAAAGGATGATTTCTAGGTTCTTTTCCTGATCACGGCTTTCAGGTACTCCAATAATTTTTAAATTCTCTCTCCTGGATCTATTTTCCAGGTCAGGGGTTTTTCCCATGAGATATTTCACACTGCCTTCTATTTTTCCATTTGTTTGGTTCTGTTTAATAGTATTCTTGATTTCTCATAAAGTCATTAGCTTCCATTTGCTCCAATCTAATTCTGAAGGAATTATTTTCTTTAGTGAGCTTTTAAAATTCTTTTTCCACCTGGCAAATTCAACTTTTAAAGGCATTCTTCTCCTCATTGGCTTTTTGGGCCTCTTTTGCCATTTGAGTTAGTTTATTTTTTAAGGTGTTATTTTCTTCAGTCAGGTTGTTGACTCTCTTTTCATGATTTTTCCTGCATCATTCTCATTTCTCTTCCCAATTTTTCCTCCACTTCTCTTGCTTTATTTCAAAATCCTTCTTGAGCTTCTCCATAGCCTGTAACCAGTTCATATTTTTCTTGGAAGCTTTTGGTGCAGGAGTTCTGACTGTGTTGTCTCCCTCCTGCTCCATGCTTTGATCCTTTCTGTCCCCAAAGAAGGAATCTAAGGTTTGATTGCTGTGCTTTCTCTGCTTCCTTTCCTTGCTCATGCTGCCACTCAATTACTTGACTTTTGAGCTTTTTGCCACAGGAGAACTCTGCTTCCAGAGAGGAGAGTTTTGTCCCAAATTGCTGGGGTTTTCACAGCTGCCAGAGATATTAGTTGGGTGCCCTTTCTGCTGCCCCCAGAAGTTCTGGCTTATTGGTCACACAGGTCAGGACCACCACCCAAGACCGTGATCCAGATCCAGGCAGATTAAAGCAAGAGCGATTACCCTCTGAATGGTCACTTGGTCCCTCTACTATCTGCAGGCCAGGAGCTCTGAAGCATGTGGAAGCAGCTGCACGGCTGCCATGCCTTCATTGCTTCTTGCTCTAGGACAGCGGATCTCAACCTGTGGGTCTGACCCTTTCACAGGGGTCACAGGGGTCACCTAAGACCATGGGAAAATACTTATTTCTGTGCTTGACAACGTGCTCCTCTATCTGTCTCCATCTGCCCATATGCAGACAAGCCCACATATGAGTATTAATGGGTTGCTGCATTAGGAAGGTTGAGAACCACTGCTCTAGGGGAAGAGGCTGGTCCACACTTCTCTCTTCCCCCTCCCCACTTCCAACAGAGTTCTACACATTGACCTTTTACTTTGTCTTTGGCATTTATGGGTTGATATTTCTGGAAACCCACAGCTGCTGGTGATCTGCTCTTCTGAAATCTGCTCCAGCCACTGCTGGTCGGGGCTGTCCTGGGGCTAAAACTGCATGCTCACATGGGGCTGGGCTTAGCTCTCGGCACTTTGTGATGGACTCTTTCTGTCCACCTCCAGGCTGCCTTCAGTGGGAGATTTGTTTCTCTCTGTCACTTTGTGGGTTCTGTAGCTCTAAAATTTCTTTATAGTCATAATTTACAGGTATTTGAGGTGGTTATGGGAGGAGCTCACAGGGTTTTCCTGCTTCTATGCCCCAACTTAGCTCCACCCCCTATTTCCAACTTTCAGGATTTTAAAAGATGGAGAGAATTAGAGGTAAAGTTAACTAGATAAGCAAACGCAGAAGAAGGAAAGTGAGTAGGTATTCTTAGGATAGTGAGGAATTGGGACAACATTAGACTAAAGGATACAAAAGATAAAATTATACAATTTTAGAACTGGAAAAGACTGTTAAAGATCACAGGTTCAAAAACCTTACGGTAGAAAACTAAGTTAAACAGAAAGAGCCATTACAGCTTTATTAACCCTTTCAACTTTTTCTTATAATATTTAAATTTATATCTTTTTATGGAGTGAAATTTCCTTGTCTACTATATAATAAAGAAATGGATTTTGTCTACTTGAAATATGTATAATCTCTAAATTCAGTACACCAATTCACTTTTGAATTTGCTGTGGAATATGGTATGAGAGGCTGGACTAAACCTAATTTCTGCCAGATTGCTTTCTAGTTTTTGCAGCAGATATTATTTTTTTAAAATTAATTAATTTATTTTCAGTTTTCAGCACTCACTGCCATAAAATTTTGAATTCTAAATTTTCTCTCTCTCCTCTTCCCCCTCTCCAAGGAGCTGTGCATTCATATATACATATTCATAATACATTCACATTAAACATATTTTCATATTAGTCATGTTGTAAAGAACAATTAGAACTAACGGGAAAAACCATGAGAAAGAAGAAACAAATAAAAAGAGAGAGCAAATAGTATGCTTCAATCTGATTCAAACCCCAAAGTTCTTTTTATGGATGTGGATAGTATTTTCCATCATTAGTCTTTTGGAGTTGTCTTAGATTCTTGCATTCCCAGCAGAAAGTATTAAGAGAATTCTTTCTTAGGTAATTTATGTTTTCAGGTTTAAAGAACATGGAGTTACTGAACTCAGATCTAACTGCTTTTCCTTCTCATCACCTTCTCATCTTTCCATCTCATCTCATCCTATTGGATTCTGTCAAGGTTCAGCTTAAATCCAGTCTCTGCAAAAGATTTTTCAACGTCACACCCCCACCCCTCCACTGCTAGTGACTTCCCTCTGAGATTACTTCCCATACCTGCAGTCTCCCTAATTAGAATATGAACACTTTAACAGCAGGGACCATATTTTTACATTCTTTTCCTATCACCACTAGTGTCTAGCACATACTCAATATGCTTAATGCCTGCTGATTGACTTCCATTCATCTTCTCAATTTTTTAACCAGTACCATGATTTTAAAGATCCCTGCTTTATAATACAGTTTAAGTTCTGGAAGTACTTATTCTCTCTTCATCCCTACCTTTTCTCATTTCACATTGTACTTTAGATCTCGTTCTTCCAAATGAATTATTTTGTTTAGTTCCATAAAGGATCCCATTTATAATTTGTCACAATGTAAAAAGTGCTGGAAGCAGTTATCTCTTAGCTCCCAAATAATTCTTCCTCTCTTCTCCAGGGACTGAAGTACTAGCTCAGCATTCCTCTCCACCCTAACCCCTGCTCTGATAATAGGAGACTTCACCATACACATTCACTATGTACTTTTCCATTCCACCTCAGTCACACATAGGGCACTCCTGATCTTTGCCTTCACACTCAAGTATTCTTACTTCCATGATCAAGAATTCTGAAAATATTTTATGTGATCATAACTTCCTAAGATTCCATCTCTCACTATGCTTCATTCCTTCTTAAACTATTCTTCTTTATGGAGGGTCATTTCAAGACGTCCTGATCTATATCTTGCCACTGGACCCAGATGGCTCAGCACACTCTTTCCTCACTTAAATCCAATTCACCTGCATGCCATGGCACCACATCCCTGATGTCATGGTCCTCTTCAAGAATAATGGACAAACAATAACAACAATTCTTCTTTATCATGACAACCTGTCTCTCCATCCCTCAGTACTATCCAATGCTTTTACCCTTGGTCTGGCCTCACTTTACTCCCTTTTCAGTCTCTAATCCTCTAAGTTAACCAGTTCATTGTTACAATCCTTTATTTTTAAATCCCTTTTCCCATCATAGCTAATTTCCTTCCAAGTACTAAATCATGGATTGCTTGACTCTTATATCACCCTATTTGCCCTATCACCCATATCACCTCAGCAGAAGACCAATCCTTACACTTTACTAAAAAAGATAAAGGCTAGTATTAACTATTCTATTCTCCTTATAAATCTCAAAATTCCTTAACACTGTCCCCAATTCTCTCTTCTTTTACTCCAGTGTCCAATGAAGAACCCCTTCTAGGCAAGGCTAACACTTCAGTCATCTCTAATCTTTGTTCCCATCTACTGATTCTTTTTTTGCTTGCCTTCTCTGCCAATATGTACAAATCTATCCCATTCTTTAAAAAACCTCACTTGACTCTAACATCCCCCTCAAGCTATCATCTTTTAGCTATCCTCTCATTCACTGCCTAACTCTCTGTATTGTTGCTAATATCTATCCTCTGTGCCTGGAATGGATGTCCTCCTCACCTCCAGCTTTCATAATTTCTATTTTCCTTCAAAGTTCAGTTCAAATGCTACCTGTTAGATGAATCTTTTCCATTTCCACCATCTTCAGCACCAGGTGCCAGAGACAGCTACGTGGTGCAGTGGAATAGTCAATTTCAGCACAGATGACGAAATATCTCCTATAGATCCCAAACTACAAAATGACATCTTCCAGAATAAGAGGCAGTATTCTTAGAGAAGAACTGTTTTGATTATCATGAAAAGAAGTCTAATGAGGAAATCTATATGCTTATAGATAATACCTGCAGTGTTTGTGGTTATAATTTGCCTTAAGTGAAGAAGGGTATAAAACAGGGTCAAATGGGAAAGGCAGGCTATTTAAGAGTCTTTTTCTAGTTCTGGCAGTCATAGTTCTTTGAGTTCTGCCTCAGGCTCCATGAATTCTCCTGGGGTCTTCTTTCCCCTGCTCTGACACTTCTCAGGCCCACTGGCTAAAATTTATTAGAGGCTCATTCAAAAAAGAAATCCTACTTAAACCAAGGGGTTTAACTCACTTTCCCTGTCTAAAAATTATTTCTACTGTTTTCCTACAAGTCAAGTTCACATTTTAGTCATAGTAATCAATATCTATGGCTACTGCCATACATGTAAGTCCGGTTGGTGGAGTTCCTGAAGGCCTAGGACATGAGGAGGTTATCTAGGGTTATTTAAGTAATTCTTAAACAAGCCTGTTGGGACATAATGGTATCTAGAGATAGTTAGCAAGACAAACTATGTAAACCCTCTGCTACTAAACCATATATATGAGACAACTGAGAGTTTAGGAAGCAATGAAGTCGACCTGGTAGAGATTCTGGTTACAGGACCACAGAATTCTCTAGTACTGAAATGCATCCATGAAATACCTGATGGTCTAGAAGGGAGTAAAGTTAAACTTACTGTTTTTGGAAACAATGATTTAAGCTGAGAGAGCTTTACCACTAGCATCTTTAATTATAAAATCTACTGCTTAGGGATAAGTCATTAAGATTTAGCAGTGTCTGGTGTAACTATGCAATGTAGCCCTTATGAGGATATTATCAGACATCTAATTTGATGATCTCCCCTGACAACTCCCATTTGTTCCTTTTCAAAACAGGTAAAAAAGTACAGAAGAGAACACAGACCAGAGAATTCTCTAGTTCTGAAATGTATCCATAAGGTACCTGATGGTCCAATAAGAAATAGAGCTGAGATAGTTGGGAGAATTGGTAGATTTACTGCATTCTGCAGATTACATGCTCTATCTAGTTCATGTCAAGAATTCCCTAAGTGGTGACTCTCAAAAAGGCTCAAGGAAAAAGAAAGCGATGGAACACATTTGGCTGGTTTTGAGTCTTTATCTGCTGTGATATCCTTTGGAGGGAAAAACTCTCCATTTAACCAAGCCGGTGAAAGCCAGAGGAGCATTATGCATATTTTTGGCAAAGGGAAGAAAGGTGAAAAAGGGAAAAATTTAGACTGTAGACTATTACCAGAAGGTTAAAGGCATTTTAAAAAATAAAATATATGGTATTTTTTCCAGATGAGAGTAATTAATGATAACTAGGAAAAAAAAAGAATACTAGAATGGTGAGAAACTAAGATAAACTGAAGTTAGGCAGAGAATTAAGCATAGTATAGTTCCATCAAGAATATGGAAGGCCCTCAGAGCAGAAAAGAGGCTTCTAATTGACATTTTTCATTTTATAATAGAGATAAAACTATGGAAGGAAAATTGCCAGTCATAAAACTAGAACTATAGCTCTGCTTTGAGGGTAGGTACAGGCTAGGGCTAGAGGTGGAACATGGTCACTGTGGGCAAAGTAATGATCCTTCTTCCTTTCCCTCAAGCACAGAATATAGATGGGCCTGTTGGTTGATGACAGGAAGAAAACAAGGGTTAACTCTCCCCTTTACTCCCAAAGAATTCCCTGAATTTTAAAGATAAAGGAGAATAAAAACCTAGCTAAAAACGATCACTGCCCCTGGTATATTAAGGGGGACAGAGTACATAGATGCCCTAATTTAGGCGATCTTGTGACTGAATATAAGGAATGCCAAAATATTTATTTGAAATATATTTTAATTGATATCTTTTATTTTTAAATCACCTAAATTTCTCAATTTCTCTCCTCCCCAACAAAGAAGGGAGAAGGAAAATAAATAATAACTAACACATCAACCTACAAGAATATTTTTAAAATCTATTATATAAACGTAACAGTTGACAAAGAAATTCCCAAGTTTTAGAGACGTGGAGATTTTAAATTACTTTGATAACTAATGGAGGCTTTAACAAAGATTTTTAAAGTAGTTTCTGGTTTCTTGGAAGTTTAATACATATTTCACAAGTCACCTTTACTTGCAAGTCACTTCTTTAGCAAATGAAAAATACCTTATTTCAAAGAAGGAAAAAATGACCAAGAAGTCTTTCACATACCTTAGACTAAGAATGCTATTTTCAACTATGGGATAATTTAAAAACTTTTCAAACCTATTTTCATGTATGAGAAACAGAACTGGATAGAATACTGAATGCAGAGTCAGGAAAGATTTGGGTTTGAACCCTGTTCTCAGATACTTAAAACCATCATGACCACAAGCAAGCAACTTGACTTCCCTAAGTATCAATTTAGTCATCTGTAAAAAGGAAATGATAGCTGCAGCATCTAGTCCAGAAGGTCGCAAAACTCAAATGAGATGATATAGATAAAGTACTTCTTGCACTCTAAAGAAACATAAATACTATTTTTAAAAATGAGAATTACTTTCTAACACTTTATTTTTCTTGCATTTTCCTAAACCATCTGAATTTTCCAGCTGACAGATTTAAAAAAAAAAAATTTAATTTAGGACCCAGAAATAGTCATAATAAGTAAATATTGAATAGTACTGATAAACAATTCCATGGAGTACTTAAGAAATGTATTACTAAGATTAAAATGTATCTAGGCAAATATGCCCAGTTATGATTATACTTACAAGGGGGTGGCATATAATGTCGGCATGACGAAAGGGAAGCTTGTGGAGGAGCCTGGGGTTGAGGCTGTGCAACCACACTTGATCCATAACCATCCATAGAAATTGGCTGACTTGGGCCAGCACTAGCCTGGTGGCCAAAAATTGCAGCTCGTGAAGAAGAAACGGGGCAGCAAGGATCAAAGGCAGATGCTCCATGAAAGCCAGCATTTCCATGACTTCTGATACCATTGTTGCTCAGGTCTACTGGTAAGGCCTGCTGTATAAAACAGAACTATGTTTCCAAATAATCTTTACAAAAAATTTACAAAATATTTCAAAACATTAACACTTTACACATGTAACTTTATTAAAAATTTTCTAAAGTGGTCTATATAATAATGCATCATATCAAGAAACTAAAAAAATTTAATAACCAATCAAAAAGTATTTTATATGTGTCAAATTTATAGGTAACAGCTGATAAATAACTGGTCAAGAAATTTGGGCATAGGTCCAAATTACTTTCGATCAAAACTCTACCAACAGTGTGTTAGTATATTTATTTTCCCACATCTCCAAAAACATTTTTTTTTTTTTTTGGGAATTTTCACCAATCTGATAGGTGAGGCTGAACTTCAGAGTTGCTTTAATTTATATTTCTTTAATCATTAGTCATAGCTTGTACTTCTTCCTTTGAAACTTGCTTATTCATATCCTTTAAATCAAATGGCTCCTATTCATGAATGCCATTTTAATCTCAAAATCACTACAATTCCTCACCAGGGAAAGCCACAATATTGAAGAAAAAATCAGTTCTAAAACAAAAAAGATGAAAACATTTGTTGCCCAGACTTTGACATGCAGTTAGATAATCTATAGAATTAGAGTATCAATGTGTAAAAGCTATGTAATATATGAAAACATGTCAGCAATCATTTTTGAAAGCTCCTACATATACTTCTCAAGAAAAATTAAGAAACTGTTGAAAAATTATACATACCTGGTCATGGTAGCTGGTAGCAGAACTACTACTTGCTCCACATGGTGCCTGCACTTGTGGAGGTCTTTCCACAGGACAACTAGGCTCACTGAACGAAGGAGAAATTGGAACAGCGGGGTGAGGAGTATGGTGGTGGTGGTGATGATGTTGAAAGTGGTGTCCATGTTGTTGAAAACAACTTGTGTGGGGGTGCCCTATGCCATGGAGATTTTGTGACGACCCTCCACATGGTGAGTGCTGAGGGCAACAGGAAGGTAACCTTGGCATTGCAGGAGGGCCAGTCTCCATTATAGAACTAGATGTGGTTCTCCTTATATCATCTTGAAACAAAAAACAATGCATACAATAACTGTTAAATAATTGCCAATTATCACCATGAAACTAAAAGTGACAAATGAAGCATTAGAAATGTTTAGTGAATACTACTAATAATTCAATGAAATTATCATAATATGAAGATAATAATGCTTTTACAGCTTATTAGATAGATGATCATCAAGAGTTGGCATGGCAAAAAAAAAATCCAACCCCAGCAGCCATCCTCATGATAAGACTCTCCACACTTAGCTAGGCTGTTGTCAGACAATAGTCATAAGGTCTGTACTAGGGTTATATTTTAACTAGTGGTACTAAGGGAAGTCCAGGGACCCCCAGGGGTCGCTGAGAATTGCTCAGGGGGTCCTCAAAGTCAAAACTATTTTCATAATACTAAGACATTTTAATTTCTAATATGGAAAATATCAACAGATATAACCCAATAAACAAAAGTTATCTGGGGAGGGATTCTCAATAATTTTTAGAAATGCATCTGGAGGTCAAAAATTTTGAGGAATCCTGCTTTTGAACTTTTCAAGTCAGGCACAAATCATGACAGAAAATAACAATACTCGTAATAGGCAAATTATTTTGTTTGTATATCAAATCTTAAGCCCATAGTATAGTTTTGGTGAAAGCATACTTCAGCAATATCATCTCCTATTAGTTTTCACACTGGAAGTTAGAAGGAGCAAATAGTAAAGCTGAGGGAAAAAAAAAAGAGGACAAATGGCTCAAATCAAGGAATTTTTCCTCCATTACAGTAAGTCAAGCAGTTATGCCTTACACATATAAGATTTAATGCTGCATGCACATCCTCATTGTGAGGCTATCTCTCATAGTAAAGCCTGCTGTGCCTGGTCCAAAACACATAACACCTGATATATACTAGATCAGTCATAAACTTAAGAGACAGACAACTCACCCAAAAACCTAGTTCTACACTTCTGCTGCTATCAAGGATACTCACTTTGCCAGTGCTCATCAGTGAACCTTTGTATACACAAAGTAGGTAGGAAACATAAACCAGGAAAGAAGAAAGATAATTTCTATCCTAATATAATAGTCTCTGTCTTAATTAATACTATCCTTTGGTATATATCTGCTTGAACCTTACCATACAATTTGAACTCAAGATAGTAATTCTACGTCTGCATTTCTGGGTTCAGATCCTTTTATCCAGCCTTTAGTAGGCTAGATTCTTTGACCTTGCTACCACACTCCTCTCTCAAGACCAGCGGTTCCCAATCTGTGGGTCGCGACCCCTTTCACAGGGGTTGCCTAAGACCATCGGAAAACAGATACTTCCGATGGTCTTAGGAACCGAGACACTGCTCCTCAATCCGTCTCCTGGCGGGTCCACCCACATGCAGATATGCCCATATAGGAGTATTAAAGGGTCGAGGCATTAGGAAGGTTGAGAACCACTGCTCTAGACTCTTGCCTCCTTGGATGTTCTTGTCTCTTCCTGTATAAATTCTCTAGACCAGTGGTTCTCAGCCTGGGGGTCGCAACCCCTTTGGGGGTCAAACAGGGTCACCTAAGACCATTGGAAAACACATTTCCAATGGTCTTAGGAACCGAGACATTGCTCCTCTATCCATCTCCAGGTGGGTCTGCCCACATGCAGATATGTCCACATACGAGTATTAAAGGGTTGCGGCATTAGGAAGGTAGAGAACCAGAAAGATGGGAAGAAAATTTGTAACTCAAAATTTCGTGGAAACAAATGATGTAAACAAAAATAAAAATAAAAATGTAATTTAAAAAAAAAAGGAAGGTAGAGAACCACTGCTCTAGACCATTAAATTGGATCCATCTAACGGACATTTATTTCTTGCTTCTTTCCAGCTTACCTGATTTCCAAGGAACAACTTTAATCTAACCTATTTAGAACTATCTACTGCCAACTGAAAAATGAGAATGGCTAACATAACACAAAAATAAAATGATAAATGTTGGAGAGGACATGGGAAAATTGGGACACTAATGTCTTGTGTCACACTGCTTATGAGTTAAGAACTGATTCAATCATTCAAGAGAGCAATTTGGAACTATGACCAAAGGGTTAACCAAACTGTGCATATACCCTTTCATTTAGCAACACAATAGGTTTATACCCCAAGGAGATCACAAAGAAGGGAAATGGACCTACAAATGCAAAAATATTTATAGCAGCCCTATTTGTGGTGGCAAAATATTGGAATCTGAAGGGATGCCTATAAGTTGGAGAATGGCTGAACAAGCTGTGGTATATGAATATCAAGGAATACTATTGTGCAATTAGAAAGGATGAGCAGGCAGATTTCAGAAAAATGTGAAAAGACTTGTACAAACAGATGCAAAGTGAAATGAGTAGAACCAAGAAAATACTGGACACAGTATCATCAGCATCATGTGATGATCAACTATGAATGACTCAGCTCTTCTTAGCAACAAAATGATCCAAGTCAAGTGTCTCAGGAAGGAAAATGCTATCCATATCCAGATAAAGAAGTGATGAACTCAAAAGGCAAATCAAAGTTTATTTTTTTCACTTATTTCATTCTTTCTCATGGTTTTGTTTACTTTTGATCTGCTTCTTTTTCCACAACTGTTACAAATACGGAAATTATGTTTTACATGGTAGTAGCACATGTATAAACTGTATCAGACTGCCTACCATTTTCAGAAGAGAGGAGGGGAGGAAGAAAAATTTTGAACTCAAATTCTTGTAAAAATGAATGCTAAAATTTTTTCTCAATATGTGATAGGAGAAAAAATAAAATATTAAATTTAAAAAAGAAAATAAGACTAAAAAAGAAAAAAATGTTTTATTCAGTGAGGCCCTCAAGATATGGCTTGATAAGAGCAATTTGGTAAGAATAAAAGAGGCCTGCTGTTTGTTTTCTCCATATTAAAGCAGACACACCAAAATTAAGGATATTAAAGTAAATTCTTATTCAATTCAGAGTTTATTCCATGGAGGAAAAAATATATTTGTTTAAAAGATAAATGTCCGTAAATTACTCGTATAATGACTTAAATACTCTGCTGAGTTCCATATGTTCTTAACAATACATATTGCTTATTGGACTCAAAAGAACCTGGAAGGCAATAAAGAAAAAAAAAAAGATAAACAGAAGACAGAGTTTTTTCCTAGATGGTTGCCTAAGGGATAGCTAAATGTGAGAGGGAAAAAATGTTTGCTAATGTGGAAAAAAAAATATAGAATTCACTATCTGAATAGGTACAAGCCAATTTTCCAAACTATAATTTCTTTTACATCTCTACTTTTATTCTATTTAATTCTATTTTGCCATTCCCTACGAATTATTATAAATGGGCATTAATATTTAATTTCATAAACAGACATCTATTAACCATTAGAATAATCACCAAATGTCTACAGGTAGAAAATAACCTACTTATACTATACATTCAGCATGAAAATTTTTCTACAAATTCCAACCTTTCAGAAAGAAAGAAATTCAGAACCTGTGAACACATATGCTAGAACTAGTAAAGCAACACCTTTTTAAAAAGTGGTATTATGAAAGTAAGTTGGACGAAAGAAAAGCACTCTCATTCTTTTTCCTTCTCTCTCTCTCATCACTAAATAGCACATTAAAAAGGTCTAAAAATGAAAAGGAGATTTTAAAAAAATAATCCATTCAAAAACAGAAAAAGAAGAGGAAAACTGGAGGTGGGGAGAAAGAAGACAGAAAGATCTAGATTAGGAGTTCCTATATTTTTCTGAGGGCCGTTAGGTGGCAAAGTGGATAAAAGCACTGGGCTTGGAGTCAGGAAGATTCATTTTCCTGAGTTCAAATCTGGCCTCGGACATTTACTAGCTGTGTGATCCTGGGAAACTCGCTTAACTTTGTCTGCCTCAGTTCCTCATCTGTAAAATGAGCTGGAGAAGAAAATAGCAAACCACTCCAGTATCTTTGCCAAGAAAACCCTCAAATAGGGTCATAACAAGTCGGACACGATTTAAATGACTCAACAACAAATCCCTTTTTGTTTCACTAACTCCTTAGAATAATGATTTCTGAAAATTTAAAATGAAAGAAAATGTGAAACTTCCAGGAGGATGTTGATGAAAATAAATTCTTTTTTCTTACACAAGTTCATAGCCCCTTGAATTTATCCAAGGGTCTGCTGTACTCCAAATTTAAAATTCCTGCTCTAGATAGAGGTATAAGCATCTGTCACCATACAAAAACTGCCAGAGATCAAAGTAAACAGAATAAGGGGAAAATGATGTGGATCATCAGCTAGGGGGCTTAAAGAGTATTTTACAAAGCAACAAAGGTTCAGAAAAAAGTTGAATACCCTGTATAAACAAAAAAAAAAAAAGTTTTCATGAGAGTGAAGCAAAACTTCCTTAAGTTATATCCTGCCCATATAAAAGCAGTAAAGAAATAGGGGAAATTGTAGCACCAAGGTAAAGGGTACTGAGGCCCGAGTAAAGGATAAACCAAGTAAACTAAATGCTGTCTAGACAAGCTACTTCCAATGAGGGCCAAGAGATCAATCTGAGAAGATATTCTAGAGTAGCACTTCTTAAACTGTGGGTCACATAACTGTGCGAGCTGTGAAAAACTTGACAACAGTAAGTGGTTTCTAAACGCACAACAAACAAAAATTAATTCAAAATCAAACGTATAATGAATCTGAGGTGTTTTTGGCAATGCTTGCCCATGATGCATCGCTCAACTTCACTGAAGCCTTGTTTTTGAACATACAACTTGTGCACTTTGCACATCAACAAATTTTGCCAGAAACACTTCAGCTCAGATCAATACTACTGTATATTACAAACTGCAGCATTTTTACTGCACGTACAAAACTGTTAAATGAATTTTGGATTGGGATTTAGGACAGAATTTCCAGCAATTTCTGAAATGACCCTAAACATACTTCCCTCATTTTGTACTACATATTTACGCAAAGCAGTGTTCTTAGCATTGATGATTATAAAATAAGAATATCGATCAACTCTGGAAAACACTGAAGATGCTCTATGTCCTATAGTACCAAATATTTCACCAAGGTTTAATTCTTTACATAAAAATAAACAAGCACATCCATCTTATTAGTATCAAAATCTGCTTTCATCTTTAATAAATTGTAAAATTAAATCATTTTTAAAAATTTCTTTATGATTTATTATCAGTACATGTTTGATTTATATACCTATTTTATAATACTTATATACTCATGGTCATGTAAAAATTTCTCAAGTGAAAAGGGGTTGCAAGTGGAAAGAGTTTAAAAAGTCCTGATCCAAATTGTTGTTACCTAGAAGAATGCAAATTGAAACAATTCTGATGTCCTACTTCATAACTATTAGATTAGCTAATAAGACAAAAAAGGAGAATGACAAATGTTAGAGGAGATGTGGGGAAAATGAGACATTAATTCACTGTTGGTGGAGCTGTGAACCGATTCAACCATTCTTTACAGCAATTTAGAACTATTCACAAAGGAGTATAAAACCATGCATACCTCTGACATAGCACTGCCACTGCTAGGTCTGTAACCAAAAAGAAATAAAAAACAAAAGAGAAGAGGACCTATATGTACACAAATATTTATAACAGCTTATTTCTGGAGTTGAAAATTACAGGGATGCCCATCAACTAACGAATGGCTGAACAAACTATGCTACATAATTGTGATGGGATACTACTGTGCTATAAGAAATAACGATCAGAATGTGCTAAGAAAAACCTGGAAAGACTTACCTGAGCTGATGCAAAGTGAAATGTACTGTGTACAAAGTAACATCTATACTATAAGATAATCAGCTATGAATGACAGCTATTCACAATGATACAATGATCCAAGACAACTCTGAAGGACTTATGATGAAAATGCTATCCATCCTCAGACAAAAAACAGATGGTGTTTGAATAGACTGAAGCATATTTTTTTACTTTATTTTTCTTGAGCTTATTTTTTGGTCTATGTTTTCTTTCACAACATGATTAATATCAAAATATGTTTTGCATGACTGAACATGTCTAACTTGTATCAAATTGCTTGCCTTCTCAATGAGGGAAAGGGGGAAAGGAGAAAATATGGAACTCAAAAGTTTTTTAAATGAATGTTAAAAATTGTTTTTACATGTAATTGGGGGAAAATAAAATACTAAATAAATTTAAAAAAATAAAAAAATAAAATAAAACTAAAGTTAAAAAAAAAAAGGTATATACTTGACAATGAAGGGTTGGTCAAGCAGTGACACTGAGTGAGAAATGAGAAAGAGTCCTCATGATGTCATGTAAATTAAAATTCAACACTCCTTCCCCCCATCATATATGGGAGATCCCCCTACAGAAAATTTATCTGATGACACAGACAAAAATTTCATAGCATAGAGTGGCATGGAAGGCTGACTGCACTGCTGGAAGATAAACAAAAATTGAAGAAATCATAGGTTACTTCCAAATCACAACCAGTTTTATTATATCTCAGAATGAAATACTAAATCTTTCCACATTATGGAAGCATGCTTGATTTTAAGGACTCTTTATTTTTCTGTTAATGGACCTTTAACTTTTGAGCATACTCTTAAAATTATGCTTCTGTCAACAACCAGAACTGATTAAGCATTTACTATGCAGCAGGAACTCTTATTAACAGTCGACAAAAAGACAAAAGTCAGTCAGTTGAACTAAAATATTTTGGTCATTGGCTGAAAATATATTCATTAACATTAAATCCCTAATAACAGTCTATTTCCAATATAACTTCCAACTACTGTCCAACAAGATTGAAGTTTGTTCCAATCTAATAAGTTTCATACTGACATGACTAAAATTTTTTTCAGTTTTTAAAATAATGCCAACATTTTCACTAATGAAATCAGTGAATGAATTTTATTGAAAAAAATAAAGTGAAGAAGCTGAAAAACACTGCATTTCACAGACCTCCTGTTGACGTACCAGCAGAGCTATTGCTGGGAAGAGCAGAAGTTTCTGACACTGCAGAGGGCTGGGTACTGGAGACAGCTGAAGTAGCTTCAGAGGCCTGCTCTGAGGTAGATGCATTTGAATTGTTATTGGAAGAACTCACAACCTGGGATTCCACTCTAGCAGAGGTGGTTGGAACTACTGTGGGTTCTATGAGGAAGCATAAAATATTAATTTATTATTTCAAATTTTTAAAAATTTTGATTTAATTTTTGTTTCAGGTAAGCTAAAAATGTTTTCATAAATTTTTATCTAATAGTAATAGTTATATAAACATACCACTTTAGGAAATATAAAATTCTCTCACAGCATATATGGATAGATATATATGGTAAAGAAAAATTCCCTAAAATTAAGCTAATAAGATCAAATGAAAGAAAGCCAAGTAAGCAGAACCAAGAAAATAATTTGCGTAATGCCAACAAAAATGTAAAAGAAAAGAATACAGAAAGATTCCAAGACTTCATTTTGTGTAGCAATAATTCCAGGTGAAAAATGATTCATACACTTTTGGATATGGCCAATGTGGTGATTTGTTTAACTCTACTTATGTACTACAAGGAATAAGGCAGGGTAAGAAATTTAATAGGAAATGCAAAGTGATAGCATCAAAAAATGAATGTCCATATTAATAATCAACAATAATTAATAAATAATAATCAATAAGCCATTACTAGAGTAAAAGTGACTCGGAATTCCATTTTACGATAAAAGACTTGATAACATAGGTTACCACAGTCATTTCACAGTTAATAGGCACAAATTCCCTCTGTCCTGTCAGAGCAACACAATTGAGAGGAGGCAAAGGAAACCAAAGTGTAGCTCTCTGCTACTCATAAACAATGTTACACAATGTCAGGAAAGAAGAGTTAGGACTATTATTTCACTACAGTATCATCTGTGTTTATCTTTATTTTACTATTCTATCTTTCTAGGCATGAAAACTTTACCTACAATAAATGTTTAGCATTGCCGACTTGATAAAAATTTAGCAAATGTAAGTAGAGAAAAAAAACAAAACCCAAATCACAATTCTCAGCTCATAAAAAAAGTGTATCCCAAGTTCATTTGTAATTTCTTGAAAGTGATCACAAGTTTCCCCTCTTTAAAATCTCTTCAAAACTCCCACTTGTCTTTTCATTCCCTTTTATTTAAATTTCCATATGTTAAAATACCAGCATTAAAAATAAACATCTAATTTCATTTTTCTATTTAACTATTACTTGTGTTAGAACTCTATTCTTTCCTACATTATAAATTTCATCTATACCATGAATTTTATTTTAAGGATCCCTATCATAATTTTAAGTTAATATTTATAACATTGTTTCTGGAGGAAGTATCTCTACAATATAAACTTTCAACACACAACTGATCCATAATTTGGGTACAGTCTACATCTCACACATACACACAATCATAACACATACACAGAAAGATGACAACCCCTTTGCATGCTACAAATAAATGCCTAAATTTCTATTAACTTATTTTTGCTTATTTGTTTGCAGGGGGGAAGGGAGGGCAGTTGGGGTTAAGTGATTTACCCAAGGTCACATGGCTAATAAGTGTTAAGAGTCTGAAGCTGAATTTGAACTCAGGTCCTCCTGACTCCAGGGCCAGTGTTTCTACTCACTGCACCACCTAGCCGCCCCTACTAACTTTTTAAGGGAATTTTCAGCTCAAACACATCCCTTTCATGTATAAATGTACTGATACCATTCCAACCTACCATCTTCATCCACAGTAAGGTCCACAACTTCTGCTGCATTCTGCCTCAAGGGCTGTATAACTGTAGAAATTCTACTACGGTTTCGTGGCTCCTGTGGCCGAGTAGTATGAGAATTTGAGCCTTGGCCCCAATGAGATCTGGAGTGTCCAACTGATGAACGAGACCTTTAAAAATTAAATTTTACTATGATGAAATTAATGTGATTTACAAGCTCAAACTGAAAAGATTATTATAGGTAAAAAGAGAGGGGTGTGTGTGTGTGTGTGTGTGTTTCAGGATTCCAGAAAGGAGAACACTATTTGTATTCTTACCACTACAAGTCGGAGTGGTTTAGAACTAGGATACTTGAAAACAAAATTAGGCTCATCTAGGTCCTGGCTAAGATATAAGAAAATATATGTAGGAACTAGACATACTTCCAGCGGTAAGAAAAGTTGCCATTAGCCTTAAATATAATGGTCAGTTTGCTGGTTTCAGAGTTATAGTCTGAGCTTTAAAAAAAAAAAAAAAAGCTTTGCATTTAAACAAGGGCCTGTAAGGATTAGATACTATTAATTTTCAGGGAACTAAAAACTTAACTCCACCTGATAACGTTACTTTACATTTATTGTCTATTCAAAAATGATATTAGTGAAAACATCAATTAAATCAGTCAACAAACATTAACTACTCTCCATAAGATAGGCCCAGAGCTAAGGATTAAGGCAAGAAGAAAGGCAAAACCAAAGTCTCTGCCCTCAAGTAATTTATATTCAAATGAAAGAGAAAACACGAAACAACTAAGAAGGTAAACAACTAAGAGGGAGGAAAAAAAGTACACAGAGAAAAGAAAGGTATTAGCCAGTGAAGGAATAGGGAAAGGCCCCCAGGAATAGAAAGGATTTGAGTCAGGACTTCTAGGAAGCCAGAAACTAACAGGTAGAAGAAAGGGCCTCCATTTTGTAGAGGGGCCTGGCCTAGCCTTCACTCCTCCCTTAGGCTCTCTCAGGCTCCCACACTTTCAAAACATGTTGTTTCATTCTGGAATTTCCCTCAAGGCCTAGGGTCTCCCCACTTGGTACATCCCATCATTCTTGTGGCGTTCATAACATGGATAATCCCACCTACAAGGCATGTCTCCATCTCCCATTAGTGAGTTCTTCCTGAAACCTCCATTTTGTAGTGGGTCTTAATTTCCTTTCTGATCCTATTCTTGGCTTCTGGACTTCAAAACTATGCCCCTTGTACTGGTTACTTTCATCCTCCCTAGACCCCCTTTTGTGTGTTGTCTTCTTTCATTACAACAAAAGCTCTTAAGGGAAGTAACTTTTTGCTTTTACCTGTGTCCCCAGTGCTTAGCACAGTACTTGGCAAATAGTAAGGACTTAATAAATGCTTGCTTGCTTGCTTTCTTCCTTCCTTCCAAGGTGTGGAGGACAATGACAACAAAGTCAAGGAAAGGACAGAACAGATGGGAGTATTCCTGTTGCAGAAATTACAAGTAGGTCAGTGTTGCTGGAACACAGAGTATGTGGAGGAGAATAAAATATAAAAAGCTTGGAAAAGGAAGGAAGGAAGGAAAAAGATTTGGAACTCAAAATCTCGTAAAAATGGATTCTAAAAATTATCTTTACATACAGTTGGGAGAAAACTAAAATGTTATTTTTTTTAAAAAGCATGGAAAGGAACAGATAAAGTTATGAAGAGCTCTGAGAGTCGAACAAAGGGGTTTATATTTGACCCTGGAAGCAACAGGAACCCACTGGAGCTCACTGAGAAAAATTACTTTGGCAGCTGAGTGGATTGCATGGGGATTGGAATGGGGATTGGGGAGAGGCAACGCAGGGAAACCAACCAGATAGCTATAGCAATGATCCAGGAAAGAGGTGATAAGCACCTATGTGAGAGTTGTGTCTTTGTCAGTGGAGAGAACAGGATACACAGGAAAAGATGCTATGAAGGTAGAATCAAAAGAACATGGCAAAAGACTAGCTATGATTGGTAAGAGAGGGAGTGAGGAATCAAAGAGAACACCTAGGTTTTGAGCCTGACTGACTGAGAAGATGATGGTGTCTTCAACAGTACTAAGAAAGTTGCATAGGGGAAGAATCTGGAGGGGCAGAGAAGATGAATTTTCTTTAGAGTATGTTAATTTGAGACACCTATGGGAAATTCAATTCAAGATGTCCAAAAGGAAGGTGGTGAAGCACGAATGGTGCTCAGGAGAGAAACTAAGCCTTAATATATAGATCTGGGAATCATCTCTATAGAGATGATAACTGAACACCATCAGCTATGATCTCTCCATCAGCTGTTTTGCTTAACATCTTTATCAGGATTTTAATCTGTAGAATTCTATATTTCTTTGAAAATGTTGAAATTTGTTCTCCCGAAACCTTAGTTAGGTACATGGTCCTCCTTCATTACAAATTCTACTATGGAGTGCTCATATCCCCCCAAGTTTTTCATCATTTCTACTTCAGCTACTTCTTTCTTGTTGATTTTAATCAGATCTAAAATAGTAATTTCATTCAGAGGTTCTTCCACCTTTTAAAGGATGAAATGATCATTAAATCAAAGCAGGAATTTATTAACAGCTCTGTTCTGAGCAGGTAATTACAACAGACGCCTGGATTACTACACCACACCACCCTATCACTACAACACCTGTAAGCCTGGCTTGACAGGCTTCCTGAACTTCTCATCTATCTTCTCCTTTCCAAATAATTTGTGATAAACTCAGATGATAATATCACTTCTTTCTCTCTTCACTCATCTTCACCCAAATGCTTTCTTTACTTGCTGTTTCTCTAAATTTTGGAATTCCTCACTTTTTAAATTTTGAAGCTTATTAAGACTTTGTCCAGGCTAAGAATTATTTTCTTTCTTTTCATGAAAACAACTATTCACTTAAATTTATGCCTCCTAAAATAAAACCTTAAAATTAAAACCACTCACAATGAAAAATCCAAAACAAAAAAACCACCTAGAATTATCATCAATCTTTAGTCCTTTTTTTCTTCTTTGTAGTACTTCACATACATTTTCCCATACTTAATAATCGACATTTTGTTATTCTTAATGACAAAATAGTACTTTGAGATCAATGATACCTAAAAACTATTAAAAAGTTACACTTATCGAATTTCAATTCTAAATATTAATATGCTACTAACATAAGACAAATGCAATTTTGCCAAACTATGAAAAATTTGTTTATCTACTTATGTGTGTCCTGAACACTATAGTTTTGTATCCATTTATTTCTACTTACACACATATTTTATAATCAAGACAGTAAAGTCTTACCGGTAGCTTTCACCAACTGTTACAATCTCCACCTCACTGTCAGTTGAGGTAACATTAATTTCTTCATTGGCAGTGACCTGTGGAGTGGAGGATGCTTCAATCACCACAACATCCTCATCAATATTTCCTGGAACAAAAATGAAAAATTTGAAAAAGATAGTCCTGATAAAGTTAAGTACTTTTATTTTAATTATTTCTTTTATTTTAAAAGCTAATTACAGGTTTTGAAAAGAATATAGTTAAATATAAATTTTGTTTTGTTTTTTTAAATGGGGGCTAGACACTGAACGGCAACTAGGTCAGTCCACTAAAGGAATCAAAAATGTGTGACATCTTTTTCCCAAACAAAACCAAATTTTAAGTTTCAAATTAGTGAGGCATTTCTAATAAGCAAGATATTCCCAAACAAAGCACGAGCCAAACCTTCTATATTTAAATAGTAAATCTGGTACATGTGAAAGATTCAAATGCATAAGTTAAAGATACACTATAAGGGCAACAGGAAGTCCTGTAGTCCAAGAGTCAACTTTTACCTGTATTATTATATGGCAACTCCATCATGCTTTCAAAATAAGATACAAATGAGAAGCACTAAGATTCTATTTTCTAGCATGGCAATAAAACAAGAGCCCAAGGGCCTGCACACTTTATAAAACTGACATGGTTCACTAGATTTCCATGTATAAACACAAGAGCATTTTGATTTCTTGCTACATGGGGAAAATTGAAGTCCATGAACGAATGCTGACTTAGGCTCTGATGGGGAAAATGGAACAATGAGAAAGATTTAAAATAAAAATGTATCCCTGACTTCCCTTATCATATCAAGTATACCCTTCACAATAAACTAAACTACATGAGTCAAAGTTTAACATGGAATATTCTTTGCTTGCCTGTAAAAAACCATACTATTATCAGTTTGGTCCTGGTGACTAGTTCAGTTAACACACAACTGAAGTCAGAATATTAACAATTCAGCAATGGATCAATGTAAATTTTGAAACCTCTATGTGGCTACAAGGGTATATTCTTGATTACATTTCTTTGCAAATAGGAAAATTCGCACCTGGCACAAGAAATTCCCAAATACTTAGAAACTATTAGATGCAACATGGCAAAGTGAGAGATTAGACTTGGAGTAAGACATAGATTCAAGTCATGCCTCAGAAACTAACTAGTTTTGTGACTCTGAGCAAGTTACTTAACCTTCTCAGCCTCAGTTTCCTTATCTATAAAATGGGATGTGTGTGGAGGGTTAGGCTCAATGAACTATAAAGTCCCTTCCAGCTGTAAATCTATGATACTATGGTAGCATACATACAAACGTTTGAAAGCAATCCTACTTTGGCATTATTATTTAAACCTAAACTATTAAATCAGTTATATCCCCTGCTAAAACAGCCTGGATTCTGCCTGTGAAGAAAACGTAAAACTTAACTGCCCAAAATAAATACAGTCTAAAGAGTTATATTTTAGTCTTATTTAGTTAAAAATTGCTGAGGGAGAAAATTAGCTATAGTACAATTCTGATTTATCTAACCACTACCCATTTGGAGCTCAGAAGTATATCTGAAAGGTCAATGACCTTACCCTGAGTCTATACAATAGCAAGCTAGAACCTGGATTTTGAAGCAGAGTTAATGAAGAAGTGCTAGGAAGCAGAGCAGAATTTAGGATACCAGATTATACAAATTTTCACCTTTTCAGATTTCTCTTAATATAAAATCAATCAAGTCTTAACATATTTATGTAACTTTCAACAGCCTATTAGAAAGGATGGATGGGAAGTATATGCTAATTCCAGGATTCTATGGCTAAAAAAGCTACTTAACAAAGTTTTCTTACTTTATTATAAAAGATAAAAATATGAAAAATTTTCTCACTCAATCATTTATTTTTTAAAAAGGAACATAAAACTTTACTCAAGAAGTAAACAGATTTCTTTTAAAAATATCAAGAGGGGCGGCTAGGTGGCACAGTCAATAGAGCACTGGCCTGGAGTCAGGAGGACTTGAGTTCAAATCCAGCCTAAGATACTTAACACTTACTAGTCGTGTGACCTTGGGTAAGTCACTTAACCTCAAATGCCCTTCCTTCCCCCTCCAAAAAGATATATATGTCAGAAAGGGCAGAGGGAGAAGAAGAGAAGGGAAAGAAACAAAAAGATCGAAAAAAAGCAAACTTCAGAAAGAAAAATAAAGAGACACTAATGGAGACACAGAAATAGCATACACACCCACACAGAGTTCAAAATACACAAGGCGGGAGAAAAGGGAGAGGGGCATAAGGTTTTGTAATGTATGTATCGAGTTCATTTAAATGTGAAAAATGGGGCTAGGTGAATAAAGCACCAGCCCTGGAGTCAGGAGGATCAGAGTTTAAATGAGACCTCAGACACTTAACACTTCCTAGTCATGTGACCTTGGGCAAGTCACCTAACCCCAATTGCCTAGCCTTCTCCCCTCCAAAAAGCAAAATATAGTGTGTGTGTGTGTGTGTGTGCGTATATATGTATATATCTTAACTGTGTAAAAATAAAATTATCACCAGTTATGAATGTCCTCTGAAACATTAATGAGTACAACAGTTTAGAATATTTTTTTCTATAACTGAAAAACAGCTTTTCCAATTTCATTTTAAAACTCTTAGGTCTATTATTAAAATAATTCTTTATTTTCTTGTAAATTCTGAAAGTTTTATTAATCTCTAAAGGAATAATTTAGGTTTTAGAAATTTACCCTGGACACTTTGAAGAGTTTACTAACAATCCATGAAATTTCTTTGGCTAGGAAAAGCACTAGAACTGCTTATCACACTATTCTCAACAAGATGGAATGTTTCATTCTAGGATACCTGGAATATTAGTATGCGGTTTCATTCACAGAAACATTTTCAAAAAGAATACCACATTTGTTTGTTTTTTGGTTTGGTGGCCCATAAAATAGAATGGCAAGTTGTGGCATTAAAAAAGCTGTAATTTTAAAAAAATATCAGCTTCTCTCCACCCCAACATGAGACAGAAACCACATGGTGACTGCTGCTTCAGGAAAAAGTAGTTTGAAACACTGCTTACAGTAATGGCTACATGTAGCCTGAATTAAAAAGAAGAAAATGTTCAGTCCAGCTTTCAGGACCCTGCAGGTTAGTATTTTCCCTCCATAAAATCTAACAGAGTAGGGTGCAAAGTATTGTTTTTTGCATCTCCTAAAGCTCCTCAAATAGTAACACATAGTAGAATTAAGGAAATCCTACTGCTGAATAAATGAACAAAAAATAAATACCCCAAAATAAGGGTGAACAGGCATAAAATCATATTCTCAAATTTTTGTTCTCTATATTTCATTTTGAATTTCTGAAAACTGTTCAATTAAACAGGGAAAAACTCCAAATTTCATTAAAAAATTTTTTTTTCTTTTTTGGAGGGGAGAAGGCAAGGCAATTGGATTTAAGTGACTTGTCCAAAATCACACAACTAGTAAGTGTTAAGTGTCTGAGGCTGGGGTTGAACTCAGGTCCTCCTGACTCTAGGGATGTTGCTCTATTCACTGCACCATTTAGCCACCCCCATAAAAATTTTTTAATGAGATTCACATATTGATTGGAAAAGAATAAAATTAGCAATGTATAGTGTTGGGAAGAAAGTTAGGAAAAGCTGAGTTCAAATCCAAGCTCAGACACTTAATAGTTATATGACCCTGAGCAAGTCACTTAACCTATTTGCCTCATTTCCCCCATCTATAAAATGGTTATAATAATAGCCGCTACGTCTCAGGATTATTTTAAGGATTAAGAGATAATACTTACACAGTATCTGGCATCTAGTAAACTCTATATAATAATGTTAGCTATTATCATTATCTAAGAATTTTGTAGGTTTAGAAAGCTCAAAGTATTTATAAACATTCCAGAAAAATTATCAAAATGTTGTGAAAAAACCTGCTAAAGAAAAATAAGAAAATGACAGTGTTTAGTGGCAGATTTAGAAGTTTATCATGCTCTCAACTTTCCGATTAATATTGCACAAAAAAGAGCCCAGCGCCTATCTTGTAGTGATATATGCACTGTGGCCTTAGATTAAAGTACCTCAACATGAAACCATCATCCTGATTCAGAGTGTGGACATACCATGTCACATGTCACATATCACGTGTCACACATCATTTTGCCTAGAAAAAAACTGTGAAAAGAGCTTTTACCTACCTCACCACAACTAAACTAATGGTTGTTTAAAAACAAAAAGCTTTTAATAAAATATTAACATAAAAACTGTATGTTGTTGTTTGTTTTTTAGTCATTTCAATTGTGCTCGACTCTTTATGATCTCATTTGGGGTTTGTCATTTTCTTCTCCAGCTCATTTTACATATGAGGAAACTGAGACAAAAAGGGTTAAATGAACTGCCCAGGAGTCACATAGCTAGTGGGTATCTGAGGCCAGACTTGAACTCAGGAAAATGAATCTTCCTGACTTCCAAATCCAGTACTCTATCTACTGTGCCACCCAAGTGCCCATATAGGTGTTTAATTTTAATTTTAAAATCTATTAGGCTAGAATTTTCAAATTTTCAAAAACCTTGGCCATAATTTCTTTTATATTGAAAAAGCAATTTTTTCTTAAAAAGAAAATAAAATCTTAGCTCTATTTTAACTAGCTATGCATAAAAAAAACCCCAATTTTTGCTTGTCACAGCAAATAAAGCATCTCTGGCCAACAAAGAATTCAAATCCTAGTACATTCAAAATGTGACTTACAAAAATGACATTTCCTTACATCTTTTCAGGGATGTATTTACTGTGGTAGGACTATCAAAAGTAAAAAGCATACAAATAAATCCACTGATGTTCTATTACTTTACTGCTTAAATAGCAGTTTACAAAAAGCAGCATTTACATTACTCCTTAAATTCAATGAACAAATAAAGCTTTAAAAATTCTACAATTAGATGCTGAAAAGTATCTTAATCCTTAAAACAAAACTAAAAACTCAAACTGGTAACTATTCCTAAGTTGATGTGAAAATGAAAGTAGAATACAATTATTTTTATATCAATGGTATTTCATACTGTCAGTGTTTAAAATAAAAATTATATGGCCTATACTTTTTAGATGCTGATTTCTGCTACTTCTCTTCGATACAAATTGAAGATAAGATTAAGAGCCCAATAAAGAGTGAAGACAAAAGTATCAGTAAGTCAATCAACAAGCATTTAATAAGCACCTATTATGTGGCAGGCATTGTACAAGACCTGGAAACACGAATAGATAGAATCAAACCCTACTTCAAGGATCTTACATTAATGGTCTAGATAAGTACACATGTAAACATATAGAGAACTAATACAAAATATTTAAAGGTCGTTTGAGAGTGAGGGCACTACCAGTTGGGGGAAATCAGATAGGGCTTCATGTAGAATGGTATGGCACATGAGCACATGGTACATGACATGTAAGCTATGTCTTGAAGAGAGGGAAATTCTGAGGTGGCAGAGAAGAGGAGAAGAGTCAATGCATGCCAGGTATGTGGGACCAAAGGTATGAAGATATTTGTGTGAAGAACAGAGAGGACAGTTTGGTTGGAATTTGTTGAGTGTGGGAGGATAAATAATTTCCAAAGAAGCAGGAAAGATAAGCTGGGACCAGTTTGTGAAGTACTTTACAGGCTAAATAGTGGATTTTCTATATGATCAAGAAGCAAAAAAGAAAAGTCATTGGTGTTGATGAAGTCAGAGAGTAACAGGATGAGAACTGCCAATAGTGAAAACCACATCACCAGAAATGCAGAGGTTGGACTAGAGCAGCAGTTCTCAACCTGTGGGTTACGTTCAATTTGTAACAATGAAAAGACATCTTGCATATCAGATAGTTACATTACAATTCATAACAGTAGCGAAATTACAGTTATGAAGTAGCAATGAAAATAATTTTATGGTTGGGGATCACCACAACATGAGGAACTGTATTAAAGGGTTGTGGCATTAGGAAGGTTAAGAACCGCTGGACTAGAGTGACGAGACTAGACTTGAGGAAGGGAAACCAATTAGAAGACTGTTACAACAATTTAGGTAAGAAGTGATGAGGGCCTAAACAAGGTGATAGTTGTGGGAGTGGAGAAGGCATCCAATGTGAAACAAGTAGGTAAAAATGCCAAGATCTGGCAACTGAGTATCCAATATGTACAGTGAGAAAGAGAGAAAGGAGTGGAGGATAATATCAAGGTTATCAACCTGGGAGGATGGTAGTACCTTCAACAAAATCAAGAAAGTATGAAAGAGATGAAGATTTGGGAGGAAGGAACAAAAAATGACTTTCATTTTGTATATATTGAATATGAGATGTTTTTACAATACAAGCTTCTATTAATTATCTATTTGTCCAGATAATAGACATTTACTAACCCTTAAATACATTTGTCTACGCCTCTGAGGTGTGCCTTATCTTCTAAATTGATAAAGTTCTCTTTCCATCACAGAAATTCTAAAGAAAATCCTAAAATAGATAATACTAAAAATAGAATAAAAATATGGAAATAATTTCATCAATGAAAACTAACTCTTCTTCAGAGATTAGTTACTTTTCATTGAAAGCATCCAGAAATATGCCTAAAGAACACATGTATGTCATGAATGACAGATAACTATTAAAAACAGATATTTAAACTACCGCAATAAGCTGCTATGTTAAACTGAAAAGACTTTACTTTGTCCAATACTGAACTGTCAGTAAATATCATATAAAAACAAGAACTTCCTCCTTGAAAGACCAATCTACTACTCACCATGACAGGCTGTCTCTCCTTACTTCAATATTACAGTTTTAGAGATTTTCTAAAGTAACGATTCAAAATTTTGATGAAAGAAAAAATTAATCTTTTGTGGGAGTGCTTTTCTGGTACTTCCTCTTTCCACAAAATAAAGAAGACAGACAGTGTGCATGGCCAGAAATAGATAAGAGTGTAGCAGTTGCCATCAAAGATTTTTAAATGGCACAACAAATATCTTACAATATTTTCTGGGGCAAGAAACCATTAAACTTAAATCCACAAATAAGGGATGAAGGATGAAATCAAGATTCAAGATGACTTCAAAAGTCTGTAAAAATAAGTTAAAACACCCAATATGAAACAGATCAGGAAAAATACTAAATCTTGTGTCTTTAGCTTATCAAAGAAATTCACTCCCCCAAGTACAATGTAAGAGAACAACTTAGCTACAATTCACATGAAAAAGGCACAAATACTAGGTTTTGCATTCTTAGCAAAAAGTACAATCTTGAGAAACATATAATGGAATTGCTCTTTAAAATTCGCAATAACATAAACGTAGCATCCAGATCTTTAAAAGCAACACTTCTAGAATTATGCAGATAAGATGATTAAACTACCCACATCCTTTGGACAGGATACTCAGCTGCCAGTTATGCGCCACAAGGAGGTCAAATAACAGTTTCAAAAAAAAAAAAAAAAACGTCCCATATGAACCAAAATTTTCAGCAGCACTTTTTGTAAAAGCAAAGCATTGTTTTTTTTATCTTCTTTTAAATTTTATTTTAGTTTGCATCATTCATTTCCACAAGATTCTGAGTTACATATTTTCTCCCCATCTTTCTTTCCCCTACCCACCGCCCCAAAACAGCCATCCCAGTGTATCCCCCCTCGCCCAATCTGTTCTCTCCTATGTCTTCCCCCCTCACCCCTCTGACTTTCCAGGAGGGCAGGATGGATCTCCCAACCACAGTGCCTGCGTATTTCAAAAGCAAAGCATTGTTAACAAAGTAGAGAACCAAAAAATGAGGAATGGCTAAACAAATTGTGATATATGAATGTAAAAGAATATTCCTGTGCTGTAAGAAACAATGGACATGATGAATATGGAAAATTATGGGAAGACTAATGTACTAGGAACATGATAGTCCCACTATATTAGTCAGATCATGCGTGCAATATTGTTTTCAGTTCAGTTCTTAAAGAGTATACTGATAAACAAGAATTCAGAGAAAGATGACCCAGATGGCAAAGTTTCTCAAGATCATATTATTTTAGAATGAAGTAACAGAACTGGGGATGTTTATATCCTAGAGTTTAAAAGGAACATCACAGTTGTCTTCATTTATTTGAAGAACTGATGCAGAAAGATTATACTTCTGCTTGATTCCAGAAAGGACAACTATGAGCAGCGTTGCAGAGAAGATCCATGTTCAATATAAAGAAAAACTCCCTAACAATTAGATTTTATCCAAAAGTGGAAAAGGAGTTAGGAGAGTCACCCTGAAGAAAAGTATTCAAGAGAAGGTTGGATGATCACTTATGGAATTAATTGCAGAAGAGATTAATTTTTAAATTGGGTATCAGTTGGACGAGATAGCCTCTGGGGTCCCTTTGAATTCTGAAATTCTCTTAACTTGATCCATTCCAAGGAAAGTGGTCAGGATGGTAAAGATTCAAGACACCAAGAATAGCGCAGAAAGTTGGGGTATATTCAGATGGATAACCTGAATTAACAAGACTAAGGAAGAGTGTTAGAATCAGACTGAATTAGAACAGAAAAATCCTAAAAGATCACCTACTTTAATTTCAGTTTAAAGAAAAAAAAAAACCTGAAGTTCAGAAAGGTCAAGCAACTTGCTAAAGCTCACACAAGTAGTGAGTGGCAAGGATAAGTCTTCAATGGTCTTCCAAACTGCTTAAATGCGTCACACAATGCCCAGCACCTAACAAGCTGACATGAAAGAGGGAAAACACTCTTTCGCTCTAAAGAACAGCTCTGGTATCAATGGATGGAAATTACAAGGTAGTAGACTTTAGATAAAGAAAACTTAAAATTAAAACCCTTTAAGAATTAAATTGGACTACTACAATAGCCCAGCTGGTCTCCCTGCCTCAAGTATCCCCCTCCTCCAATCATCTGCCAAAGTGATTTAACTTTTTTTTCCCCCTTCCTATTACCTCTAGGAGTAAATAGCCACCTTGGTTTGGCATTTAAAGTCCTTTACAATCTGGTCCCAGCTTACCTTTACAATCTTATTTTCACATTAGATTTCGCATTCATGTACAATGAGGTCCTGTCAAACTTCTCTTCTTACTTTTTTTTTATACACAGCACTGAATCTTCTACCTTTCTGCATTTGCACTGGCTGTCCCTCATGCCTACAATGCACTCTCTTCTCACCCTCGTCTAAAAATTCCCAGGATCCTTCAAGATTCAGTTCAAGTGCCTCTCTCCCTCAACTTTATTATTTTGTGGATCTTTTGTATATATTATATGAGTACATGCAGCTTTCTCCAACTACAGTAAGCTCCTAAAAGGCAGGGCGTGTTTCATTTTTGTGTTTGTATGCTTAGCACCTAGCACAATGTCTGGTACCTCATAGGGGCTTAATAAATTCTTCTTAATGACTCTAGAACAGTGGTTCTCAACTTGTGGGTTATGTTCAATTTGTAACAATGAAAATATATCCTGCATATCATCAGCTATTTACATTACGATTCATAACAGTAGCAAAATTACAGTTATGAAGTAGCAACGAAAATAATTTTATGGTTGGGGGTCACCACAACATGAGGAACTGTATTAAAGGGTCGCAGCATTAGGAAGGTTGAGAACCACTGCCCTAGAACCATACTTTCTTCCAGTAGTCTACAATATAGTGACACTGGTCTACTTGCTGTTCCTCTCAAGTTACATTCTATCTCCTGAATCTAAATTTCACTCACTGTCTCCCCATGCCTGGAATGCTTTCCCTCCTCAGCTCTGCCTCCTAGTTCCCTGCATTTCTTCAAGTCTCAGCTGAAGTCCCATATTCTACAAGAAGACTTTTCCAGTTCTTCTTAATCTTAGTACCTTTCCTCTGAGATTATTTCCAATCTATCATGTGCTATCCTGTTTTGTATATAATCGTATTCATGTTGTCTCCTCCTATTAGACTGAAGTCCTTAAGAGCAGACTGTTTTTTGCCTCTTTTTTTTAATCCTTCCACTGCTTAAACATAGAAGGCATAAAAAATAAATGCTAGTTGACTGACTGAGCCATAGAGGTTACAGAACCAATCAAAGAAAACTACCAGGAACAATGAGTTAGAGCTCTGTCCCAGATTTTAAAAAGATAAGAAAGATTAGCTAATTTTAATTCTTTCTTCTCATAATTTCATCAGATTGTTAGTTTTTGCTCATTGTTTTTTACCTCAAAAGGTTTTTTTCATCCCAGAAACTCCAGGTATTTATTACTTTAAAAATCTACTCTATTTCCTCATATTAGGAATATACAACAGCAAGAGTAAGACCTAATGAAATTTATTAATGAGTGCTTTGTTAAACTCCATGTACTTATGCCAGGAGTTACATGAAAACTAATAACCAGGGTTGTGTCAGATAATCTTGCATAATGATCACTATGAGAACAAAACTAATTAAAATACAGGGCCTAAATTGCAAAACTAAAACATTCATTAAAAAAAAATCTTCATTTGTATTTTTAATCACATAAAATATAACCATTTATGGTAAAGGAACACTATAGTTTTGGGGATGGCATTCTTTTCTAGAAAAATTCATTTTCTAACAATAACAAAATTCATCTGGAAGAGGAAAAGGTTCAGAATATCAAGGGACTTAATGAAAAGAAATGCAAGGGAAGGTAGCTTAGCTATAACAGATCTTAAATTTTATTATAAGACAGCAATCATCAAAAATACTTGGTACTGAGGAAGAACCATATATACAAAAATATTGCAGCTCTCTTTGTGGTAGCAAAAAACTGGCAATTAAGGGGATGCCCATCAATTGGGGAATGGCTAAACAAGTTGTTGTATATGAATGTAATGGAATACTATTGTGTTATAAGAAATGAGGAGCAGATGGACTTCATTTTTACCAGGAGAGGCTTTATACAAACTGATGCTAAGTGAGAAGAGCAGAACCAGGAGAAATTTGTACACAATGACAGAAACAACGTATGTGTGACAACCAACTCTGATAAACTGGACTCTTCTCAGCAATGCAAGGTTATATCACAACTCTAAAAGACTCAGGATGGAAGGAGATGTCTACATTCAGAGAAAGATCTAGAAAGAACAGAGTTTAAATGCATACTGAATCAAACTATATGCCTTCTTTTCCATGTTTGGTTTTGTTTCCTCTTTCCCATGCTTACAACTCTTCTATACTATCAGACTAATGTCCAATGTGAAAGTATCTGCAGATCCTATACTTGATTGCATGCCGCCATGGGGCAGCGAGTGGGGGGGAGGAGGGAGAGGAGAAAATCTGAAACTCAAAGGATTGTGGAACTGAATCTTGTAAACTAATACTAAATAAACAAATCAAATAAAAAAAGAAAAGAAAAAATACTTGGTACTGGCTAAGAAACAGAGTGGTGGATCAGGGGAATAGGTTAAGTACAGAAGACATAGCAGTCAATGACTATTGATGTACTATCTATCTACTATTTGATAAATCTAAAGACTCCAGCTTCTAGGATAAGAACTCATTATATAAAAAAACTGTTGGGAATACTGGAAAATACTATAGCAGAAACTAGGTATAGACCAATATCTTATACCCTATACCACAATAAAGTCAAAATAAGTACATGATTTAGATATAAAAATTGATAGGATAAGCAAACGAGGACTGCAAGGAATACTTTGCCTATCAGGCTCTATGGAGAAGGGAAGAATTTAAGAACAAACGAGATAGAGATTATGAAATGCAAAATGGTTGATTTTTATTACATAAAATTAAAAAGGGTTTGCACGAAGTCAATGCAACCAAGATTAGAAGGGAAGCAGAAAGCTGGGAAACAATTCTTACAACCAGTGTCTTTGTTGAAGGCCTCATTTCTAAAAATTAGAAAAGTGAGTCGAATTTATAAGAATACAAGTCATTACCAATTGATAAGTGGTCAAAGGATATGAACATGCAGTTTTCAGAAGAAGAAATTAAAGCTATCTATAGTCATATGAAAAAATGCTCTAAATTACTATCGATTAGAGAACTGCAAATTAAAACAACTCTGAGGTACCACATCACACCTATCAGACTGGCTAACATGACCAAAAGGGAAAATGATAAATGTTGGAGAAAATATGGGAAAATTGGAATACTAATACATTGTTGGTGGAGTTGTGAACTGATCCAACCATTCTGGAGAGCAATGTGGAACTATGCTCAAACAGCTATAAAATTGTGTATACCCAGCAATGCCACTTCTTGGCTTGTTATCTCAAAGAGATCATAAAAATGAGAAAAGGACCCACATATCCAAAAATGTTTATAGCAGCTCTTTTTGTGGTGGCAAAGAACTGGAAATTGAGGCGATGCCCATCAACTGGGGAATGGTTGTACAAGTTGTAGTTTATGAATGTAATAGAACACTACTGTGCTATAAGAAATGATGAGCAGGCGGATTTCAGAAAAACATGGAAAGATTTTTATGGACTAATGCTGAGTGAAGTGGGCAGAACCAGGAGAACATTGTACACAGTAAAAGCCACATTATGCAATGACTGATTTTGACTTGGTTCCTCTCAGCAACGCAAGGATCTAAGACAACCCCAAAAGACTCAAGATCAAAAATGCTATCCACATCCTGAGAAAGAACTTTGAAGTCTAATTGCAGATGGAAGCATACTAATTGCCCTCCTTTTCTTTTATTTCTTTTTTCTCATGTTTGATCCCATTAATTCTAATTCTTCTTTATATCATGACTAATGTGAAAATGTTTAATATGAATGTATAAGTAATGCCTATATCAGACTGCATGCCATCTTGGGGAGGGGGGAGGAGAGGAAGGGGAATAAAATCTAAAACTCAAAGTCTTATGGAAGTGAATGTTGAAAACTAAAAATAAATTGTAAAAAAAAAAATTCATTTTCTTCATACATTTTGCCTATGCATTGCAATCAACCTAATAACAGGAAATATTCAATCTAGATTAATAATAAAACTTCAAGGCTCCAGAGTCCTCAGGGAATAAAATGGTTCAATCAAAGAAAGGGCTACCCATTTTAATGTTAAATTGCTTTTCAGTTTGGACAGACATCATTCTAAAATATAATTTATATGCTTCTTTGCCTATGAAATAGTTTATATGAAATACAAAAATTTTCTTGATGACTCAGGATTACTAGTAATATAAATATGCTATAATAATGATGCCTTTAGGTTTAATGAGTATACATTACTATGTGACCCCATACCAAATGATTCCACAATGCTCTGCTTTTTGATTGAATGCCTGTGTCTTTTTTATAACAGCTCATTTCTTCTCTTTTTAACATGCTTATCAATTATCACTTCTCATCACTATTATGTGTTTGCCTGAAGAAGCCTCTTTTCTAATCTGCTCTTCACTTGGAACCAAATTATTCAAGTTTAACTAAGTGGTTAGGTTGTTAAGAGCTCACCAAAGAGTTAAACAAATATGTGAATTCATCTTATGACATCCATTTGGGCTGCTTAGCAGAATTTTTTTCTTTCTAATGGGTTCTATGTAGGTGAGGCTGAGTAACAGCTGCAGTATAACTTTAATGTATTGATGAATCTGCAATCTCTTGGTGTACTCCATCCAATGGGCAGAAGGAATGTCACCCCATTCCTGACTTCACACCCCAGACATGTGCTCCCATAAATTAACATAATTACTGAAGGATGATGAACACAGTACCTGTATGAGTTCTTTTTGGCTTCATTATTTTTCTCTTCTGTCACAGTAATCTCTGCTCTTTTGAGTTTTCTTCTCTTATGTTCTTGGTTACTTATGAGTTCAAACATGTAGCAACAATTGCACTTTCAAAGAAAGTCAGAAGTTCAATGATATATGAGGAAATGAACCAATTTTTTAATGGCACCTTGACGTGATGATAACTTTTGGATAGTTTGCTTCTAAAGAATTGGGTTTTTATATATAAGTTTTGTTCTGTCTAACCTCATGCACAGGTTAATTTTACTAAAGAGTAAATAAGGTTAGAGTAAAAATGCTAGCAGCTTTGATAAAAAAGACTCTGTCTACACAAAACCACAGCCGCTAAAACAATTTTAAAAATCCAGTGGAACTGGTAATTTGGTGTTCTCTAAATTTTTTTGAAAAGTAATTTCAATTAATGCATCTACAACTCCTCAAGTCTGCAAGAATTTAAGTGGCAAGTAGCAGAGTTCCTCTACAAACTATGAAAGAAATGTTCAAATCAAGCACTTCCTATATAACCACTCTATAAACAAATTAGTCTCAAAAGGATAATTTCTATGCAATTTTTAAGGTTAGCTAAAAGGATAATAGTTATAAGAAATAATCACATCTGTGGACTATATACAAAGGTTTTTGCTAAAATGTTAGGGTTTTTTTAACAACTAATATTCAACTTTAAGATGTGTGAAAGCTAAGATATATCAAGTTAATCTAAGAAACAGAACTAAATGAAACAATTATAAACCCTTTATATAATAAATTTACAAATAAATCACAAAGGGCCCACAGGCTACTTTATAGATTCATAGTGGTAAAAGAAAACCATTTTATCTCATGGAAATCAATATTCCATCTCTATCTTCTAAATTCCTGTGCTATCTTTCTCTACTATTTATATGGCTATTAAATTTACCCACATATTTAGCCCCAACTCAAATGCCACTTGCTCCTTTAAAACTTCTTTAATCCCACCCATTTGGTGAATGAGCTTTTCCTCTCTAGACCATAGGTGGTATTTTCTCAATTACACAATCACCATATTTCTCATATTCATTTATTCTATGTTATTTTTGTGTTTAGTTATTTTGGTATGTAATATCTATGGCTACTAAACCGTAAGCTCTATATAATGATAGCCATCATCTTTTATTTTTTGTATTTTGAAGATCCTGCAGGAGGACTACACATAAGACACATAGAATATTTACTGAATTAATCATGCACTGCCTTATGACATTTATTCTACTGATGAACTACTACTTAAATCTGGTATTATTAGCTTTTCATAGTTAATGGCATCAATTAAACGAGATTTTAAGCTTCTGGAAGGCAGGGGTCAAGTCATATGTATCAGATCCTTCAAAATGCTAAACAAATATTTGTTTAATTGAAATCTATATGCAGATAAAACCAAAACGTCTCAAAGGACATTTGTTTTCAATTCTGAATCTTTGGATTTGTGTCTCCAGATATAATGCTGGTCACTTACAATATATACAGATGAGAAAAAACTATCCAGAATACAGGTAGTCAGTCCCCTACTTACCAAATGTTTGTGCTCCCAAAGTTAATTTATAAGTTGGCTGTTTGGAACTTGGAATGTATTTTCCCATAGCAACAATGTTATAAATGGTTGTTAGGTTCCCAGAATAGCCCACAAACACCTATTTAACCCATAATGTGGCTGGAATACTACACATTAGCAACTAATAATAGAAGAAAACAATCCTATTTCAATATCAGAAGAATTTAACAAAACTAGGCAAAATAATTTGTATGTATTTTAAATACCGATATTTTAAGATATACTTAAGCCTTCTCTAGTGAAGTTGACTTTTCTCTATCAACTGGGTCATTTATTGACTCCTGTTAATCTAGCTTATCCCTCACAATCATTAACAGGGATCTGACCTGCAACACTTTTAGCCAAAATTTTTTTTAAAAGAGCATCAGTACCTATGTATGAATACAAAGCATTAAAAAGGCCTTACCTACTACCCTGTTTATTACTATAAGTCAAATTGAGACTTTTAGGACCGAGTTCATTCCCAGACCAGCTGGGCAGGGAATTTGCCTTTAAAAGTGAAATACCTACCTTTCCCAAAGTTGGGCTAAATGATCCCCTAACATTCCCTCCAGCTCTAAATTTATGGGTCTATGATCCTTAAAAATTCTTTTCCCAACTTAACATCTCCCTGAATAAAAGGATGGTAGGTAGTCAAAAAAGCATTTAATATATATCTCCCTAGGCCACTTGGTGTGTTCATTCAAGGAAAAGGATTAAGAGTTTAGTGAGAAAACTTTCTTCATTGTGGTCTTTTAGGGGAAGGAAATTTTCTTATTTAAAAACAGTTTTGTAGGTGGGCAAAGGAGGAACAATAATGGGGCATACCTGAAACCTAAAGAAGTTTTCCTTTAAGGACTAGCTGCTTCAGCATAAAAGTAGACAAACAGCACTGATGAGAAGAAAAAGGGAGCTTCAGGAAGGAAGGTATTAGTGTGAGAAGGGAAAAGAGATAATAAAGGTCCTGTCCACAGAGATGGGACTATTAAAACTCTACAAAAAGCTACAGTTCAGATTTGGGACAAGAGGAGGCAAGAATCAGTACTAATTAAGTGAACGCATATTTGGGAATTAATCTTTTCACTGATGAATTCCAGATACAGCTCTACTGTGTATACTGTCTTTAATCACCTTCAATCAATTACATAGTATCTTGTCAGACTTACATGATAATAATAGCAGTTAGCTATATTTACAGTTCTTTTAGAGTTTACAATGCCCTTTTTATATATCATCCTATTAGATCATAGCAATCCTGGTAAGGTAGGTGCTATTACTATTTCCATTTTACAGATAAAGAAACTAAAGCTGAGAGGCTAAGTCAAATCGTCTGAGGTCACACAACAGGCACCTCAGGCAAGATTTAAACTCTGGACTTCCTGACTAAAGAATCAGCACTCGGTCCAGTTGTTTCCTCCTCCTGCTATGTCTAACAGGTGAGAAAGTACTGAGTCACATAAGCAGCAACAGGAGAATGCTGTAATATTACCTAACTTTCATATGAAAACTGACTGTACGTGAGTTTGTCATTTTAGCAAATTAAAATAAGTTTAAGAAGAATAACAGTTCTTTTCCTTATTCAGTTTCATTTACATTTTTTGAGTTGTACCCTCTGGTAAGCCTGGAGTGAGATGCAAGTGATGAGTTTAAAAGCTCTGATTCAGTATGGCAAATAGCTCCCCAAGGTCTATGCTTCACCAATGAACAGATAATTCACTTCACAAAAATCTATTTCAGTCCGCTGTGGTTAAATAAAATTAGTTATACTTTGCTCTTACACAGATATAAAATTAATCTGAACAAAAACATGGTGAAAATATACCAATTTTGAAATGTATAGAATCTAATTCCTAAAAGCCAATTAATCAACAAGGATGGTTAAGCCCCTACTATATGTCAGGCACTGTGCTAGGTCCTGGGGATAGAGACAAAAATGAAATAAACAGTATCTGCCCTTGAGGAACTTACAGTTTGGCTGGGAAAAACATCTAAAGGAAATACAAGACTGCTTGAAAACATTTTAGAGAGGAACTGAAGAGGAAAAATAAAATCTTAATTGTTCCATATCAAGTTACATATTTTATGACCTTGTAATTCAAGATGAACTAAATGCCATACAATTTCCATTGTTTTCCTTACTTTATGCAGTAACAGGCCCTTATTAAATACAATTAAAAATTCACTCCAATACTATTTTGCATTAAGAAACAATAAATACAAGTAACTAGAAAAAGTATAGTAAGATATGTATCAATTAATACAGAACCTGTAAAACAATACGCACAATGACAACAATGTAAATTAAAACATCACTAAAAAGAAGCCAAATTCTGAGAAATTTTAAAAAATTAACAGTCCCAGCTGAAGGACTACAAGTACAGAAATGCTGCATCCATTATCAGATAAGGCCACTTCACCATCTTGGTTGTTTTTGCTTCCCTGCTTTTCTGCATTACAACAAAACATTCAGGTCCTCTGTCATCTCCAAAATGACAGGGATGTAAAAACAAAATACAAAATTTTTTTAAAAAGGGAAATAAAAATTTGAAAAATATAAGTTCATCTCAGAATGTAAGTCACAATTTGTAACTACTATATTTACATATCAGTGCACTGAATATTAAAATGCAGTCCATGATACTGATTCTTTAATACTTTAATAATTTTTATTTTTTAAAAAATAATTTTAATAATAATAATTTAATAATTCTTTTATGTGAAAACACACAAAAATCCCTTTTTAAAAGCACACACATATTTATAGGCACAATTTAACAATTCAACTACTCCCAATTTTTCTACTCACTTGAGTAAACAGAATCTTAGTTTTACCTGAGGGAATAGTTGCACTGTTTTGGTGGTTTTCACTGGTCGACACAAACAAGTCTTCCTCTCCTTCAGTGGAAGAGCTAGAAGAGGATTCGCTACTGAGGTCATTCTCACTAGAACTGCTAGAGCTGGGGAGTAAGGCATATTTTCTCCGGACCTCCCGTTTTTTCCTCTGCATTAAAATTCTCTCCTTTTGTTTCTGTGTCCTTTGTGAAG
Organism: Pseudochirops corinnae; assembly: GCA_028646515.1. Lineage (NCBI taxonomy): Eukaryota > Metazoa > Chordata > Mammalia > Diprotodontia > Pseudocheiridae > Pseudochirops > Pseudochirops corinnae. The sequence continues at coordinate 84,179,682 of CM053589.1, forward strand.
AATTTTTCACAAATCGCTTTCTACATGGAAGTCTCCTTAATGAATTAGTATGAAAACAGGGTCTTTTCATCAATAATCCTGAAACAGATTCTGTCTCAGTCCGAGGCCACTTTTGTGACCGAGAACCATGAGTTCTACTTTTAGCATTCAATATTGCCTGGGAATGCCTAACAGATACTTCCTTGTCTTCATCAGATGTTACCGTGTCAGAATCTCCAAAATGAAGACTAGATGAAGGGGAAGAAACACAATCACTAAAAGAGGAATCATTATCTTCTTCACTCTGTGTTTCTAGGTGTTGCCTCAATCCTAACATTCCCTGGCTTTCTTTAACAACACAGTTTTGGGCATATGAAGGGCCAGCCTGCTGACTCTTGCGCTTTTTCCTTACAACAATACCTTTTTCTTGGTCTTGTTGGTTACTATTCATGTCTTTCTCTTGTTTTTGAGAATCATCACACAAGTGAGAGAATTCATTCTCTACTTTACTAGCGATCATCTCAACTTCTTCAGGGAAACTTTTGGCTGCCCCGATGGGCTCAGGGTGCAAGAGGATCCCTTTTAGACTCTCCTGTGTCTTTGGTGCATCAGAAGGTACCTCACTCTTCATATCCGCTTTTAAGGTATAGAGTCTGTTACAATCAGGAGTCCATTGAGTCATGGGAAATGGTAAGTCAGTCCTAAAAAGACAAAACATAAAATATTTTTAAAATTTGCTTTATCATGCTGTAAATACTACAGGATTATGAAGATGTTAAATTCTGCTAAAACATTTTCAAGAGAGTATCACAACTTTCTAATACTTTCATATTTCTAATATTGTACTACTGCCTTTTTTTCTAATTATAGAAGCAATGCTAATTTTAGGCACTTTCAAAATAGTGGGTTGGATCATAATTTCAACTTAAAAAAACATTGGCAGCTTTTACTAAAGTCACAAATTTGGTCAAAATTGACCTATTCTCTTAAAAAATTATCATGGAACGGAACAAATGAACATAAAAGGCTTTGTAATTGACCTCCATTCAGTCAATATGAGTTTCCCTTTCAGTTTATTCTACAATGGTATATATTTAAACAACTGAATCTGTTTCTCAATGTCTAAAGACTATGTAATATTCACTATCATTGAAAAAAATCTGCTATTAACATAGCTCATTTTCCCTACCAAGATATACACGTTATTTAATTTATTCTCATGTCATTATTCTAGAAGGCATTATCCCATTCTGCTTTAGAGATTATAATAAGAACACAGGAGAGAAGGGATACACTGGGAAATGAAGGTGATAAAAAAAAACCCAAAATATATCAACAAGTTTTTGAAGTACACATGTTCATGCTAACAACATTAGAAACAAAAGCAAAACTCTAAGTATATACAAAGAATAGAAAGATCAGAAAAGGGCACAAAACAAGGGAAGAGAAGGGGTCAAGTATTTATTAAGTGCCAAACTATGCTATGTGCTATACAAATAGTATAACACTGATTTCATGATAACCCTATAAAAGTAGGTGCTATTTATTATTAAGCCTATTTTACAGTTGAGGAAACTGAGGCAGACAGAAAGTTAAGTGACTCACCCAAGGTCACACAGCTGGTGTCTGATGCTAGATTGGAATTCAGGTCTCCCTGACTCCAGGACCAGCATTCTATCCACTGTGTCACCTAGAATAACCTGCCTAGAACAACTAAGTTAAAGTTTACTTTGTAATTTTTTAAAAAAAAATGTAGGCCAACCAAATGATGTATTTGACAAGATGGTTGTTAGAGATAAAATTTCTAAGTCTAAATGGTTAAAATATCTGTATGCTATAAGTATCTTGTTTTAAAATTATATGCCTAATGCTGGTAATTGTCTTTCTTTCATTTCTGTAAAACTTTATTATACACAAGATTAACTACTCCAAATCAAACTGCTTTGATAAAAACCAACTAATTACTCAGGTAGAATTTTAGTGCTAGAAAGGAATCTCAGAGATTTCCATTTTCTATCTCCACGTCCTCATCTGAAAAAAGAACAAACTAAGGGTCCAAGAGGCTAAATAATATTCCTTCACTTGGATATTTAATACAGAACTTGGGCAAAAGTGACTACCTAAATTTGTTAGATGCTATTGTTCCTAAGCCAATACTCCTCTACCACTATGTGGACACATAACTACTAGGAAATAAGGGTGAAGAAAAAGCAACAGTTTGGGGTACAGAGTCCCTAGACAGGGTCTCTAATTCAGCCATAACAAATCTTTGCATTCACCTTTTTATGTGCTACTGAACATCCCAGAAGGATGTCACAAAACTGCACTGATAAGGTCAATACAAATTTATGTTACCTGATCAACTCTATCCTCAAAGGCTGCCTAGCAATCTTTTTTACTCTTTGAGTGAGCCTCAACACTAATCAACATTTCTATACAGCACTTCACTGTAAGTAAATCTCCTTCCAAGTTGATATTGAACTACTAATGGCTACTCTTTGGATTTAGTCAGTAAGTTAATTCCAAAGTCATCTAATTCTAACACCATCTAGTCCACATATCTTCTTCTGCACAAGAACAGCATTTGAGATTTCATTAAATGCTCTGCTGATATCTAGGGAAACCATCTACAAAGTCTTTCCCTGTCTACCAGGTCAGTAACACTGACAAAAAAATAAGGTTAATTTGAAATAAGGTTAATTTGTCAGGATCAGAATTTGTCAGGAAGAAAGAAGCTCCTTGAGGAAGGGACTATTTTGGAAGTAGAAAGTTTAGGTTCAAGTCCTACCTTTGGGCCTCCTGACACGTCCATGCAATGTGATCGAGGGCAACTCACAACCTATGTGTCCCATACAACATTAAGCTGCAGAGCAGCAACTGGTGAATTAGTAAGTGTGGACCCCCCAAAAAATGGACATAGAGAGAAGTTAAGGGGCTTTTCTAAGACCATGCTGCTAGTATACGGCAAATTCTGAGAAAACTCAGGTTTTCTGCTTGAAAACCTAATGCTTTCCATACAATACTATGAAGTCTCTTAGCCTATGGCTTAAATTCACTGAGGGGGGTTTATGGTGCACTGCTTTATGAAAGTGTAGAACCTGACTCTCCAAGGTTTGAATGTTTTATGGTTAGCAGTGTGCTTTCCTCAGCCTCATCATGTCTGACTTGCCAGCATGTTCATTAGCTACTTTTCCCATGTCCCAACTTGAATCAACTGCATCATTAAAACTGTGACCTAAGACAAACTAGAGGAAAGTTAAAAATCAAGGCTAAGTCACCATAATGGCTAAGATGGTAAACGTCTGAATGAAAAGTCTTTTATTAAGTGCTTAGAATGCACAGGAACTGTGCTGAGTTCTGAGGACACAAAAACAAAAGCAAGAAACTCCCTGCCCTCAAGAAGGCTAGAATAGAAGCCTACTGAAAATTAATACTATTTATACAATCTTCAATGTTGCTTGGGCTTGGACTTCACAAACATTAATGAAGATTTGAGGAAAACTGATGTTATCATATTTACATGTGTGATAATTTTCTGATGAACACAGTGTAGGCTTTAAACTAAATTTTCTCCAAAATAAACCAGTATAAATTCTTGAAACAGTATGGAATATTCATTCAAAAACCATTAACCAACTTAGTACAAGCGAGAGAGGAGAATGGTCTAATATTTAACATGATCCAGCAGTACGATGCAGAAATGTTTTGAAAGATAATAATAAACCAATGGGAAAGCTGCTGCTTTCTGTAAGTCAAGACGACCAGTTGGGAAAGACAGCTAGTTTACGTTGTACCAGATGTCACATAGCTATACATACCTGACAACACCTTTATCAGAAACAGACAAATGACTAAGAAGCAAGATGACATCATGTCATTCACTGAAATTTTCAAGGGGCAGCTAGGGGCACAGTGAGAGAGCTGGCCCTGGAGTCAAGAGGATCTCAGTTCAAATCTGGCCTCAGATACCTGACACACTTACTAGCCATGTGACCTCAGGCAAGTCACTTAACCTGAATTGCCCTCCAAAATGCCACAAAAAAAAAAAAAGAAACTTTGAGGAAACTTCTCAAGTTTCATGCATTCAATCCTATGTCTCATGCCATGAACATCTAATGTACTGCTACAGCTAAAGCATAATGCTATTAAACTTATTTCATAATGATGTTGATAAAAATGTTAAATTCCATTTATTCTTTTTAGAAAGGCAAGAAAGTATATAATACAGTTTAGAAAAAAAAATATTTCTGTGCTTAAAGGCTTAATTAAGCTTCAATTATTTGGAAAATCAATTAATCCAAAATACATAATTACTCCATGATGTGAGAAAACTGAAGCATAATCTTAATAGGAAATGCTTTAGTCTATATTCTAAATCTATCAGCTCTCTATCTGGAAGAGGGCAGCATGCTTCATTATGAGTCCTTTGAATTGTGGTTGGTTGTTGCACTGATCAATGTTCCTAAGCCGCTGAGAACTGATTGCAACGTATTTACTAAGGATCTATTGTGCAGAAAAATTTGCTAATAGGCCTGGAAATAGAAAGATGAAAATAAAGCAATCCCAGTCCTCAAGAAACTAACATTTGGGAAGGGAGAGTAAAGGAATACACTTGTACATTAGTATGTTAATTACATGCAAAGGGAGAAAGAGTACAGAAATGTATACATGTGTGGAAGTGGAGAGTTAGTATCAGGAAGGCTTCAAGGAAGAGATGGGGTTCTGAGAAGTAAAGATCAGCAGAGTGTATAATAAGACATTTCCTATGTCTGGAATTATCCAAACATATGAAGTGGCTTCTATAAAAGTGGGAAGGCAGAGTTCAGAGAACAAGTGGTAGGACAGTTCATTGGAATCTAGGAATACTTGAAGAGGAGATAGGTGAAATGAGGTTGTGGTGGACCCCTTACACACCAGGCTGACATTTTATCTTATCCTACAAGCACTAGAAAGAGAAAGTTTTTAGCAACGGACTGACATGACCAAGTCTTTTTCCTAGGAAAATTATTTTGATAATTGTGGATGGTAAATTGGAAGGCAAGTAAGGCCAACAGAGAAACCAATTAAGAAACTATTTATTATCAGGTAAGAGATAATGAGGGTTTGAACTAAGGCAGTGGCCATATCAGCAAAAAAGGAGATGGACTCAACAGATACTAGAGGTAGAATCAACAAGACCTACTTCAAAAACCAGACTTAAAAATGTATCTTTCACCCCCTGATACTTAAAGACGGGTATGATATTATGTGGCATTTATGGTCATTACTCCATACTCTGTTATATCATTTCATGCTTGTTGTTCCTATAATTATCCTAAGCCCAGAAAGTATTTCCCTTTTCTTCTGCATATTAGAATCTCCAAAGTGCAATGGTCTGACCCCAGGGCTGGGTGATCAAGCAAGTGGAGGGTGGTAAGATGACTTGCATCCCACTCTTCCCATGATAGCAATGCTGGGACCTGTCTCCAAAACAACCATGTCTGTCTCCAAATGAAGTCCACTTCTATAACTTTACCCCACATACTTGGTAACATGTCCAAAATTACTTTGTATAAATTTTTTATTTACTTATGTGCATTTATGTTGTGTCTTCAGAGTTTCATGAGTAACAGCTAGGGATATATCCCTAATGTCAGGCAAACAATAATTAATGAATGCTGCCTGACTTTTTAATTGCAATTTGTAAGCATCCTCAACTTAAGTGTATATTGTAGAATGTACAGCAGAATATCAAATGCTGTTCTTCTGAACAAAAATTAACCCCGCTGAGTTGTTTGGAACCTGAAGCAGGTTTAAAGGGTAAAATGTCAAGTTAGAATGGGAAAAGTACCAGGTGCCATGAAGAGGAATCAAATGTGGGAATCAAATCAACAGATATTTATTATGTACATACTATGTACCTAGGCACCAGTGATACAAACATAAAGATTAAAACAATCTATACTCCTCAGGAGCTCACATTCTCATGGAGACGAGGAGTACATATAGAAATTTATACAGCATAAATATAGACTGAATAAATACAAATATGTATAAAGTAGTTAAACACAAAGTAGCCTGGGAAGGAGGGTACAAGCAGTTGTGCAGGTGAAGAAACAGAGATAAAGAAAAGTTTCATGCAAAAAAGAGTGCTTCTTCAATAGTCCTATGAAAAAATGCTCTAAAACACTAACCGCAGAGAAACACAAATTAAAACAACTCTGAGATAACCACTTCACACCCTGTCAGACTGGCTAAAGATTGGCTAAAATAGGCACTTTAATGCAATGATGGTGGAGTTCTGAACTGGTCCAACCATTCTGGAGAACAATTTAGAACTATACCCAAAGGCTATAAAACTGTCATACCCTTTGATCCAGCAAATACTATACTAGGTTTTTACCAGAAAGAGATTAAAGAAAAAAGAAAAAAGACCCCATGTACAAAAAATATTTATAGCAGCTCTTTTTGTGCTGACAAAGAATTAGAAACTTAAGGAATGCTCATCAACTGGAGAGTGGCTAAACAAGTTATAGTACAGGACTGTGATGGAAAACTATTGTGCTGTAAGAAATGATGAAAAGAATGGTTTCAAAAAAACCTAGGTAGACTTTTATGAACTCACACAAAGTGGAGTGAGCAAAACAAGAACAACATACACAGTAGTAATGGTATTATTATAATCAACTGTGTAAGACTTAGCAACTCTGATCAATATGACGGATCCCCAACAATTCCAAAGGAATCATGATGAAAAATGCTATCCAGTTCCACAGGGAGAAGTGATTGGACTGTGTGTACTTACTGACATTTTCTTTTTTTCTTGCTTTTAAAAAAAATATACCTAATGTATAACTGTTTTGGATGACTTCATGTGTATGACAGGTATCATATTTCTTGCCTTCTCAAAGGATTTTGGAGGGAATAAAGGGAGGTAAAGAATGCAAAACCAAAAATAAAAATGAAGAAATAAAATAAAGGAAAAAAAAACAAAGGTAGTGTTTCAGCTGCCTCTTAAATAAAGAGAGGGACGCTGAAGCAGAGGTAAGGTGGAAATACATTTTAGATATTTAATACAGTCAGCACAGAGGGTGAGGGGTATAGAGAGTAGGAAATACCTAACATATGATATATATTTTACCATTCAGTTCAAGTAAAATATTGATTTGATGTCTACTACGCACAAGGTACTAGAGGAAGGAGGGATTAAAGACATCAACAAGTCTCTAGAAGAGAGTTATTTTGATAACTATATTTCAATGTGATTGGTTACCTTTAAACATGATTCTGAAAAGGGGTTGAAAGGCTTCACCACACTGGCTAAGGAGTCCATGACACAGAAATAGTTAAGAATCTCTGCTCTTTGAGCTTCCTCTCCAACTACCCTCTTAGCTGAGAACTTTATCCCATATTTTATTTTTTGCCTTTCTAAAAAACATTATTTCGTTTGTAAAAAATCTCGTAAAAAATTTGAGTTCCAAATGAGTTCTCTCAAAAAAAAATCTCAAAAAATTTGAGTTCTCTCCCTCTTGGCCCTCCCCCACCGACTGAGAAGGCAAGTGATGTATCAATTATACATGTGAAATCATGAAAATAATTTCCATAGTAGCCATATCAGGAAAAAAAAGGAAAAGAAATAAACAAGAAAACTATACTTCATTTTGTACTCAGAGTTCATCAGTTCTTTCTCTGGAGGTGGATAGCATTTTTCAACCTAAGTCTTTGGAATTTTCTTAGATCACTATATTAATCAAAATACCTAAGTCTTTCAGTTTATCATCATTACAATATTGCTGTTATTACATACAATCATTTCCTGGTTCTGTTCACTTCATGTTGCATCAGTTCATTGAAACAGGTCTTCTCACTTTTTTTATGGAAACCATCCCCCTTGGAATTTCTTGAAGCACAATAGTACTCCATCATAATCATTAAGTCGCAACTTATTTAACCATTCCCCAATTGATGTGAATCCCCTCAATTTCCTATTCTTTGCCACCATGAAAAGAGTTGCTATAAATAAACATTTTTGTATATATAGGTCTTTGCCTTATATTTTAAAAATTGAGCACATTTTGTGAGAGCTCCTTCTTCCATCTTCCTCATCTCACTGATCAATCCAGATGTTTTCTGTCACAACCCAGATTCATTCTGTCTCTTTACCTTGATCTGATATGAAGTGACCCTTCTTGCCAAGGCAAACTTGTCTAGAAGTACAAGTGATCCTATTGCATCCTGTCTTCTCCAACAGATTGCCCTCTCCATCACCTCCACTATCTCACTTATGTTAATCTTTCCCTGTATATTAAATGTTTCCATAATCTATGAACTGTCCATGTCTCCCCCCATCTTCAAAAAACTTTTACTTGATGCATCCATCAATCCATGTTAGCTTTCCTCCTAGACCTCTTTTTCCTTTTGTCTCTAAACTCCTTGAGAAGGCCATTTACAATAGACGACTTTACTGCCTTTCTTCTTATTCTGTTCTTAAAACTCTACAGTCTAGCTTTTGACCTCAACATTCAGCCAAAATTACTCTCTCCAAAGTTACTGTAAATCTCTTAATTGCCAAATCTAATGCCCTTTGCTCAATCTTTATCCTTCTTGACCTCTCTGCACAGCCTTAAACACTGTCAATCACCTTTTTCTCCTTGATAGTCTTGTCTCTCATGGTTTTTGTGACAAAAACCTCTCTTGGTTTTCCTCCTACATATCTGACTATTCCTTCTTAGTCTCCTTTGCTAGATCTTTATCAAGGTGATACCAGATAACAGCAGATATTCTACAAGGCTCTGTCCTGGGCCTTCTTTCCTTCGCCCGCTATACTATTTCACTTAGTGATTTCATTAGCTCCCATTGATTTAATTCTCATTTCTATGAAGATGATTCTCAAATCTACCTATCCAACTGAAATCTTTCCCTTCACTTTCAGTCTCACGTATCTGAATTAGATAACTTGAAGTGGCTGTCCTGTAGACATTAAACCATTATCTTCCTTGCCCCCACTCCCTCTTTTTCCTAACTTCCCCACTATTGCTGAAGGTACCACCATCCTCCCAGACACACAAGTTCACAACTAAGTATTATTCCTGACTCCTCACCCTCTCTCTTCTCCCATATCAAATCTGTTGCCAAGTTCTATTGATTTTCCCTCTGTAGCATCTCTTGATGTTTGTCATTCTCTTCTATGTTTGTTTGTCTTGAGCTTCCCTCTCATCAGAGTAGCACTTTCTTTATTATTATTATTTTGATCTGCTCATTTTTCCAGCCTACTTCTTGACTTTGGACCTTTTATTAGTGTTGGGGCTCTGCTCACTTTTGGGAGAATAGGGGGCAAGGGTCTAGCCTGAGCTTCTATCTTTTTATGACCTGCTGTTTTCAAAGATCATTCTAGGAGCCCAAAAGCTTTCAGAGTTCCAAAGTGGATTTGATTTCCTGAGAGGTTTGTTCATTGCCCTCCTGGTAAGGACTCTATTAATTTTCTAACCTAGGTTTAAGGCTGTTGGATTGTGTGTGATTAAGTTGCAGTAGATTGCTGCTGTACTTGGTCACTGTTAGCCCACTGGGAGATTCTGCAGATTCAGAACAAACGTACTGCTTGACTTTCCCATTTCAGTGCTGGTTTCCTGTCCAAATTATTCCACTGCAGGCTTATGTGCTGGGTTAAAGGTTAGAAGCTCCCCTGCCCCTAATCTGCTCTTGGACTTAGAGACACACAGTTGTTTCTGAAACTTGTTCCTTGCTCTATATACAGTTGGTGCCTCTCTCATTCATGACTGTGACTCACCCTCTCTGCCCCAAAACTCGGTAATAGGTGACAAAGATGCTAGCAGACAAGTGTATATTACTGTTACCAGTTCTGGTTGAGGAATACCATGGGATCCCTTTCTGCTCCAGTGCTTCCAACCCTGGCATTCAGGCTCAGTCGTCTTACTATTACTGGGTGCTAGAAAGCTCGCCCTTCATTGCCCTGCCTCTATTGCCACTTCACTGTACTCCTGGCCACTCCCCCCATTCTAATGTCCAAAAACCTCTCTCTATTCCTAAACTGCCCTGGGCTGGGGTTAAAAAAAAAAAGTTGCTGTGACTTTTTCTTGGCTTTCCCATATAGTGCATCGTGTGTTGGGTAAGCTGAGCAAAAATGCTGACTTTCACTCTGTCATCCTGACTCTGCCACATGGCATCTCTCTGAATATGCTCCCTTCTCCCCTCTGACATGGCCACCACTCTGCTGCAGGTCCTCATCTCCTCAAGCCTGCACTATTACCTGCAGGTGCTCTGCCCAAAGGGAATCTGAATCTGAAACTCTGAAACTTTTGTTTTAAAACCCAAATCACCCTGGCTCTCCAACACTTGCCAATAATAGGTGTCAGGCCAAGAACTACTAGAGGTCATGGTTTGGGCCCAGATTGGCTCAAAATGAATGTAAACAGCAACCGAGTCTGTTTTGGCCAGAAATCCTGATCCATTTTTTTAATACTAGGTAAAGAGGCTATTCTCAGTCTCATTTCTTATTAAGACTTAGTTACTGATGGGGTTTGTCCCAGTTAAATGTAGACCTTAGCTTAAAAAGGCCAAGGCCCCCCCCAAAAACGTCCCGGACCATTTCTGGTTGTCCAGATCTCTATCTGGCCACTTGACCCAGATGGCTCCAGAAGAGAAAGTGACGCTGGTGTCTATGCACAGTCCTCCCTCACTTAAATGTCATGGCATCACCTCTCTAATGTCAAGGACTTCTTTGAGAATAAGGACAAATAGCAAGCAGCACTATTACAACAGTCTGCTGGTGGGGGTTTGCCTGCCTCACACTTCTCTCCACTCCACTGTCAAACTGAATTTCCTAAAGTTTGGGTCTAACAATGTCACTTCCCTACTCTAAAAACTCCAGTGGTTCCCTATCACCTCCAGGATTAAAGAAAAATCCTTTGACCTCCTGCCCTACCACCACCTTTCTATTTCTAGTCTTCTTACACCTTACATTCTTTGATCCAATGCCACTGATCTCCTTGTTGTTTCTTGAATAAAATACTCCCTCTCCAGACTCCAAGGCATTTTCACTGGCTGTCTTCTATGCCTGCAATGTTCTTTTTCATTCCTTATTTCTGCCTTCTGGCTTCCTTTAAGTCTCAGCTAAAGTCCTGCAGTCTCTGATGTTTCCCCTTAATTCTAGTCCTTTCCCTGGAACACTACTGTGCTATGAGAAATGATGAGCACACTGATCATGAAAGACTTACATGAAATGATGAAGAGCAAAGTGAGCAGAATGAAGAGAACACTGTATATAGTAACAATAATATTGTTTTAAGAAACATTTTGAGAGACTATGTTATTTTGACTATTATAAATGCACAAATATATAAAAAATATAAAAATAAAGGACATAGGAAGAAAAATGCTATCAGCACCTAAAGAAAGAAATGATAAATAGATGTATGGAATATTTTACATATTTATTTATTTGTGTAGTCAAATCTAGGGCAGGGGAGGAGGGGGAAGAAAAAAAGTAGAAAAACAATTTATATGGTAACTTTGGTGTATATTTGGAAGGAATAACAAGTTGTACATGGCAGATCTGCAATTTCATCTTTTTTATTGTATTGTGTTATGGAAATACTTATTTTGTTTCATGAACTGAAAATAAAATAAAATTTTAAAAAATTTTTAAAGAAGATTATTTCCAATTTATAAAATAATTTAACCTGTAAATAGCTTGTTTGTACCTAGTCAATTGTGTGCTGTCTCTTCCTCAGGCTAGGAGCTAGGGACTCCTTTTGAGAGAAGGGACTATCTTTTACCTTTCTTGGTATTCCCCAGGGCTTAGCAAGTCCCAAGCACTCAGCAGATACTAAATAAATGTTTACTGACTTACTGGTTGACTCATAACAGTTAACCTAAGAAAAACTGCAATGAAGTAGACAGGTAATGTATCCCCATTTTATAAATGAGGAAACAGACTGAAAGAGGTTAAAGCTATTTGACTACGGTGAAACAATATATTAAGAAAGTGAAATTTGAACCCAAGCCTTTGAACCTATAAGTCCAAAGTCAGTGCCTATTCCACTATATTACAGCTACTGCTAAACAAATCCCTAAAAAAAAACTTTTAAGAAAGCATGCTCACATATATAATTTATATCAAATTGCTTGCCTTCTCAAGGATGAGTAAAGGGAAGGAGGGAATTTGGAACTCAAAAATTTAAAAAACAAACATTAAAATTTTTTGTTTATGTGTAATTGAGAAAAAAATAAAAATTAAATGTTAAAAAAAAAGCATGCTTTATTACTATTAGGGCTAAACTACATATTTATTTAGGCATAAAAGTAAATGGAGGCTGACAGATAGAGGGAGAGACTTAAGAGTTAAGATCTGTGTTCAAATATTGCCTCAGACATTAGATTTCTGATCTTGGACAAATCAGTTAAACTCTTTGAATCTACATTTCCTCATCTGTAAAACAGGGATAACAACAGCACCTATTACAGGGCTGTTGTGAGGACTTATGTAAAATTCTTTGCAAAACTTAAAATGTCTATAAATGCTCAATATAATGTTATTTTTCATTTCAAGAATCCGTTAACATACTATTTATATGTCTAATCAATGCAGGGGAAGTGATTCTTTGTTCTCTCAAGTTAAAAGGTGAGAGCAGAGACTAGCAACCACCACATGCAAGTTGGAAATGCGGGGTATAGTAGCATCTGATTGTGATAATTCACATCAGCAGTTCCACAAATTCATGAAGACAGTCTACTAACTTGCTGAGAGGCTGACAAGTGTGGAAAGGAACAGAGACAGGTTCTGGACCCTTGATTTTTTTTCTCTTATATTGGGGACTCTCAAAATTAGGAATTTCCTCTAGAACAGTGGTTCTCAACCTTCCTAATGCCATGACCCTTTAATACAGTTCCTCATATTGTGGTGACCCCCAATCATAAAATAATTTTTGTTGCTACTTCATAACTGTAATTTTGCTACTGTTATGAATTGTAATGTAAATATCTGTTATGCAGGATGTATTTTCATTGTTACAAACTGAACATAACCCACAGGTTGAGAACCACTACTCTAGAAATTCAGATCAGCACCTTCTCTGCAATTCATAATCTTGAGAGACTTATCCAGAACCCTGAGAAGTCAAACAAATTATAGGGGATCAGGGCCAATATGTGTACATATCAGAGGTAGGACCTGAACTCAGGTCTTCCAGGATCTGAGGAAGGCTGTTTATTCCCTAGTCCAAGCTTTAATCTGTACAAAGTAGAAGAAATAGCTACACTGATAAAATCATGAATACTTCAAGCAATGACATACTGAAAAAAAAAGTGTGATTTGAAAAAGAAGTCGAGGAAGAGAAGTGTTCTTTAAGAAAACGAAGAAGGAAAGTGATAAAAAAAAAAAAATCAAATGTTTCATTTATGAAAAAATCACCAAAAAATGAAATATGAGAGGAATGCTAAAAAAAAAAAAATTTCTTCAGATGGAAAAGTAAGAAATCTTTCAGCAAAAAATACCAAGAACCACTTCTCTAGAATATTAATTTTGGAGGACAGAAAAGCTAATACATCATTGGTTAATTACATTTTATCAGTTATTTACCATATGAAATTTCAGGGGAAAGGTTTTGACCTCTAATAATGCAAATCCATGGTAACAACCATCCTATAAAAATGTTTTACTACGACAAAATCCTCAATCCCTTAATTTTCCAATACTAAGGGGGTTAAAAGAAATTCAACAAACATCTAAAGATTGTCTTTATATGCATAATTATGACAGGTATATCACTAAACCAAAAGTGATACCCCATATCTAGAGCAAAATTGTTCCTTACTTTGGGTAGTCAAGCTTATCAGCAAGCCACAGTCCCTATATCCCCAGAAAGTTTAACGGGATCAGATCAAGATTAAGTAAAGAGAGGTCTAATCCTTTCTAAAAAGGCTATTTGTTTAAGGGAGGGAGAAGAAGAGAAACCGTACCTTCATTTTTGTCGCAGAAAAACAAAAAAAAAAAACCAAACAGTAAATGGGGTTCTTGAAACAAATGCTCCTTTTACAGACAAATAAAACTTTGAGGAATTTATGAAGTACGCTTACATACTTAAAAATAAACTTTGAATTTTAAGTTTCTTTCAACATGATAAAACAGAAGGTTTTTTTGCTTGAATATGCATATTTATTACAAGGGATTTTTTTCCCCAATGGTAGAAAGTGGGAGGGAGAGAAAATAAACTTCAAGTGAAAATTTTTTAATTAAAAATTAAAACATGTAAGCAGTTATGGAGAGTATTATTTCTAGGCAAATTAACTGCCAAATAGTGAATTAGAATCTCAAAAGAGGAGTGACAACACATGGTTTTACTCGATGCCCTATAGCAAAACCAAAACTAACCCATATGTTAAAAGTACTTTGGAGGCTTCAAATTTCAGTTTTTCCTAATCCAGTCCCATCCAGCTTTTCCTTCAGAAGTGAACAGAGGCAAGTCCTATTCTTCCCCTACTTGGTGAAGGAGGAAAAAGAAGGATCATACATTAATTTCTAACTTTTCCCTTTTCTTTATTATCAATACATTTGAAGGGATTTCTCTCTCTGAGATATCTTAAAATACATATATATTATACAAACACTAAGAATATAGAGAAATGTAGAATTAGAGAAAGACAGTTTACCTTAGAAATTTTCACATCCAACCCCTTCATTTTAAGCTCAAGAAAGTGATACTCAGAGAAGGATAGCGACTTTCTTAATGATAAAAATTCAAAATGATGCAGAGTATTCAAAACATCTTTTCCGTTATTAAAGTTTAAAACTGCAATAAAATGCACGATTGTCCAGATAAGGTCTGACAAAGGCAGGGTACACTGACATTATCATCTCCCTATTCCTGGAAGCTGTATCCCACCTCCCACCCCCAATCCATGCAGGCCTAGTCTGCATTAGCTTTTTTGACTGTCATATTACACCACTAAAACTCCCAGATCCTTTTCAGAGTTGCTTTATATCTGTGCATATTCCCTAACTTAATTCATGGAGCTGATTTTTTGTGGTGAAGTGCAAGATTTTACATTTATCCCTACTAAATTTCATCTTATCAGATTCAGCCCAAATGCTCTAGTCTGTCAAAATCCTTTCGGAATCTGTCCTTCCCAGTTTTGTGTCATCTGCAAATTTAATGTTAAAGAACCCAAGGCCAAATAAAGAACACTGGAGTACTCCACTGGAGGCTTTCTGCCACACTGACACTGAATCATTATCCTTTAAGTCTTACTATTCAACAACCAGTTCTGAATACATTTGATTGTATTATCATTTATCTGTGTCTCAATCTTCTCCAAAAAAAACGATTAACTTTATCAAAAGCTTTGCTATAATCTAGGTAAACTATACTATCAAAAAAGGAAATGAGGTTAATCTGGCAGGATTTTTTCTTGATAAAACCATCCTGACTCTTTGTAACCACCACTTACTACTTCCCTTTCTAGATATAAGCCAACCATCTCTTTAATGGTCTGTTCAAGAAATTCTGTCAATAATTAACTTCAAGCTCACCAGTCTACAGTTGGCAGACTTTACTCTCTGCCTTTTTTTCAAAATTGAGGCATCTTCTCTTTTCCAATCTTCTCTCATCTTCCATGATCTTTCAAATAACAGAGACAGTGTAGCTCAGCAATCACATCTAATAGGACCTGGATATAGTTCACCTGGGCTCAGGGTTCTCGCTATCCCCTTACTTGTCTTGGGTACCAACTTCAAAGGAAAAGTTTTAATATAGTTTAAGTAAGTACATTAGCTCTGATGTCAGAGGACCAGGTTTCAATCTCTGCCTGTGCTACTTCCTATGTGACCTTGGGCAAGAGTTCATCTTCCTAGGTTTCAGTTTTATCATCTTTAAAATGAAGAGGTAGGAAGGGCTGCTAGGTGGCACAGTGAATAGAGCACCACCCCTGGAGTCCAGAGGACCTGAGTTCAAATCCAGCCTCAGAAAAAGTAACTTAGTAATTTAGTTACTTAGTAACTTAACACTTACTAGCGGTGTGACAAGTCACTTACCCCCAATTGCCCTTCTCTTCCCCCTCCAAAACAAAAATAAAATAAAATGAAGAGGTAGGAACAAATGGCCTCTGGGGTCTCTTACAGCTCTAAATCTATGAGGCTGTGATCCCTGAACCTAAGATTGTCAAACTATAAAAGTCCAGAGTCCTGGAAAATAACATATTTACTATTTGCCAAGCACTACAGAGATACAAATACAAACAGTTAATATAGTTGCAGGAATTCTAATAGAAGACAACCAAAATGGGATGCTGGTGAACTATATCCAGGTCCTACTAGATGTTATTGCTGAGCTACAGTGTCCCTGTTATTTGAAAGGTCATGGAAAATGAGAGAAATGTATCACAAGATTGGAAAAGGCAAAACGCCTCAATTTTCAAAAAAAGGAAAGGGAATAAAGTCTGCAAACTATAGAATGGTGAGCCTGAATGTAATTACAGACAGAATTCTTAAAAGGACCATTAAAGAGATGGTTGGCTTAAATCCAGAAAGGGAAGTGATGGTTACAAAAAGTCACGATGGTTTTATCAAGAAAAAATCCTGCCAGATTAATCTCATTTCTTAATAGTATAGTTTATCTAGATTCTAGCAAAGGTTTGAAGTCAAATAGATTAATCTTCAGTTCAAATATGGCCTCAGACATTTACTAGCTGCATGACTCTGGGCAAGTCACAACCTGCTTTGCCTCAGTTTTTCATCTGTAAAATGAGCTGGAGAAGGAAACTGCGAACCACTCCAGTATCTTTGCCAAGAAAACCCCAAATCAGGTCATGGAGAATGGGACATAACTGAACAATAATAATCCAGTATGCCTAACTAGATTTCATTCCTCTCTAGGTTGCACTTTTGTCCTATGCCCCAGAAAGTTCTTCAAGTTAAAAGTTCAGTCTAGCCCTGGAATTCACAAATTGGAAACATCTTCCATTACAGCAGCCTCTCCCCTCTGATTAGACAGCATCTCCCCAAATCTCTATGTAAGGAAGACATGCAGGCCAGCTATGTCTTCATTCCTCTCTAGGGTGCCAGTGAGGCTGAAACTTTCCTAGTTCTCTTGGTCTTTACTGGCTAGATTTCTTTCTTACCATGTCTTACCCACTGGCTTACTTACTGGCTCTCACTGACTGGATAACAAAAGGTTCCTGCCCAAGCACCACTTAATGGTGATTTTGGGGGCCCAGATGGCTCAGAGCAAATGTAAATAGTAATTGTTTGTCTTTGATTCTGAGGGTCTTCCCTTTCCAACTTGGGTTGTTTTGTTTTGTTTTATTAAAGGGGCCATCCCTTGACTCACTTCTTAAACGGGCCTAATCACTGAATAGGCTTCATCTCACTCAAATAAGCACTCGAAAAACCTTAACTTAAAAAGGCCAAAGCCTGAATCCTGGGCCATCTCCAGTTATCTAGACCTATATCTGGCCACTGGACCCAGATGGCTGTGGAACAGAAAGTGAGGCTGGTGACTCTGTAGAGTCCTCTCTCACTTAAATCCAATACAACTGCAAGCCATAGCATCGTCTTCCTGATGTCATGATTCTCTTTGAGAACAAAGGACAAACCACACAACCTCTCCAGGCTGCCACTCTGGACTTTCTCTACCATTTCCCCAGGTAGTTTCAGTCCTGTCCCATATCCCTCCCACTTTACAACTATATGTAATCTTCCCTCATTAGAATATAAGCACAATGCCTGACATACAGTAAGTGGTTTAAAATGACCATTAACTGACTAATAGGGAATAACATAAAAGAGATGTGGAAAGGTATGTTAAAGGTAAAATGCAAAAGACTGGCTAAGAAGCTGTTTTGTTTTTAAATCCTACAGACAAGAGAGAACCACTAAAGGCTTCTGAGCAGTAAAGTAATCTGGTCACATCTTATGAGGAAGATTGTTGATAGCTACATAAAAGACAGAATGAAGAGGGGGGGAAAATTAAAAGCCTTTTAAAATCGTAGAAGTGATATGTCAAGATGGTGGCAGTTTTAGTGGAAAAGACAGGGCAGATGAGAGCTATTATAGATAAGACTTGACAACTCACTGGGTATGGGTAATGAGAAAGAGGAAAAAATAAAACACTCTCAAAAGAGAACCAAAACCTTGAAAATTCAAATGAAAGGCCAAAGTCATGAAAAATTCAAGAAAAGACTAGGAAGAGGGAGTAGCATTTAAGTACAGTCTAGAAGGACAGAAAGAATTTCAATAAGAGTAAATAGAGAAGGATTATACCGTAGGAACGTAACACAGCACATGAAAATTCAAGAAATGGGGGAGAAGGAAAAATTCAGGAATAATTTTATCTCAGTTTGTCTGACATGTGAAATCAATGAAAACGAGTAGAGACTGGAAATAAATCTGTGATATTTCTTGGTAGAGGGAACTCCCAGATGAAGAAACTCCCACTCACTAGTTTAGACTGGGAAGTCCCCTGCAACTTACATTTCCAGAGTTGCCTATCTAGAAAAACTAGGTAAAACAGTAAGAAAATGAAATTGAAGGAGTAAATATAGATAAATAAAAATTAAAACTATTTGTCCAGTTGTCTAGGTCTACCTAGAAAACCCTAAAGAAATCACTAAGATGGGGTGGATAGGTGGCACAGTGAATAGAGCACCAGCCCTGAAGTCAGGAGGACCTGAGTTCAAATCCAGCCTCAGACACTTGATATGTTTACTAACCATATGACTTTGGGCAAGTCACTTAACACCAACTGCCCTACAAAAAGCAAAAAAAAAAAAAATCACTAAGATTACCTGAAACAGTTAATCGTGCCAAATAGTTCATTTCTACCAAGATTTCAGAAAACTTACATGATATAAAATAAACACATAAATACCATGAGGTAAGATGAATGAAAGATTCCCTATGTGACAGGAAATGGTGGGAAAACTATAAAGCAGTTAGACAGAAAATAGATTTAGATCAGTATCTTACACCATATCACATAATTAGGTCTCAAGGATACATGACCTAAATATAAAAGATTACATGATTTAAAAAAGAAAACGGTTAGGGAAAGTAGTACCTTTTAAACTTTTTTGGGGGGGAAGAATTTTCTTTAAAAAATTTTTTTTATTGAGAATTTCAGGTTTCATGTAGCTGAATTCCTTCTCTCTCTTCTGGAGAATAATCCCTTATAACAATTAAGGGGAGGAAAGGAGGAGGAAAAGGAAAAAAACTCAGTCATCAACGCATGGAAAAAAAAAATCTAACAATAAATGCAATATTCCATACCAATGGATCCAATCCACCAAAAGGAGTAGGGGAAGTATCTTCCTATATCTATTCTCTGGATCATCCAGACTTGGTCTTTGTAATTTCACAACACAGATATGACTGTTTTGAGATTGTTGTTCTTTTCACTGTCACAGTTATTATGTATATTGTTTTCTGGATCTGCTTACTTCATAGTTTTCAGTTCATGAAAACATTGTTATGCTTCTCTGTGTTTATGTTTGTCATTTTTTATAGCACCGTCATATTCCATTATAATTATGTACCACGAATTGTTTATTCATTCCCCAATCTTGTTTATGTTCTTTATTTGTTTTGCTACTACTACAAAAAGTGTTGCTATAAATATTTAGGCGCATATGGAATCTTTTTGTCCATGACTTCCTTGAGGTATAGCCGAATAGTGAAATCTGAGGACCAAAGGGTAGAGACAATTTAGAGACTTTATACAAATAATTCCAAATTAATTTCCAGAGTAGTTATCAATTTATATTTCTATGAACAATGCTCTAGTGTGTCCATCAACCCACAATCCCTCTAACATTGACTCTTGTCAACTTGACCAATTTTCTGGGTGTGAGGTAAAACCTCAGAGTTGTTTTGATTTGTATTTCTCTTAGTTATTTGGAGGCATCCTTTATCCTTTGCCCACCTCTATTAGGAAGAAATGGGAAAATTGTCAACCAAACAAGGGAAAGATCAGAATACATGGAGAAAAATTTTCAATTTTGACTATAAATTTTTTTTAAAACTTTTGCACAAAATCAATGCAGCTACAATAAGGTAAACTGTCAAATGGGGAAAAAAAATAAAAACTTGTATTTACCTAGTATCTCTGAGATATCCAAGATCCAAGATACATATGGAACAGAGAACTAATTCAAATATTTAAGACCAAGAGCCATTCTCTAATAGATACGTGATCAAAAGATATAAACAGTTTTCAAATGTGAACTATCAACAATTCAATGAGGGGGGCGGAGCCAAGATGGCGGCATAGCAGCAGCAATATATCGCAGCTCTCACATAGCCACCCCCAAATACCCATGGAATAGGACTCTGGACCAACCTAGAACTTCAAAAACGTACACAGATACTTCCCACTAAAGTCAGCTCGGCTACGAGGAACTATCAGCACTGCTAACCTAAACCAGCCTGGCCTGAAGCTCCGGCTGTGCCCCGGGCGGGAGGTGCAGAGAAAGCTCTCAATAGCTCTCAGGTGAGCAGAGGATTAGCACCAGCTGCGAGGAGGGGGGATTAGCACCAGCTGCGCCAGTGGGGATTGTGAAGGAGGGAGATAAGCGTCGGGCTGAAAGGTCTCCAAGAGCGGAAAAGCGAAAGGCGGAGGTTTTGCACCCGCCTCCGCATTGTAGCTTCCCGCCCTCGGCCTGCAAAAAGCAGGGGGATTGAGCGATTGTTTTCAGACCAGTGCTCTCGCATTGAGCGGCCTGGATCC
>CM053589.1:84200874-84235368 GCA_028646515.1 Pseudochirops corinnae
CACTGTGGTCGGGAGATCCATCCTGCCCTACTGAGAAGTGACATAGGAGAGAATAGACTGGGGGAGGGGGGACACACTGGGTTGGCTGTTTTGGGGCGGTGGGTAGGGGGAAGAGGGGGAGAAAATATGTAACTCAAAATCTTGTGGAAATGAATGATGCAAACTAAAATAAAATTAAAAATTTTAATAAAAAAAAAAAAACAATTCAATGAAAGAGTACTCCAAATCAGCAATGAGAAAAAAATAAATGTTAAGTAATTCTGTGGTTATATCTCACTATCAACAATTTGGCAGGCCTACATTTAGGAGAGAAATAGTCAATGCACTGGAGGAGCTATGGGAAGTCAATCATACCAACACATTGTTGGTGAAGCTGTAAACTGATCCAACCATTTTGGAAGCCAAGCACGCTAAGACATTTTGAGTGGCATTATAAAATCATGCAATCGTTTCATAAAATCTCTTGGAATTATGTAAGAAAATCACTCAATTATTCAACCTCTTTGACTGTTAAGATCTTACTGCTCGGCATATATCTCCAAAAAGATCAAAGACAGACATGGTAGGCACTTACTTCTGGCTTAATTTTTCCTCCTTTGCATCTGTTTCAAAGGAATAAGTGACCTTCATATATGCACATACCAAAATTCTCACAGTACTTTTTGTAGTAACATAAAACTAATGATAAAACTAATGAATAACAGAAAAGGACATCTGAAAGAAAGAGAAGATTTTATGAAATGATGCATACTGAAATAAACAGAATAAGGAAACATTGTATACAATAACTAGGATTATATGGCTTATGTATATATGTACATACATATGTATAATATACGTTATAAAGACCAGTAAAATAAAGCTAAATGCTTTGGGTTTGAAATATCTGATCCGGGCCAAAGAAAGATAAAATGTACCTACTTTTTCTTGGCATGATGGAGAGCTATATTATCAGACAATGTGACTATGTGTAATGGTAATGGGACTTTGAAGATCTTCCCTGCCCCCTAATTGGTTGAATGTAATCACATGGAGTCTGCAGTGGCAAGAGCTTGCTGAAGGGTGGAGCAGAGCCCATAGGAAGCTGGGAGTCAGAGTAGTGAAAGACTAAGGGAGAAGATGCACCTAAGCAGATAGCAAGGTCTGTGAGTGTTTGGGTTTGTAGGAAGGCTAAAGGATGGTGTGGCTATCTACTGCATCGTGTTATATTAGCTTCTATGTTGCTACGATGGATTTGGTTTCCTGGTGTTGGGATTTGGTTTTCTAGTGTCAGAAGAATGTTTTGCTTCTGTCTCCTATATGGAGAATCTTATATTTTGTGATTGAGCACTATGCTGGCATATTTACAGTCACCTTTGGTGCTGTGAATATTGTGTTGGCGCTACACTATGTCACTTGGTTCTACTGTTTTCTTTGTAACAAAAGGTTAACTGAATTAAGGAATATGGAGAATATACAAAAATGATGATAAAGGAGGGAGGAGATGGAAGTCTTATAAGAATAAATAGCTAGCAGGCCAGTATGACTACTTCAAATAATGCATAGGTGAGAATAAACTGCTTTTGGAATAACAATCTGGCAGTTAAGGATTAGAGAGAGGGGGGGGAAAAGAAGCTACGAAAACCAATTAGGCAACTATTAAATGAATGAAAAGTCATTTGTTCAAAGCTTACTAAATGGAGAACGGGCAGCTCGTGTTCTGAGCTCTCCACCACCCCCTGCCCGCAGTAGCAGCAGAGCCAGACCACTAGCGCTATGGCCGGTTAGAACACCTACATCAACAACCTCATGGCTGACGGAACCTGTCAGCACGGGGCCACAGTCGACTATAAGGACTCACCCTCGGTCTGGGCCGCCATACCCGGGAAAACCTTCACCAATATCATGCCAGCTAAAGTAGCTGTACTGGTTGGCAAAGATCGTTCAACTTTCTTTGTAAATGGGCTGACACTTGGGGGCCAGAAATGTTCAGTGATCAGGGATTCGCTGCTGCTAGATGGAGAGTACGCCATGGACCTTCGTATGAAGATCACTGGGGGTGCTCCCAACTTCAACCTCACTGTTACTATGACTGCCAAGACGCCAGTCCTGCTGATGGGAAATGATCAACGAGAAGTGTTATGAAGTGGCTTCCCACTTTCTATGTTCTCAATACTGACCCTTCCTGTCCCCGCTTCTTCCCCAAGGCTTCTGCACCATTTCCCTCACCATTTTTTTGGGCCATTCCCCCACCCACTTGTTGCTGCCAAAACTACACGGGGATGGGGTGGGGGAGGGGCCCAGGTTGGATGGACAAGTGCCCCCTCCCCCCTTTCCTTTTGAACCTCCTTCCTGTGTGTAGTTGGGAAGATTTTTTTTTTTTTTAATTTTTGTTGTTTTTTTCTGGAAACATATTGGAATACAAATAAAAGATTCTACTAAAAAAAAAAAAAGCTTACTAAGTGCCAGTATCTGTGCTAAGTGCTGGGAATACAAATTCGAAAAGCAAGCTTTTCCTTCCTAAATGAGCTTACATTCTAATATGAGGAAACATACTTTATTTTGGAGGTCACAGGGATGCTGACTGGAATCACAGGGCAACTGACTGATAAGGTTATTTCCAAGAATGACAGTCTGATTTGATTACTTTCCCCATAGCTAGAGGCCGGGAAAGGTTCTAGTAAGTCTCAACAGGACTAGTTATGAAGAATTCTGACCAGTCAGAAACATGGGACCAGTGGGAGGCTAATGTTAGAGCACGGCATATAATTGAGGAAAGGGGATGATGACCCAATCTGGATGGGTGGTTGCTGGATGAGTGGTAAGGGGAGAGATTTAAGGGCAAGAAAGAGGGCTAAAGAAGAGTTTTTAAAAAAAAGTCTTTAGGGATTTAGCAACAAGATGGCCTTGGAGAAAAGTTTTATTCAAGTAGTGGTAGCTGGAAGCCAGACTGAAAAGAACTGAGGAATCTGAAAGCTTATTTCTTTTTTTCTAGTCTGGCTATGAAGAAGACTGAAAAGATACACACCAACAGAAGAGATGGAAGGATAGGTGTGGTTTTTTTTTAAAGGATAAGGGATAAGTAGGAATGTTTGTAGGCAATAATGAATAAGGAAATATTAAAAACTAGGAAGAGAAGATGATCAAAGAGGTAAACTCTTACAAATGCGACATTTCTGAAAGGACCAACGGCAGAAGTAGATGGGTTAGCACTGTTGTGAAGATCACTTATTCCTTTGAAATAGATGTAAAGGAGGAAAAAATTAAGCCAGAATTAAGTGTCTACTATATGCAAGGCTCTGGGATCCAAATATGTAAAATAACAATTTAATATCGGATAGCAGCAGAGAAAGTAGGAAGATAAGACATATATATAAATAAGAATTATGCGAGATAATCGAGATGCAAGAACAAACCATAAATCTAATCAAGTTTTAGTAGTACCATAGTTAATTTCTGTCATTCACTAATATCTTACAGCAATAATGATGGCCTATGTGGTAAAGAGCTGGTGAAGTTATATAAAAAGCAGGCTTTAATTTGTTTCAGGGTTGGCTTGTTTTTTTTAGCCTAGACTTGCTATTTCAAATCCTTATGTGGAAACTCCCTCTACTGATGCAGTAAAAGCAAGCAAATTTTTAAAAAAATTATATTTGAGACTTTATTAAAAACCTAAAGTTAGACAATAATTTAAATGACAATGGTCAGGTTGAGGCAAAATGTTGTAATGACTGGCAAGCCAAAGCAAAGCAGACATGGCTTCAAGTCCCCTCTGACACAGAGGTCCCTGTGACCTTGGGCAAATACATCACTTAACCTCTCAGTGCACTAGGTAACTCTCTCAATTGCTGAGATAATATACATTTGTAGAGGGAGTTTCTTACCTCAACAATCCCCATAAAAATGAGAATACAGGTTCACTCCCAATCCCTATTCCTATCCTTATCCCAAAAAAGTTATGGATGGGTTTCAATTCAACAAACATTTCTTAAGTATCTACCACATGTATCAGGGACTGTAGTAGGTTTTAAACCAAAAAAAAAAAAATCCAACAGTTTCTTTCAAGGAATTTATATTCAAAGGGGAGGGATACAGCGTGTTCACTAGTAAGTAAATACAAAATATATACGAAGCTATAGAAAGTAATTTCAAGAGGCAGAATGTTAACCAGTGGCACAATGAAACAAAGTGTTCGCTTAAAAAGGTGGCATTTGAAGTGTATCTGAAGGAGGTAGAGGTGAGAAAGGAGTACATTCTAAATAAGGGTAACTGTGGCACAGAAACAAAAGACATAGTGCATGATTCCCCACTAAGCAGGCCAATTTTATTGGACCAGAGAGCGAGTAAAGTGGAGTAATATGAAACAAGACTAGAAAGAGGAGTAAGGGCCATAACTGTATAGTGATTTCTGTACTGGGTAATAAGTTGGCTGAAGTGACAGGAAGGTTCCTTTCTAAATTTCTTTGTGACTTAGTGCTTCAAAGTTGTCATTCTTGAGTTTCTTAATTATAAAAATA
The DNA here is from genome assembly GCA_028646515.1 of Pseudochirops corinnae. Classification (NCBI taxonomy): domain Eukaryota; kingdom Metazoa; phylum Chordata; class Mammalia; order Diprotodontia; family Pseudocheiridae; genus Pseudochirops; species Pseudochirops corinnae. The sequence goes on from CM053589.1 coordinate 84,205,371, forward strand.
TATTCCCCAATGTAAACTATCCTACACCTTGAGATCTAGGATCTTTGCAAGTACAAAAAAAGAAATTTCTTGAGGTACCATTAAAAAAATACAAAACTATTGTAATATAGAAAAGTAGGCATAAATAGAGATTCACAAACGAAAAGTACATACTGGATATTAACAATTTTAAAAAATTCTTATAGTAATGATTCTGGCATGCAAACATAATCTAAAAAACAGAGTCAGTCATAGTATCATAAATTTACAGCATGTGAAGTCCACTTAGAAGTCATTTGCTTCTTCATTATACAGGAGGAAACTGAGGCCCGGGAAGTTAACTACTCAAAGTTAAACAGGTAGTAAAGTGGCAATGTCATTATTCTAATCCAACAAATAAAAATAATTTTGATGTAGCTAACCAATATACATTAAGAAATACATAGCTGCTCCTAAAGCACCACAAAAAACAAAATTTTAATAATTTCAAATTTCATTCAAATAAGAAATACTTATTGAGCATCTAAATTCATAGCAATGTTTGTGTATTCATGTACTAAATGATTTTCAGTGTGCTACAGAATTCAACAAACACAGAACATTGAATTTTGTTCAACAAAATTGAACAAAATAAAGGTTAAAGATTTAAATATCTGCAAGCGAACAGTAAATGACTGATACTGAGGGACAAAATATTTGAAAGATGAAAACAAAAAGAACTAATTCAGCATGAGGTAAAAATAACAAGGAGTAATAAAATTTCATTCTGAGTACCATCTGAAAAATTATAAATGGCATCTGTACTGTCAGGGATAATTTACTTTAAACAAGTTAAGATGCTTTCACTACAGTAGAGACGTCTTTCTCCTTACTGAATATATGAAGTGATTTATTTTCTTAGTATATTTTCTCTTTCTAAGGGTATGAGCACCATAAATGCTAAATAACAATAATAATAAATTATTTACTATTTAAATTGGAAAAAGCTTTTTAAAAATTTCTCTAAGCCTTTAAAAGAGCCTTTTTAAAAAGTACCTAATTTTGGTGATAAGAGAATGAATATATAGAAAGATTAAAAAAAAGAACTCCTCTCAGGCCTCAGGTAGCTTACATTCTACTGGGAAGATACAACAGAGACACAGATAATCAAATACACCTTAATTTCAAGTGTGATAGAGAATTAACTAGAAAGAATCAGAAAGTTTTCCCACAGTGAGTCTGGACAAGTTAGGGATTCTAAGAGCCTGGAGGGGAGTAAATCAACAAAGAACCAACAAGCATGCTTAAATTTAAGCTCAAGACAAAAGTTTAAAAAAAAAAATGCAATTTGTTCCAGCCCTCAAGAAGCTTCCATTCTAATGAATGTGGAATGGTATTCCATACAAAGGCACAAGAGAAAATGGAATGTCAATTTAGAAAGGTGAGTAGGGCCAGCTAGGCTAGAATACACTATGCGAAGGGAGAGATGATAAGGTTGGAAAAGTAGGTGAGCCAGATTGTGGAGACTTTCAAATTCTGAACCAGAGAGTTTGCATTTCATCATGTAAGCAATAAAGAGATAATTTTTTCTGAATAGAGAACACATAAACAAAACCGTTTTTAAAATATTTATTTGAAATATGTGTGAAAGATAGACAGGAGAGAGTAGAGACAAAGAAAACCAAATAAAGTAGGTTAAAGCCAGAGGTGATGAGGACCTGAAAAAGGGACAATATGAAGAGAATCAGACACATGCAAGAGATGCCATAAAGGTAGAAAAAGATGTGGAAACCGACAAGGAAAAGCAAAGATTCAAAGCTGACTCTAAAATTTTTAATCTGGTTGACTAGAAGAATGGTAGTATCCTCAAATACATGTATGTGTATTACATACATACACATATACGTGTGTGTATTTCTGAAAAGGTAGATTAGGAAGGGGAAGACTGAGTATCATTTCAGACATAGTGATTTTGAAAATCTGATGCAGATTCAGGTAGAAATGTCCAGCGGCCACTTGATAATTTAAGACTGGAGTTTTTTAGAGAGGGTAGATCCAGATACATAGAAGTAGAAGTTTATTACTGTAGAGATAATAATTGAACCCATAAGAGCTGCGATCTCTGGAGAAAAAAGAGAGGGGACCTGGGAGAGATCCTCAAGAGTCCCTTGTACTTAAGGGCTGAAGATGATCTAGAAAAGGAAAATTAAAAAGACCAGTCAGACAGCTGAAAAGAGAAGCAGGAGAACAGAAGGCAAAGGAGGAGAGAAGATAGAAAAAGAATCAGGAGTTGATGTGTCAAAAACTGCAAAAAAAAAACCAAACAAACAAGTAGTATGAAAACTGAGGAGCAGCCATAGGATTTAGCAGAAAAGAGGATACTGGTCATCTTGGAGACAAATTAAAAAGAGAATTTAAGACCTACAATGACAAACAACATGAAGGCTAACACTTTTACCTTACAAAAAAATTAATTAAAGTCCTAATAGGTCAAATAATTGGCTCATGGTCACTCAGCTAATTTGAGTCACAGACAAGACAAAACCAAATACTACATTCCCCAGGCAAGGGCTCTATTACACTGTATAGATCCACAAAGAATGTGAGTGTGGAACTGTTGTATAAATTAATCCTCATAATCATATAGGAGTGAGACATGTTTTTCTGTTAAGAACCACTGACCTACAGGAAGTGAAGGGGGGAGACAACAAAGACACAATTATGCTTTTAATAAGGCATGATGAAGGAAACTTCTGACAAAAGGATGGTCTTAAATCCAACTTTCATGGTCTTGTAAATAAACCTTTTTAAGCTTCTGAATTTAAGCTGAAGGGAAAAAAAAATATATATATATATATACTTAGAAAGATCTACCAAATAACCTACAACAGAAAACTTCTTTTTCTTATATTGTCCACTACTGTCATCTTAGAATGGTGTAAAAGAAACCATGGGATCTTGAAGCCTGTGGAGCTCTACATAGAAATTCTTTCAATACTATTTCAGCAAATCCTCTCGAAGAAGCCTAGCTAAGCTGGGTTAAAATTATCATAGAAGGCTGGCAACCAAGTGATAAAATTTTCAGCAATGACAACTCATGAAATCTGGAGAGGCTGAGATCTACACTGGAACAAGAAGGATTCAGAAAGATGAAATCAAAATTAGTCAATTGTTTATCTCATACTTTATTGTTATACTCAAATGATCTATGATCTTATCAATCTATATATTCCCTGAATTTATGCAGATCACAGTCCATCCCTGCACAAGAAGGGATACTCTCTTGTGTGATTCTCAACCATGCCTTCCTTTAAAGTCGTTACTTTGGGGAGGATGGATTCTTAAGCTATTTCTTAGTGCCATCACAATGTCTGTCCATCTTTTTTAATCATATATTTCCTTTTTATGACTGCATTAAAAACTACTCTATTCATGTAGCCAATTTCCATAAAAATGAAATACATCTGGAATGTTTAAGTGAAATAACAGAATTAGAACAATATCTTAAGTTTTAACTTTCATTCTCAAAATATTCACTGCCAGTAAGTATGAAAATTAATTTGATTATAAAAATTGATCCATAATTTACTTTTCCTTATATTCAAGTCTAATCTTTCATTTTCCCTAAATCCCAATACAGTACTCTGACTAAAAGACCAAATCATTTTTCTCTTAGTCCAGGTCTCAGTTTTAACTCAATCACTGACTAGTATATGAGTACAGGCTACAAAAGCTGTTCTGTCTTGTTTTGAGTTCTTTAGTAAGAATTTTTCATAAATGACTTCCAACATAATCTTCAAGATTAAGATTTCTTGCCATTACCTTGCCTGGTGACTCTCATATTCCACTGAACAGACTAGTCTTCCAACTCAGCAACCTCTTCAACTGCCATGACTTTATTCTCTACCTCAGCATCCTTTCCAAGGGGTCACATCCTAAACCTCACTATCTCCATGATTTTGAACTCTCAAATTCCACTCTCTTACCATAATCTACCATCCAACATACTGTCCTGCAATCTTTTCCTTTCCCTCACACTTCCTAAACCTATTTGCCTTCATCGTATTCTCCAACCTTTCCTGTTCCCTTTGTCTAACAACACTCAGGGTCTCGTCTCACTTTCTTCCATCCATACACTTGACAACATAGTTAGCCAGTTCATCCATGCACTGTTCTCTATCCTTGCATCCCTTGCCAATCACTAAGGCTGGGTCAACCTTGCCATCACTCCTTTCTACTATTACTCCAGAACACTGAAGGAAATAACATAGTTATATTAAATGCGTACACCTTTATAAATTCAAACTATTTAATTTCAACTGGTCTCTCACGCTACATAGCAACACATTTATTCTTCCCAGATAGTCTCTCTTGTAGCCCATAGAAGCTGTTACAAAACTCCTACTCCAGTACCCCAATACCTGTCTCTTAGGTGACCTTGCTTTCCACTCCACTGACAAAACTGAGACTATCATGGGAACCCTCATCTTCCCTAACCCAGATTTGAAAAGTCCAATAATATGTTCAATTGTCCTCACTGTATTTGGTCTAATCTCTGAGGAAGAGGTGACCCTACAACTTTTCAGTATTGTTCTATTTGTGCTCCTAACTCATATTTCCCTGGGAATGTTCCACATCAATCATTCCTTTTTCATCTTTCATTTGCCCCTATCTACCAAAGAAGATTGTCTACAAACACGCTCAGGATTCTTCATGTGCTTAAAAGAAAATCCTTTCCTTGGCCTTGTCATTTCTACAAGCTTTGGCTTTACATTTCTCCTCACTTTCACTGCCAAGCTCCTATAGAGAGCTTATCTATATTAGCTGCCTTAATTTCCTCACTACTCCTTAACTCTCTTTTAATTAGACCTTCCAATTCACCACTCTAGTAAAAGTGCTTCCTCCAAGGTTACCAATCATCTTTAACTTGTACATCAAATGGCCTTTTTTGGGTCCTTATCCTCCCTGTCCTGCCATCCACTTCCTCCTCTTTCACAAAGTCGTCCCTGGTTATTAGTTGACATTGTGTTCTAGTTCTGTTCTCTGACAAACCCCCTACTCATTCTGGATCATTATGAAGTCATAGTATTAAGATGAATATTTTGAAATTTACCAAAAAATTTTAGGGAATTATCTTAATCAACTAGGTAGCAGCAATGGATGAATAAACCTAGAGTTAGGAAGACCTGAGTAGGAATCCTGCTTTAGATACTTACCAGAAAGCTCCAAAACCCTGGGCAAGTCACTTAATCTTTCTAAGCCCCAGTTTCTTCATCTGTAAAATGAGGGTGTATTGAATGGCCTCTAAGATTCTTTCCAGTCCCATATCCATCATCTCATGATAGAGTTTTTTTCTTGAGAACATTAAGATGTAATGGAAAGAGAACTAGATTTAGAGTAAGATTATGTGGGTTCAGCTCCAGGTTCTGCCACTTACTAGACTTGTGACAATGGTCAAGTTTTTAAATATCTGTACAGTTCTTCAACTGTAAATTAGAACTAATAATATCTATGCTAACTTCCTCTAACTATACTATAGTTATAACTATACTAACTAACTCTCAGGTAATTAGTTTCACTGCCCAAACTATATAGGCAAAATGCAAACTCATTATAAACATTCTATATAAACACAATGCTACAAAAATTTGATAGTAGAGTACTAACATTGAATTGTGTTAAACTGTTAATTAAAAATAAAAAAAATTTATGCATTCCCATTAGAAAATATTCCAAATGTTTTATTTTTTAAGTCGGGTAAAGGGTGTTTATCTGTTGAGATTTTTCTCTAAATCCTAAATCATCTTTTCTAAGAAAACTAGAGAAAATCACTCTATCCATTGGTAACACCTAGTTGATTCAAATTATTCCCTAAAAATTTCTGATTAATCTCAAAGTTTTCATTTTAATACTATGCCTATACTTTTTCAAATTCTGGAATGCAAAATTGCTTAGTTACTGTTAAATGAATAAATTTATTTACAACTAACTTAATATTTTGTGATTTCCTTTGTTACTACTCTACAGAATATTTTTCTATTTTGACCCAGGGAAAAATGTGTTTAACCCTAGTAGGACAAAACAAAACTAGCATTAGAGGGATCTAATGCAATGTTAATAGTCATTCTGTTAGCAATAAATTAAAAATACCAGAATGGAAGCCTAACTTAGATAAGGTTTTTCAAGTATCATACAGGCTGAATAAGTGACCTCAAGTAAGGAAATTAAGCATAAAATGCCCCCCAAAAGGTAAAATTATCAGAAAGATTCATAAGCTTGATACATCAGAACACCTCTTATAAAATGGAGTATATCCAGCTATGACAACTTACCTCAAATACACATTCACTCAAATTACTTCTATATAAATACACATATAATCTCTGAACAATACAATTTATTTTCACCAAGATATATATAAACACTAAACAAGTTAAATGAACGGCCTATACTGCCTGGGTTGTCGCTGTTGTTGTTGTCTTAAGGTGGGGGAGCTATAGTTCTGATATGAAATGTCCGTAAAAGGCTAGGCTAACCTATTTTAGAAAGACTGACACAAACCTCTTATCCTGCAGTTGAGGGTAGATATTCCCACTGCAGCTGCACTGCCACTGACTCTGGCAAAATCTCTAAGAACAATAATAGAAATATTACATCTATCTACGTAACAAGAATCAACAATACACACACATTTTATGCGTCTACATTTCTGACGTTGTGTAGTTTACACATTCCCTTGGATTTCAGAAACAGACAATCCCCTAGTCAGGCAGAAAGCTAATTTAACGTCTTTCAAATCCCTCTCCTCCAATACGGTTACCTTCATAAGTCCATTGTCAAATTGTACTCCCACGCCTGAATCCTCCGTCCATAGCGAAGTCTTAGAGGAGACCCGAAAATGTAAGCTAAATCCCCTCCCCCACTACTCCTTACTCTGGGGCGTGGGTGTGTCTGTAGACAACTCTAGTTTCCCACAAAGTCCAAGACAATCTTCCCGAAAAACTCAGACCCCAGCTCCTTTCCGGCCCAGAGATAACCCGCCAGTCGCCGACGACCCCAGCCATCCCGGGCCGCAACCCTTCCTCTTTCTCCGCTCCCTGCTGGCCCCTCCCCCGCCGCGCGCACGCGCGTCCTTCGGTCCCTCCCTCTCTCTTTCCTCCCCCTTCGCCCCCCTCACCTTAGGCACTGGCCACCCTCTTCCCCCCCGGTCCGGGCAATCACCGGCCCATGAGGGAGGACAGAGGATGTAAAGGGGGCGTTGGCACCTAAGAATTCGCGCTGCTCCCCTTGGTCCCACAGGCCCCGACGGTCCCGTGCAGAGTCTGTCACTGGCACTTCCCCGAGACGAACCGGGAAGAGGCACTGTACAGGGCCAGCCCTGTAAACCCAGCCTGGCCCGGCGCAGAGACCCGAGCTCAGTCCTACCACCGCTAGCGATCGTTTCTGTCTTGGACTGCGCAGTCCGAGCACCTCGCCGCCGCTGCCGCCGCCGCCTCAGCCAATCCCTCCCCCCACCACAGCCAGCACGACACTTAGGCAACTTTTCGACAATCCGGAAAGCGAGGACGCAAAAGGCTTTTCCCTCCTCCCACCCCCTCCACAGCGATAACATTTCCTTTTGCGCTTGCGCGAGTTCCTACTCTTCATACCCTTCCTACCTGCCTTCCCCCTCCCCCTCTAATCTTTCGGCACAGTACCAGCTCCAAAGCTCATAGATTTCATTTTCTTCAGTAATACTGATTATATTTCTTCATCTTGTTAATTTTCTAAAAACAACAGCTAGAGAAAGTGCGTTGCGTAATGGCAATGCCAAATGAATAAGAACAGAACACATGCCCTATACATTTTATTATTAAAATTTTCGATGCAAAAATTAATAATTAAAAAAATTATTTGATGATACAATCTAATTTGCACGAGGTCTGTTAAGGTGCATTTGTTAATGGGCTGGTAATTTTTGAAACTGAGGCAAGCACCACAAAGCAGAAAAGGCTCACAGCTGGGAGGGGAATCCCAAGCAAAAAGAGATCCCGAACTGTGAGGGTGCTACTGAGGAGACTGATCATCTTGACTCCCCGAAGAATCCAACAATTTGATAGCTTTCTATTTAAACTATTTTTGATAATACAATGAATTCTAAATCTGCCAAAATGGCTGCCCTGCTGTTCCTCAAACAAGGACATTTTATCTCCCATGACAGGGCCTTCGCACGGGCTGTCCCCCAAGCCAGTGTCAGTCTTTCTAAAATAGATTAGCCTGGCCTTTTATGGACAGCACTTTAGCTCCCTACCCACCCACCCACCCACCTCCCCAGATGACAACGACAACCCATGATATATAGGCTGTTCGTTTAACTTATTAGTGTTTATAGATGGGTGCTAATAAATTGCATTGTGCTAAGATTTCACGTGTATTTATTATATATGTGGAATGTAAGTATATATTTGAAATCTTTCCTCCCTTTAGCTTAGAATTCCTAGTTTCCTTTCCTCAGCTCTAATATAACCGCCCACATAAGGCCTTTCCTGATAACTCTCAGCTGCCCCTCCCATGCCCCAATTTAGTTTTACTCATTTAGCACTTATCCACGTGTGTACATGCCTCTACATAGGCTGCAAGTTCCTTTAGAGTTGGGACTTGTTTTTTTGTTTTGTTTTGGTATTTCCATTGCCTAGCACAGTGCTGGGTCCGTGTGGAGAATTTTAATATCCCATTGCTAACGCTTTCCTTTTGTAAGGACAAACAACTACCTTCAGTTTAGACTGTATTTATCTTGTATGTTCAAGTTTTTGCATGCTGCCTCTCAAATTAGACCATAAGGACATTTGTGTCCTTAGAATTTAGCACAGTGGCTGGCACATAGGAAATACATAATAAATGCCTGACTGATTGAGATTAATTGATCGATTGATTTTAAGGTTCTTAGCTCAGTTGTTTCTTCACTTCAAACCACCTGGAAGCCTGATTACTTGGAAAGAAGTAGTAAACTTTACAGCAAACTGTGTGTGTGTGGAGGGGAAAGGGACTGAAACAGTTTAAAGCCTTTCCAATCCCCTCTCCCCCAAAAAAACCCTCAAACCATAATGTTAGAGATAGAAGAGAACTTAGTAATCATCTAGTTCCCCTCCTGGATTTTACAAAACAAGAAACTAAGGCCTCAAAGAGAAGTGACTTCTCTCAAGTCACCAAGGAAGAATCAATTTTTATTGACACTGAAAACAGTTTATATAATAACATCAATATTATAAAAATGAACAATTTTGATAAACTAAGAATAAAATTAGGAGAACAATTTATACAATCCTGTAAATACAAACCATTTTGAAAGCTGTAAGAATTATAATCCATATCATGATTTCAGAGGTTTGATGATAAAACATGCTGTCCATTACAGAGAGATGGATTTACAGATAGACTTGTGACGTAGATACAGACATATTAGATAGATATATGGGTACAGCCATTAGAAAAATTTGTTGTGACTATGCATATTTGTTACAAGAAATCTGTCCCCTTTTTATTCCAATGGGGTAGGGGTGGGAGAGAGAGAAAATAGATTGCTGTTAATTTTTTTTTAAATACAGAGGTGGCGGGCACTACAGGTGTGAAATGTTGTATGAAGTCCAGGTCACAGGTTACTTAACTATTTTACTTTGTTATGGAAAGGATCTCCCACGAAGCAGAAGTAGTCTGTAAATGTTTGTAATGTAAAAACAATGCACATCAATACTTTTAGTTTAAAGTATTAAACAAACAAATAAAAAAAGCAGATTGGCTTGTCCAAAAAAGATACCATCCTCTATGGAGGAGCAAGCAAGGATGAACCATTGTTCCATTGAAGGAACTGTGAGAAAAGAGCCAGTCCAACTGAACAGTGGATAGACATACCAAATATTCTGAAAGGATATTAAGGCCCTATCTTTCCAGGGATATAATTGGCCTTGGTCCACAAATATTCCTTACACATATCCCTCACTATCACTATATTTTAATTAATGTTCATTCTCCCCACCCCCAAATCCCCTGGACTCTCAGGTATATTTGTGGGAAAAGATACCCTTGGTTTTGGGAGAATATGCTTTGAAATTACTGCTCTTTCTAATGCCATTTAAGTAAATGCTTTGAAAAAGAAAAAAAATGAGGTTAAGACAGTTAAATGAAGCTCAAATCTTGATAAGTCACATGCTATTAGAGCAAGGGATCTTTTATGAAGAAGAAAACTGAAGTCCAGAGTTAGTCAGAAAAGGGATTAGTCTTAAAAAAAAAAAAAGGAGATTAGGACATAGTTCTCATCACTTCCAGGTGAGCACTGCTTCAGCTAGGTTATTGGAATTTGGTCTCTAGAAGCACCTTTCTTCCTTCCAGGGCTTTGACCCCTGGTTTAATGATTCAAAATATCCAGCTAAGGAGTGAAGGAGGCCTTCAGTCCCTCTAGGTATAGTCTCAGCTCATCAGGAATGTTTAAAACAGTTTGGGAAGGCAAAGTTTCAAGTAAGGGAAAAGGGAGGTGGGGAAGCACATACTATTAATTGAACAGCACCCCTTCTGAGACATACAACCTATCTGATCATTCAATCTACTTTGCCAATTCATCATCTGTATTATGCCCCTAACTGTAGGTATTCCCCAATCAATCCTGGGGAGTCTTCTCCAACTCCACTCTCTAAATAATATTATCAGCTCTCAAGAGTTTAACTATCATCTTTACACAGAGGATTCATAGATATGTACATACATATAAAGTATGTGCATGATGAAATGGAGGATTACCAAGAATTCCTGATAAAAAAAGGATGGAACTGAGTAGATATTACGAAATGGAAACATAAGAGTCAAAAGAAAGACAGCAAAGTACATACGGCTGGGAGGGACTATATTGGGATGAATTGTTTTCATGAAAATAAGAGAATAAGCAACAAAGGCCTTCACAGAAACCTAATATTTTCAAGGATAATAAAGAAAGGTAAATAAAACAGAGAGGGGCTAACGGTAGTTTTATTTGGTTTTGATGTTCTTAGAAAACAGAAATGGGAGAGATAGATTAATGGAGCGGAAACCAGGTTTAAGAAGGGGGCTAGTACAGGTAAAGGAATAGTCATAAACAAAAGGAATTCCAATGTTAAAGGGAGGATTTTTAAAAGATAGGAAGACAGAGTAAAAACCTGGGATCAGGGCAGAGCAAGGGGAAGAGAAGAAGGACAACTGCAAAAACAGACCACTTCATTTACAGATTACAAGTTTTAGGCAAACTCCCTCTCCCTTTTCATTTTCTCTAATTTGTAAATAAGAGGGTGGAAGCAAGGAGAGGAAAAGTACAAGAGGATAAGATAGAAAGAAATATAGAGTACTTATAACTGTAAATTTCAATGGAATTAACTCATATATAAAACATGAGTATATCAGTATGGATGGGAAAGCTGCATCCAACAATTATATTTATAAGAAACACATTTGAGGGGCGGCTAGGTGGCACAGTGAATAGAGCACTGGCCTGGAGTCAGGAGGACCTGAGTTCAAATTCAGCCTCAGACACTTAACACTTACTAGCTGTGTGATCTTGGGCAAGTCACTTAACCCCAATTGCCCTGCCTTCCCCCCTCCAACAAGCTTTAAAAAAAAAAAACCCACACATTTGAAACACAAATATTCACATGGAGTTAAAATAAAGGGCTAGAGCAAAGTTTATTATGCTTGGAGTGAATTGAAAAACGACAACAACAAAAGGGTAGCAATGATGGTTTCAAATACAGAAAAGAGAAAATACATTCAGCTTAAAGGAACCTTAGAGAACCCATCAATATTTAACATATAGGAATCAAATACCACAGCATTTAAATACTTAAATGAAAAGTTAATATACAGTGGTACCTTGACATACTAGTGCACCAACTTATGAGATTTCCGAGATAGGACTTGTCACTCAATTTTTTGCTTTGAATTGCGAGCCATAATTTGAGGTATGAGCCGCCACTGGTTGGCACAGCAAAAGTCACAACCCAACACCCACCCAGCATCCCATACCTCACTAGTTCAGTCCACGTATGTTTTACCTCCCCAGTGAAGAAAATTAAGTTAAGTGAAAGTAAAAAAGATATTATGGCAATTAAGTTCAGGGATAAAGTGTAGCATTAAGAGTGTAGCAAGTAAGTGAATGAAAGTGAACTAAAGAGCATGAAACAAAACTCCTTTAACCTCCATCTATCTCCTCCATCCTCCACCTCCGCCAGTATCTTCTGTTAGCTCAAGTCATCTGATATCCAAGGTAAATGTACACTTTATAAAACCAGTTTATTTCTTTACATTCTCTTTTATTATGTTTTTATACAATATTTGTTATTTATAAATACTTTTTCTTATTTAAAAACATGTAACAAAAAAATACTGAGGTGGCATTTTGGGGGCTAGAACAGATTAATGGCATTTCAATTAATTTCAATGGGGAAAATTGATTTGCTATACAAGCAAATTGAGTTATGAGCTCAGTAATGGAACGAATTAAACTTGTAAGTCAAGGTACCACTGTAGAGAGTAAAACTATATTGTAGTAGGCCTCAAAATGCCCCCTTCAGATCTAGACAAATCTAAACAAAAGATAAGCAAGAAAGAAGATAAGGACCTGAATAGAACTTTAGAAAAATTTAAAATGTTAAATAGATCTCTGGCAATTGTTGAATGGGAATAAAAAATAATTTACATATTTCTCAGATATCCATGGAACATTTTAAAAAGCATAAAGATGTCACCAAAAGATAAGAGTAAAAATATTATACACTTTTATTTACAGATCACAATGCTATAAAGAATATAAAGAGTCTTTGCAAAAAATTATTTAAAAGTAATTGGAGATTTAAAAACTTCCTTCTAAAGAACTGAGTCAAAGGAACAATTATAAAAACTAGGAAAAATCTTCTCAGAAGAAATGACAATAATGAGAGACAACATACCAAAATTTATAGGAAACAACTAAAGCAGTCCTTAGAGAAAATTCAAATCTATAGAAAAAAACAAATCAATGAAATGGGCATATAACATAAAAAACTAGCACAATAACAAATTGAAATTCCCCAACTAAACAACAAAGATGAAATTCTGAAAACAAAAGAAGAAATTAATAAAATTAAAATAAATTAAATAAATTAAATAAATGAAAATAAAATAAAATTAAAAGCAAAAAAATTTGAATTGACAAATAAAACTAGGAACTAGTTTTTGGGAAGGAACGATAAAAGATTAACAGTCACTGATTAAAAAAATTTTCTCAGTTACATGGAAAAAGAATTTTTAACATTATTTTTTTTAAATTTTGAGTTCTAAATTCTTTCCCTCCCTCCTCCTTGAGAAGGCAATCAATTTGATATAGACTATACATTTATACTGATGTAAAATATATTTCCATGTTAGCCATGCTGCAAAAAAGTTGCCTCCTCAAAAAAACCCAAGAAAAATATAATTTTAAAAAAAGCATGTTCCAATCTACGTTTCTCACTAAGCTTCTAGATTCTAAAACCCTCAATTCCAAACTAGTTTCCTGTTTTTATATATATGCCACAGGATATGACCAGCTTTATCAACCAATCCTACATACTTCTTGCTATAGCTAGCTGATATTCTTTCAATGGAGATGGTAGACCCTGTGTATACCAAGTTTATACAATTCTGATAAATCAATCAAGACATATTCTTATCTGATAAAGATATCTTTTAATTACATTGGATCATGGAATTATATTACATTAAAGATTTTCTTTATACTATATCTCTTTATGAGTACGATATAATCACAAAGCACAAGTGTGGAATAGTTGGATACTCAAGATAGTAAGTTATGTATCTCACACGGCTAACATGAGAACTTGATCAGAAAAAATAAATGCATGTGTGACCAGAGTACAGAGTCTGATAAACAGAATTACCAAGAAACAATTGCATCTGCCAGTAATAATCAGAAAGTAAAAAAAAAACATAAAATATACAGATGACAAATTACATGGAAATGGTTTTTTTGGAGATATATGACAACGATGTCTGGCATATTCTAGACCTTAAATACATTGTAATGAAAGAATTAATTAAATGCAAATGATAATGCTCATTGTATGCTTATCTGACAATAAATTCATATCTAAATTAATGGATGATAGTCAAAAATAGATTTTCAACAAAAGAATCATTGAATTTTTTTAATCTATCAATTTTCTGGCAGCTTTTATTGCAAAATACAAAAATCCTCTTAAAAATTATTATATAGACATCTGTTTAGGAAAAAAAGATAACCAGATTAAGTGAGATAGAGTGATTGTAACCTCTACCCTTACAAAGGCATTAATGAAGCTTTTTTAAAAGCCTATTTCTTTATTATATTATTTTTTAAAATTTCACTCCATTTCTCCTTTGGTCTCAGGAATTTTTTCTATGCTTTTATGTATCAGTTTTCTATTTTTCTTAACTGCATATTCAGACAATTAATCTTTTTCTTTTTTGTTAATAGTTGTAAATATATTTTTAAAGTGCATCAATACAAATTTATTTTAAGAACAAATATAAGCATTTCAGATAAAATAATGCAAATAATCAATAACTGTAGGAAATATTCCAAATCACTAATAATAAGAATACAAAACAAACCAACTTTTAGGTTTCACCTCACATTATTCCAAGTATCAAAGATAATAAAGGAGAGAAATATTAAGTGCTAAAGGATCTGTTGGGCAAATATATCAACAGTCTATTGGAGGAGTTAATCAATTAGTCCAAAGACAATTTGAAATCATGTAACAAAGTCACTAAATTATATATTCCCTTTGACTTAGGGATCCCACTTCTGAGCACATACCCCAGGGAAGTCAAAGACAGAGGGAAAGGTCCCAATATCACTAAAATATTTCTAGCAGCACTTTTTGTCATAGAAAAAAAACCAAACAAAACAGGTATCCAACTATTGCAAAATGGCCAATCAGATTATGGCATTTGAATATTTAAAAATGCCGTACCATAAGAAAAAATAAATATTAGTACTTAAGAGAAACAACAGAAATCTTGTATAAACTGATGATGGGCAAAATAAATAGACTCAGAGAAGAATAATACATATACAAAAAAAAAGAATAATACATATAATGACCATAGTAATGTGTAACATAGGAACTGGCCAATGAGGGCCCAATTTCTAGAGCATGTTCCAGGATCTTGCCTGCCTGGATCTGGAGAAACCTGATTCTGGAAATCTATAATGCGCAATGGAGAGTCCTAACTCTCTAATTCAGAGCCTCTACATGTGTGAGAAAAGGACTTTCAGTTGACTGCTGAACTAAAGCTAAGTGTGCATACAAAAGATACTACGAACCAGCGAAAGCCTCTTCTCTCCCTAGCTGCATTCAAATGAATGAGTCAAAATGCTACAAACTTGGTTAGAGAGAAAAACCACTGGCCTTTATCTCCCTACCCAGGCCCCTGCCAAGTTGCCTCTGACTGCGTAGTTCTCTGTTGCTTCAACAGCTATGCTATATTTAGAAGTCAACTTGGTGGGATGAATCTTTTGAGGTAGCAACTTTCATTCTGAGCTCACTTTTCCCAGGAAATGAAGTGTTAGAAGGATGACTGTGTAGCTGATTTGAGAGGATGTTGTTATGCTTTAGTTTTTTTCCTTTTGCTTTACTAAGTGTTCTTTTGTATAAATTAATTTATGTCAATTGCTTATCAGTGATACAGAGGAATTTAAAACTAGTTAAATTGAGAGTGTAGTATTAACAGTTTGGTCAAGGGGCGGCTAGGTGGCGCAGTGAATAGAGCACCGGCTCTAGAGTCAAGAGGACCTGAGTTCAAATCCAGCCTCAGACACTTGACACAAAACTAACCATGTGACCTTGGGCAAGTTGCTTAACCCCAATTGCCCTCCAAAAAGAAAAAAAAATAGTTTGGTCAACCTTTAAATACAAAGGAGCTATTAACTCTATGTGGCACGAGCAGATAGCATTAAAAAGATATCACAATTCCTGATGGGCACCCCTAGGATCCTGGAGGAAAGAGACATGTAGCCCACTTGCTAGTAAGTAAGAATTAGGATAAGAAGCCCCAGAATCTACAAGTGTAACCTCTGTCCCAAAGTCCATTAGTATGGGATTCCCTCCTTATTGATAGAGATGAATAACCTGCCTTGTATAAAGGGCAGATTCAGAATAGAAATTCTTCTTATTCATTCCTCTACCTTTTGAAGATAGAAAGATATGAAGATAGAAAATCAGTTAAAGCAAGTCAAGAAATTACCAGCTTCAAGTCTTCAAGTATCAAGTTGTTTAGGGTATTTCTGGTTTTCAACTTCAAGAGAAAAGATGGAAGAGTTCAACCTCACTTCAAGTTGCTTAAAGAAAAGACTGGGAAGACATAAGTAGAGTTGGCAGTCTCTATCCTGTCTGTACCCCCAGCTTGCTAGACTAAAGACTTCTGGGAGTTTCCCCTTAGGTGAGAAACAGGACCCCCTCTCTTGGTTCAGCTGAGTTACCTCTCTCCCAACAGGAAAACACCTTCACTCTGTTTTGTCTGGTGGGGGGGGTGTGTGTGTGTGTGTGTGTGTGTGTGTGTGTGTGTGTGTGTGTGTGTGTGTGTGTGTGTGTGTGTATGTATTCCCCTCCAAAATGACAAAGCGATCAGAAGTTAGCTTGCACCTGATCATATCCCCTGCCTACCCTGACTCTGAAGAGAACAGAATGGTAGAGCCCTAGCTTCCTACTTCTTTCCCCCTCTGGCAGGAATGAAAACTTCTCTTTGATAAACGTAGAGGGAGAAGAGGCAAGAAATTGCTTCCCTTCAAGCTACTTGATGACAAACCCCACCATATTAGGTCCCTCTTTATCCTTGGACTCCTTCCCTACACCTAGTGTCCTCTTTCTCTTCACAAGGACTACACATGTAAATATAAACACTAAAAGGAAGTTGAATTTAGATTAATATTAATAACCCAATTTTTGTTCCAAATAATAGGCAATGCAACTTATTTCCCTCTTTCCAGCAGAGAAGTGGTATACTAAAGGAACAGAATGTTGCAAGCATTGTCAAATATAGTAATTTTGTTGATCAGTTTTGCTTAATTATTTTTCTTTTTAATAAGAGAGAGTACAACACTAAAAAAATATGATTAAAACTTTCAAAATCTAGATAAACTATAAGTTCAACATTTTCCTGAATTTTTTTTTTTTAATTTGGGTCTATAGGGGAGGCTAGGTGGCACAGTGAACAGAGCACTGGCCCTGAAGTCAGGAGGATCTGAGTTCAAATTCAGCATCAGACACTTAACATGTACTAGCCATGTAACCTTGGGCAAGTAACAACCCCAATTGCCCTCCAAAAAGAAAAAACAACAACAACAAAAGTGTGTATAAAATTTGGGTCTATGATTTCATTACTGTAAGGAACTTTAAAGTGTCGTTGCTCCCTCTATCAAAGCAGAATGGCAACTGTTCTACAACTTATAGTCTTACAGAGTTACCGAAGGCACTAGCACTGTGAGTTAAGACACTTGTTCGTAAAGTGAAGCTGACTTTCAGCATGATTCTCTATACACTATTCCATTCAACTTTTCTTCCCTGATCTACCTGTATAGTAGTTACATACACACACACACACACACACACACACATCTTAAAGACCTGTTCAGTTCCTTATATTCTTCTCTCTTCAGATATATCTCCTTTTCTCATTGGTAAATGGCAATAACTATACCTATATAAAAAAAGAGCTTTTTATTTATGTCTTTTGAATTTCATTTTGTATAGTTTCCTATCCCTCCCTAATTGACTTCCCATATAGAATATTTTTTCTTCTTGGAGGGGGAAGGGCAGGGCAATTGGGGTTAAGTGACTTGCCCAAGGTTACACAGCTAGTTTTTGTGCTAAATGTCTGAGGCCATATTTGAACTCAGGTCCTCCTGACTCCAGGGCCAGTGCTCTATTCATTGCGCCACCTAGCCACCCTGCCATATAGAATTTTAGCCCATGTGATTCCACCCAGGCTTTTTCTGAACTCTTTAAAATTTGTCCTATACAAATCTATGGGTAAATATCAATGCTTAGCTTTCTCTTCTTTCTCACAAA
Organism: Pseudochirops corinnae; assembly: GCA_028646515.1. Classification (NCBI taxonomy): domain Eukaryota; kingdom Metazoa; phylum Chordata; class Mammalia; order Diprotodontia; family Pseudocheiridae; genus Pseudochirops; species Pseudochirops corinnae. The sequence goes on from CM053589.1 coordinate 84,223,415, forward strand.
TTTTATGACTGAAGGGTCACTTGCCCCCAATATTGCTACCATTTCTACTATAGAAGCCATGTGGGTAAGAAACAGATTCAGAACTGAAATTCACCTTATTGCTTCCTCTATCTTTTAAAGAATGAAAGTATCAGTAAGGCAAGTCAAGAAATTATTAGTTGCTTTGCTTCTGGTAGAAGAACTTTAGCAGATTTCTGTATAATTAATCTTCCCTTCACCAGAACTTTGTGCTGAGCTTTTAAATCTGTTTCCTAAAGTCTTCATCTACATCCTCTTTTTGTCCAGGTGATCCATAGTTCACTCTAATTACAATAGTGCTTTTTTTTCTGCCTGTATTGATCTTCACTCAAATTACTCTCTACCATGCTTCTCCCCTCTGCGCATACTAGGAGAGCCCAGGCCTCATGCTTCAGAAATAAGGTTGGAAAGATTGGGCAGTAAAAGGGAAGAAATGGTCACAGGAGAGAGGGTTGGAGAGTACAAAATACTTCTTCTGTCTCTCTTACCTCCCATGTAGATATTGTAGTAATAAATAGTATGATTTAAAGAATCCTAAGAAAGTTCCCTTATTTAAAGTATCTCCCTGACACTGCTTAAAATTGTTACTTTTCCATTTAATAAATAACTGAGCAACTAAACTACTATGTGTACATTACTATCCTAAGAACTATGGGAGATACAAGAAAATATAACATGGTGCTTTACCTCATTGACCTTAATATTTAATGGATGTAAGGTGGCACTGGGGAACAGGCATCAGTGCCCTAGGCTGATGCAATCCCTAACACAGAAAAATAAGATACAAATAATTATCATGCAACATAATATTAAAGTGCAATTAAAGACATATAAAGTATTATATTAGTTCAAACAAGGAAGAGATCATTTTAAATTGCAACATGAAATGGTAATTCATGGAGAAGTTAGAATTTGAATGGAGCCATGAAGGATATGTAGGAGTTAACTAACTGGAACTTCTAGGAAAGGTGGAAGAGGAAGAAGGCCATGAATAAAGACATGAAACTAACTGAGGAAGTGGTCTAGTTTGACTGAAATGAGAGATAAGTGGGAGGTAAGATTGAAAAGATAAATTTTTAATAATATTAAGAGCTCACATTTATTTATATAACACTTCCAGGTTTACAAAGTATTTTCCTCACAACAAACCTATGAGGTAGGAAATACAGGTATAGTTACTGTCATTTTACAGATGGGAAAACCAAGGCTCAAAGTATTGTAGTTACTTGCTTAGAGTAACCCAGGTCTATCTATCTCCATGACAAATTCTTTCTCTTTAATACCTCACTGACTTTCAGGATCACATTGTGGAGAGCTTTGAAAGATAGGTAAAGGTTGTGGGTCATTGAAGGGTTGTTTTTGGTAAGCAGCAGACATTATCAGATAGATCTATACTTTTAGGAAACTGAAACTGGCAGGAGGTGGGTTGAATGTCACAATCAAATTTTAATAATTAGACATTCATTTGAGTTAACAAGGATTATCTTATAAAATTTAAATACCCTGCAGTAACCAAATCTGAAAACAATCTAAATGTTCAATGATTTTTAAAAAAATGTCTGAATAGACTGTTACTTCAATGTAATTACTGCCATTAGGAGTCACAAATATGAGAAGTATGGAAAGAACTATAGGACTTAATGAAACATGGATAAAAGAAAGCTAGAACAGTACAGACATTGACTACTCTATCCATTCAATTCAGAATTCATTTATTAAATGCCTACTATATAATTTTTAAAAATACACACATAACTGTATAATCAGAATTTATCAGAGCATCTAGTGAAAGTTATTGTTTTTATGTTTAAATATAACTTTCACTATAAATTAATTTGAGTGAAATGTTCAGTATAGACCACTTTATGGACCATTTAAGTAAATTAATGTGAGGCAGTACGATGTAGTACATAGAGGAATAAAGAAGACATAGGTCCAAGCCAACCCTCTGACATAGACTAGCTTGTATCATCATGAGTAAGGAACTTAACTTCTTAGTGGTCCTGGAAACTATGACTATAAGTTATAATCATTCTGTTGACTGGTAGAACTCCCCTGTCCTAGTGAAATCACAGGTCTATATTCTCCCCAAAAAAATTCAGAATAAGAATAACTGTTAAAAATTAAAATCCCTTGGTGATGGTTAAGGTGGATTTCATTGGTCTTTGTTGTCTCAGTGAGAATCTAAATAAAGACTGCTTTTTCCTTAAAACCTGGATGCATGGCAATTTTAATTCTAGGAGAAAGAGGAAATTTTGGTATATGATGCTATTCAAAGGAAGGCAAAATAGTAAAAGATTCAATCCTGAACTGGAAACTTTGGACAGCCAAAGTTCGTGGGCAGGTTGAACCAACATCATAAAATGACAATACTGCCCAAATTAATTTACTTATTCATTGCCATACCAATCAAGCTATTAAAGGATTGCTTTACAGAGCTAGAAAAAATAATAACAAAATTCACCTAGAGGAACAAAAGATCAAGAATATCAAAGCAACCAATGAAAAAGAATGTAAAGGAAAAGGACCTAGCAGTATAAGATCTCAAACTATACTACAAAATAGTAACCATCAAGACAATTTGGTACTGAACAAGAAGATCAGTGGAATAGTTTAGGAAAACAATATACAGGAACAAATAAGCATGATAGCCTAATGTTTGATAAACTCAAACATCCCAAATACTGAAGCAAGAACTATTTGACTGCTGTGAATACTAGAAAGTAGTCTTGCAGAAAGTAGGTATAGACCAAAATCTCACATTGCATACTAATATAAGTTTGAAATGGGTACATGTTATAAACATAAAGTGGGATATCATAAGCAAATTAGGGTAGCATAGAAGAAATTACATATCATATCTATAGATAGAAAAAGAATTCATGGCCAAACAAGAGATAGGAAGGCTTGTGAGAGCTAAAATGGAGGTACTACCTCATACTTATCAGATTGACTAAGATGACAGAAAAAGAAAATGACAAATGAGTGAGGGGATATGGTACACTAGTGAACTGTACTGGAGAACAATTGGGAACTATAACCAACTATACCTAGTCTATATATATATATACATATATATATATACACACATACATATGTATAAAAATACCTAGAGCAGCGATTTTGGTGGTGGCAAAGAATTGGAAACTGAGGGGATGCCCATCAATTGGAAAATAGCTGAACAAGTTAATATGGTATATGAATGTGAAGGAATACTATTATATGGTAAGAAATGATGAAGGGGATAGTGTCAGAAAAATCTGGAAAGACATATGATTTGATGCAAAAGTGAAGAGAAGAACCACAAAAACAATGTAGACAGTAACAGCAAAATTGTAACGATAATCAACTATGAAAGACTTAGTAATTCTGATCAGATGGTAGAGTACCTGTCCCCCTTTACAGGAGAAGACTAAGACCCCAATATGGAAGGACCAGTGGCCCCTTACTACAGAAAAGCTCCTCGCTTTAAAAGATCTAGTACAAGAACAATTAGACCTAGGACATATTGAAAAATCTTTCTCCCCGTGGAACTCCCCTGTCTTTGTAATCCAAAAGAAGTCAGGAAAATTTAGGTTTCTCACTGCCTTGTGGGGTGTCAATTCCATGATGGAGCCCGTGGGAGCTTTACAGCCTGGGGCTGCCATCCCCTAATGCCATTCCACAGGGTTATCATGTTTGGGTGGCTGATATTAAAGACTGTTTTTTCAACATTCACTTGCTCCCAACTATATACAACAATTCAAAGGACTCATGATGAAAAATGCTATCTACCTCCAAATAAAGAACTGATGGACAAAGGGTACAGACTGAACATGGCTAATGAAGAAATGTGTTTTCCATGACTTCATATATGTAACAGGTATTGTATTTTTGCCTTTTCAATGGGTAGAGAAAAAGGTAGATGGAAGAAAAGAATTTGGAACTGAAAATAAAAATTTAATTTAATTTTAAAAAATAAGGCATATTGGCTCTTCTGACCGCTTCATTAAGGCAAAATATTTACATGTATCAATTAGAATGTGCTTCCTGAGTAGTATCATTTAATTTCACCAAAGACTTTCAAAGACTTCATACTTAGTCTAAAGCCTATGATTATTTGATTGGGCATCTTATCACTTAGTTTAAATGGGATACGGTTAGATAAATTAATTACCTCTAACCCTGGGTTTAAGTAATCAATCAAACCCAGTCTTACAAATAATATTTCATATTATTCCTTAAATAACTCCCAAATAGCTGCTTCCTATCTAATTCTAGGTGAATTGATTTTGGTTGTATAAAATTTTTCAATCTCATGCAATTAAAAATTTTCATTTTACCATCTGTCATCATCTTTTTCCCATAGCTGTGAAAAGTATCTCTTTCCCTTATCCTTTCATGTCTTAATATCACCATTTATACTCATGTCATGTATACATTTGGAGTTTATTGTGTTATATTGGCTTAAACCTGATTTCTGCCATACTGTTTTCCAGTTTTTCCAGCATTTTTTTTTCAAATTGAGAGTTCTTATCCTAGTCATTGGAATTTTTGGTTTATCAAATACTATGCCACTCTCTTTCACTACATCTGAATCTTCTCCCCCTATTATATTCCACTAACTTTTGCATTTTTTTAAACAGTACCAAATAATTTCAATTAGTATTGCTCTATAATATAGTTTGAGAGCTGGTACTGCTAGAGAGGAGAGTTAACATGTTTGTACAGACTTAAGCTGCGTCCTAATGGGTCACTATCTCTTCCTTCTTTGGAAGATATGGTCCTTACTTGTCTTTAAAATATATCTTTTTAAAGAGCCAAACACTGTTAGAGTTGAATTCAAATATTTGAATGACTTCTATGTGTTAGAAAGATTTGACTTACCCCTTCTTGTAGAAAGTGGAAGTTGCAAACTGACAAATTTACATTTGATGTAAGGACAATTTCTTTTTTTTTTTTTTTTAATTTTTTATTTACTTTTAGTTTACAAGATTCAGTTCTACAATCCCTTGAGTTTCAGATTTTCTCCCCTCCTTCCTCCCCGCCCCCCCCCCCCATGGTGGGATGCAATCATATATAGGATCTGCAAATACTTTCACATTGTACAATAGTCTGGTTGTATAGAAGGGTTGTAACCAATGAGTGAAAAACCAAACATGAAAAAGAACGATACCATGTACTGCTTCAGTCTAAGGACAATTTCTTAACAATTAGACTTCATTTCTATTTTTTTTCACTTACTTTGAGATTTATGACCATTTATCCCTACAGACAAATTTCACTGTTATTTTGTCTATTTCTATAGAGTATTCTCTTAGAAGTTTGAATGATATAGCACTATGTAAATTAATATGTGTACTGGTTTAATTTTTAAAAATATTAACATTTCCCAGCAATAAACTACTAGTACTTTTTGAACTACTGAAGTCTTCCTTTATTTCCAGATATAGTTTTTACTGACTGTTTTCATAGAAGTGTGAATGGAATTACGTTTGTTTTCTACCTACTGCTGATATATCTTGTTAGTAAGAGGCAGAAAGTTTGATGATTTTTGTTTGCTGCATATCCTACTTTACTAAAGTTATTGTTTCAATTTTTTTGGCTGAATCTATAGGACAAGAAAAGTAGGTGTCACAATGTTTAGAATGTTGGGTGTAGATTGATACTGCTAATGCTAATAGCTCACATTTACATAGAGCTTATTATGTACCTGGTACTATGTTAAGTGCTTTATAATTATTTCATTTGTAAGACACAACAGTCAATGACTATAGTAATCTACTACTTGATAAATCCAAAGACTTCAGGGATAAGAACTCACTGTTTAATAAAAGCTGCTGGGAAAACTGGAAAACAGTATGGTTAAGTCAAGATAAAGTCAAAATGGGTACATGATTTAGATATAAAGGCTGATACTATAAGCAAACTAGGAGAGCAAGGAATAGTTTACCTGTCAGATCTATGGAGAACTGAAGAATTTATGAACAAACAAGAGATAGAGAACATTATGAAATGCAAAATGAATTATTTTGATTACATTAAATTAAAAGGGTTCTGCACAAACAAAGCCAAAGCAACCAACATTAGAAGGGAAGCAGAAAGCTGGGAAACAATTTTTACAGCTAGTGGCTCTGATAAAAGCCTCATTTCTAAAATATATAGAGAACTGAGTCAAATTTATAAGAACACAGGTCATTCCCCAATTGATAAATGGTCAAAGGATATGAACAGGCAATTTTCAGAGGATGAAATTAAAGTTATCTATAATCCCATGAAAAAATGCTCTAAATCATTACTGATTAGAGAAATGAATATCAAAATAACTCTGAGGTAACATATCACCCCTATCAGATTGGCTAATATGACCAAATAGGAAAACAGTAAATGTTGGAGATGATGTGAGAAAGTTGGAAGACTAATTCATTGTTGGTGGAGTTGTGAACTGATCCAACCACTCTGGAGGGCAATTTGGAACTATGCTGAAGGGCTATAAAACTGTGCATACCCTTTGACCCAGCAATGCCACTTCTTGGTCTGTATCCCAAAGATGTCTTTTTTTGTTTTGTTTCTTCTTCCTTATGGTTCCTCCTATTAGTTCTAATTCTTCTTTACCTCATGATTAATGTGAAAACATGTTTAATATGAATGTAAGAGTAAAGCCTATATCAGACGGCACACCATCTTGGGGAGGTGGAGGGAGAGGGAAAAAACTGAAACCTAAAAATCTTATGGAACTGAATGTTGAAAACTAAAAAAAAATCAATTATACTGAAAAAAAAAGAAATATAATTATGAGATCCTCACAACAGCCCTTGGAAATAGTTACTATTATTATCCCCATTTTACAGTTGAGGAAACAGGGAACAGAGCTGAAATGATTTGCATAGGGTCACATAGCTAATAAGTATATGAAGTCACATTTGAACTCAGGTCTTCCTGATGCCACGCCTAGTGTTCTAGCCATTGTACCACCTGTTAGTCTCCATTTAATGTTAAATCCTTTCTTCAAATTCCCATTATTAAAATTTTTATTTATTTTTAATTTATTAGTCTTATTATAATTGTGTTTTAGCATCAAAAGGTGGATTTAAAAAATTTTGTTCTCATGAGTTATTTTTAATATCTTAGCACATGCCTTCACAACATATGGCCTGTGGGTCTCCTCAATATTTTCTGAGGATCGCTCAAAATCCCTTCAGTGGTCTAAAGCAGGGAGCAGCTATAAACCGCCCATGGGCTGAATATTGTGCAGGCCTATCTTAGCACATAGTCAAATTTGCAAAGTTTTCATGTGAGGCTGAGAAATACATATACTTTCTACAATTTCCATTCAGTAACTTCCAGAATTCAATCTAACTTTTGTAAAAACTGTCTTCATGCCCTTAACTTTTTCGGGGGGGGGGGGGAGGGAGAAAGGTAAGGCAATTGGGGTTAAGTGACTTGCCCAAGGTCACACAGCTAGTAAGTGTCAAGTGTCTGAGGTCAGATTTGCACTCAGGTCCTCCTGAGTCTAGGGCTGGTGCTCTATTCACTGCATAACCTAGCTGCCCCTTAACTTCTTTCTTATCTGATATTTTATTACTTTGTCTGGGGCTGACACTGGAATGACAAATTGATGAACTATTATTGTTTTGTTGTCAATTTCATTGTGGGTCAATTTGTTTAGTCATTTTTCAGTCATGTTCCATTCTTTGTGAGGTCATATGGCAAAGATAATGGAATGGTTTGCCATTTCCTACTCCAACTCATTTTACAGTTGAGGAAAATGAGGCAAACAGGGTTAAGTAACTTACCCATTATCCTTCTCTTCCCTTCCCGGAAAGCCATCCCATATAAAATTACTATATTTTTAAACAAAAAAGGAAAAAAATCAGCATAATCAATAGATATATCAAAAAAAGTCTGAAAATATGTGCAATGTATAACACTTATGGACCTCCCATCTCCCCAAAGGATAAAGCGGAAATGTCTTTTCTTTTATTTTCTTTCAAGTTATGACAAAAATTTATTTTCTTTCCCTGCCACTTCTCCCCACGGAGGAGGGGAAAGTAAAATGAATCTCTTGTAGGGAATATGAATAGTCAAGCAAAACAAATTTCCACATTTTTCTTTGGCAAAAAATATATGTATCATTCTGCACTTTAAATCCAATCATCCCTCTATCAGAATGTGGATATCATAGTTCATTATCAGTCTTCCAGAATTATTCATTATTGTTCTTTCTGGAATAATGGCATTGATTAGAGTCCTAAAGACCCTCAAAGTTATTCGTCTTTACAATATTATAATTGTATAAATTATTCTCCTGGTTTTGTTCATCTAACTCTTCATGAGCTTGTACAGCTCCACCCAGGTTTTTTAAAAAACCCTTTCAATCATATCCTTTGGCATAATAGTGTTCCATTAAATTCATACACTATCATTTGTCTAGCCATTCCTCAACTGATTTAGAACTCCTGAGTTTCAGGTTCTTTGTCAACACAAAAACAGCTGCTTTAAATATTTTTATAGAAATAGGTCCTTGTCCTCTTAATGTTATCTTTTTGGAACATAAGCCTAGAAGTAGTATAGTTAGGTCAAAAGATATACACAGTTTAGTTGCTTTTGAGGTATAGTTCCAAATGCTTTTTGGAACATGCTTTAAAGTAGGGCTGGGCCAATTCACAGCTCCACCAACAGTGCATTAGTGTGACTGTTTTCTCATGAACTCTCCAACACTTGTCATTTTTACTTGCTCGTCATCTTTTCCAATCAATCTGATGTGTGAGTCCTGGAATGTAGGACTTTTAAAAATTTGCATCTCTCTAATTATTAATGATTTGGAGCATTTTTTTTTAGCTATGGCTGTTGAGAGCTTGAGAACTACTTGTTCACATCTTTTGATCATTTATCAGTTGGGAATACCTCTAATTCTCACAAATTTGTACCAATTCTTTTGAAATAAGGCCTTAATCAGAGAAAATAGATACAAGAAATTTTTCTTAGTTAATTGTTTCCTTTCTAATTTTAGTTGCATTGATTTTGTGTAGAAATGTTTTGATTTTATGTAATCAAAATTTTTTATTTTCTTTTCTGTGATTCTATCCCTTGTTTCATTATGAACTTTTCCCCTATCCATATATCCAGAAGGAAAATGTCTTCTGTTCTTCCAATTTGTTTATGATGTGACATTTTACATTTGTCATGTATTCATTTGAAGCTAATCTTGGCATATAGTATAAGGTGTTGGTTTAAATATAATGTTTGCCAGACTGCTTTTTGGTTTTGCAAGCAGCTTTTGTCAAATAATGAGCCTTACCCCAGTGTCTGAGGTCCTTAGTTTTATTAAATATTAGGCTACTAGATTCATTTGCTTCTATATGTTGTATACCCACTGTTTTTTATTGTTTACTTGTATGGGATTATGATTGCCACCCCTTCTTTTTTGGTTTCATCTGAGGCAGAATAGGTTCTACTCAGCCCTTTGTTTTTACTCTTTCTGGGAAAGAACAATATTGTACCTCCCCTATTTTATTGGAGAGGTGAGGGCCTATGTATATGGAATATTGCACATACTATTAAATGTGAATGAAATGTCAGTTTTACAGAATGTTATAGGGCATTTTAAAAATTGCTGGTAAAAGGGAAGGCTTGCTAGAAAAGGAAGACATGTAGAAATTAATGTAATATCAAAACAAAAGACATAAAACTAAAAAAAAAAAAAGAGAATCTGTTCATATCTTATGACAGCTTATTCAATGTTTACCAGAAATTATCACTGATCGTTTTTAAAGTTTCTTTTGTAATTTATAGCTTTTTATCTGTCATATTTATAATTAATGTTTTTCCAATGTTATTTTTTGTTTAACTAAATTTTGTTATATAAAAAATTTTTCTTTCAATATAATTGAATACATGTATATTGTCCTTAATAATTGCTCATATTATTAAATTATAAAATTATCTCTTCTCTACAACTGAGAGAAATACTTTACAGTCTGTTTCTTTCCTTTTTTCTTATAGTTTTAGTAAATATTTAAGCCTCTCATGCACTTGAAATTCACTGTGATATATGATGTAAGATAGATTTTAAAATCCCTTTCCAGCTAAATTGCCAAATGGAATTCTCACCTATATTTCCAGTTAGTCTGTAACTCTTATTCTTTTGACAAGAAAATTCTGACCATTCAAGTTCATTTTTACAGGTAAAAAAATTGGATATGCCTTTTGCATTTTCTTATTATTTGTGTTATCTAGAGGGAGAACATTCCAATTTAATATTCTATATCCTTTTCAACTATCACAACTCATAAATAAAACAGGTTATGTTTCAATTTTTAGATGGTTAATTCTTATACTTCCCTGAGGATCAACCCCCTTAGAATAAATGGAGGAACTTTGACTTTGAGGTTGTCAGCTCTTTCCTCCTATTCTTCTTGCTATTATTGTTTCTCATCTATTTTTAAATTCCTTCTTAGTAGCTGACAAAATTTTTAAATAGTCTTTATCCTTTTCTGCTGTTATACTATATATTATGCCATATATTTTTATCCCAAATTGTGCTTTTATTATAGTTAAGAAAAATTTTATGCTTTCTTCCTAAATCTCTATATCAAACCTTAACTAAAGATGGTAATAGTTTTAAAGCACATTATTATTTTTGTTTTTGTTCAGTCAGTTTGGATTTCTTCTTCCACTGCTTGTAGGCATCTCTTTAGACACAAATTTTTATTTATTGATTCTTTGAGATTTTATTTGTCTTAGGAGTGGGTTCTTCCATTGTAAAAAAATAAAATCATGTTTATAAGGTATGTAAATATAAAACCATATGATTGGAAACTTTAATGAACACCTTTCCAACTTACACAAATGTAACAAAAGATAAAAAAGAAAGAAATTAAGAACCTGAAAAGAATTTTAGAAAAGTTAGAAATGACAAATCTCTATCAATTGCTAAAAAAGGGAAGAAAAAAGAGTATTTATGTTTCTCAGACGTGCATAACTTTTTTACAGAAACTGATCTTGTATTGAGGCATAAAAAATTTTAAAACAAATGCAGAAAAGCAGAGCATATTGAACAAATTCTTTACTGAATACAATTTAATAAAAATTTTATTTAGTAACAGAAAAAGACACAGGCAACTAGGTAACAGAGTTGATAGAGTGTAGGACCTGGAATCAGAAAAGAATTGAGTTCAAATTTTGACTCAGACACTGACTGTGTGACCCTGGGCAAATCATTTAACTAATATTTACCTTAATTCCTTATCATAAAATGGGAATAATAATAGAAAGTAGTTCACACAGTTGTTGTGAGGATCAAATGAGTTAACATATAAAATACTTTGAAAATCTTAAAGCACTATCACCACAAATACTATCAATTATTATTATTTTTAAAATTATCATTATTCTAAAAAACTGAGATCAAAGAACAATAGTAACAATAGATAATTTCACTGAAGAAAATTATAATGATAACAGATCAAAACATTTGATATATAGATAAAGTCATTCTTATGGGAAAATTTATATCTCTAAACACTTTTATCATCAATGAATTGTGCATAAATGTAAAAAAAAAAAAGGAAAGGCAACAAAACAAAAAAAAAACCACCAACTAAACACTGAGACATTATGAAAAGTAAAGAAAATATTAACAAAATTGAAAACAAAAAAATCCATTACAATGATAAATAAAAATAGGAAATAAAAGACAAAGAAATCAATACAATAGATACAATATTAACTAGTTCAAGTTTTTTAAAAAGAAAGAAAACAACAATTTGCCAGTATCAAAAATGAAGAAGACAGAACTATTGAAGAAGACAGAAAATTACTATAAACTATTTTGCCCAATTATATGGCAAAAAGCTAACAGCTTAAATGAAATGGATATTTATAAAAATATAAAATATGCAGATTAAAAGAATAAGAAATAAAGTATTTAAATAACTCAATCTCAGAAAAAGAAA
>CM053589.1:84235868-84254148 GCA_028646515.1 Pseudochirops corinnae
ATTGAGGATGGGCAAAAAAAGTCTGAATTATATTTGATAGGCAAGAGAAAAGGATAAAACATTTTGGAATAGAGAGGTAATATTACTAGATTTCTGTATACGGAACTGTATAGATTTATATATAATGAAAATTAATTTGGTATAATTTTGGATTGAAGAGGAAAGAAAGTGAGAATTACAAAAATCAGTTAAAAGACAGTAACAGTTCAGGTCTTTAGTATGATGGTAGTAGAAATAGAGAGGAGAGGTTGCATATTGAGATATTTTGGAGATCATATTCAAAGATTTGGTATGTGACTAGATATGAAATGTGAGGGAAAGAAAATGTCAAAGTTAATTCTATCATTTCAAACTACAACTGTGTAATGGTAATGGGAATTTGAAGATTTCCCCTGCCCCTTAATAAGCCTAAGACCTTTCCTGCTTTGAATATATACCCTGCCCCAATAGGCTGAATGTAATCACATGGAACTTATGGTGGGAGGAGTTTGCTGAAGGGTGGAGCAGAGCCCACAGGAAGCTGGAAGGGAGAGCAGCTAGACTGAAGGGAGAAGAGGATGCATCTGAGGGAAACAGGTAGGCCTATGAGTAAATGTTGGTTTGTGGGAAGGCTAAAGGATGCTGTGGCTCTCTGTACTGTTATAGCTTGTTAACTTCTTTGCTATCATGATGAAATCAGCGTACTAGTTTTGGGATTTGGTTTTCCAGTATCTGAATAAATGTTTTGCTTCTGTCTTCTATATGGAGAGTCTGTTATATTTTTTACGATTGAGAACTATGCAGTCATATTTATAGTGACCATGGTTGCTGTGAATATTGCATTGGCACTACATTTGATGACAAGGATGGGACTGTGAAATATTGAACCTCTATTTGGAGGCAGAAGGAATTTAAAAGAAGAAATTAAATGGCTATCTCAAGATGGGAGGATTTACATTATTTCTCCCTAGCAAGGAATTAGTCTAAAAGTACAGGGCTCTATGAAAACTGGGAACTGAGGTTACAGAAGGGAGAACCTAAAGATTTAGAAACATGTTTGCAGGGGTAGAATCAAGATGGTGGCATAGAAGCAGGAAAACGTTGTGGCTCCCCACATAACCACCTCAAATACCTATAAAATATAACTCTAAATAAATTTTAGAGCTACAGAACCCACAACGTGATGGAGAGAAACAAATCTCCCGCTGAAGGTAGCCCGGCAGGTGGCCAGGAAGGGTCTATAGCAGTGTGCTAGAAGCTGAGCCCATCTCTGCATGAACCCAGGGTTTTAGCCCCCAGGTGGCCCACACCAGCTGCGGCTGGAGCATTCAGGAAAGTGGATCACCAGCAGCTGTAGCTGTTTCCAGAATTATCAACCCATAGATGCCAAAGACAAAGTAAAAGGTCAACAGAACTCTCCTGGATCTGGAGGGGATGGAGTGTGGTCTAGCCTTTACCCCCAGAGCAAGAAGTGGCAGAAATGGTGGCCCTGCAGGCGCTTCCATGTGCCTGCTTCAGACCTCCCAGCCTGCAGATTGTAGGGGGGCCAAGCAACCATCCAGAGGCTAAGCACTCTTGCCTTAAAATACCTGGATCAGGATCGCAGTCTTGGCTGGTGGTCCCGAGGTGTGTGACCAGTGAGTCAAAGCTAGTGGGGGCTGTCGAGATGACATCCTCCTAATAACTCTGGCAGCTGTGAAAACCCTAGCAATTTGGGACAAAGCTCTCACCTCTGGAAGCAAAGTTTTACTGTGGCAAAGAGCTCAACAGTCAAGTAACTAACTGGCAACATGAGCACAGCCATGCAATTTTAGATTCCTTCTTTGGGGACAAAAAGGATCAAAGCATGGAAGTCAGAACTCCTGCACCAAAAGCTTCCAAGAAAGATATAAACTGGTTACAGGCTATGGAGGAGTTCAAGAAGGATTCTGAAAATCAAGTAAGAGAAGTATAGGAAATATTAGGAAGAGAAATGAGAATGATGCAAGAAAATCATGAAAAGAGATAAGTCCAAAGACCCCAGTTTTTGGGATAAGAACTCACTATTTGACAAAAGCTACTGGGAAAATTGGAATAGATTGACAAGAAAAGAAGTGTTTACTGCTCTATTGAGAGCAGGGCCTGATTTTGGAAAAAGTGATAGTATTCCACCTAATGAACTATATAAAATGTACTGAGAAAGGGAGCTTAATATTAGATGGAATAGGAAAGTGAGAACTGCCCTTACCTAGCTTACTGAACCATTGTATCACACCTTCAGGGAAAATAGGAAATTGGCCAAGCCCCAGCTCAGATTAAAGAAATACACAGGCAAGATTACAGACTCTGTATCAATCTGACTATATATTGGAAAAATGACTCAAATATTGTAACTAGGGCATTAAGTGGAGGCCTCCCTTATTCAAGCATGGAACTCCTACTACATATCACAGGACTGGGAGGGGCTGAAATATCAGCTAGACATGTTCAATTAATGATGAAAATTGGACAATTATCTAAGAAAGATTATACTATGGTTATTATACCCATTCCTGAATACATCATTGGAATAGATATATTGAGAAGTATGACCCTGAATTTACCTGAAGGAAGATACCAATTCACAGTAAGGAAGATAGAAATTAATACAGTTTTAGTGGGAAAAATCAAAATGGACCCAATCACTTTACCTAAACCTTCAGAAGTAATTACTTTATTTTTTTTTCTTTGCTTTTTTGGGAGGGGGGAAGGCTGGGCAATTGGGGTTAAGTGACTTGCCCAAGGTCACACAGCTACTAAGTGTTAAGTGTCTGTGGTGGGATTTGAACTCAGGTCCTCCTGACTCCAGGGCTGGTGCTCTATTCACTGTGTCACCTAGCTACCCCAGAAGTAATTACTTTATTTTAAAATTTTTTTTCCTTTTTAATTGATTTGTTTATTTACTTTTAGTTTACAAGATTCAGTTCCACAATCCCTTGAGTTTCAAATTTCTTCCCCTCCCTCTCTCCCCTCCCCTCCATGGCAGCATGCAATCAAGTATAGAATCTGCAAATACTTTCACACTGGACATTAGTCTGGTTGTACAGAAGGGTTGTAAGCAATGGAGTGAAGAATGGGAAAAAGAAAGAGAACCAAACATGAAAAAGAACAATAGCATGTAGATTGCTTCAGTCTCCATTTAAACTCTGTTCTTTCTAGATCTTTCTCTGAATGTAGATATCTCCTTCCATCCTGAGACTTGTAGAGTTGTCTTATACCTAATTACTTTAAAGTAGTATCATATGCCAGGTGGGCAAGATGAAATTACTAATACAATAAGGGAATATGTTGAAGCAGGAGTGTTAGTCCCTACAACCACACGATGTAATAATTCTGTCTGGCCAGTACGAAAATCAGATGGGATGTGGAGAATGACAGTGGATTATAAACAACTGAATAAGGTGACTCCTCCCTTGTATGCTGCTGTTCCAGATACTGTCACCTTAATAGACAGGATCCAGAAATATGACAGGACTTGGTACACAGTTATTGATTTAGCCAATGCTTTCTTTACAATCCTAATACACTGTAAACATTGGGGCCAATTTGCTTTCACTTGGCAGGGCAGACAATATACTTTCACTTGCTTGCCACAATTTGTCATAGGATTGTGGCTGAACATTTGAATGAATTAAAGCTACCTGGTGTACAGCTTATCTACTACAATGAAGATATTATGATAGAGGGGAAAATGTAAAAGAAGTGGAGAAGAGTTTGACTCTTAATTGTGCATATTAAAAGCAAAGGGTAGGAAATTAACCCTGCAAAGATTCAAGCACCAGCTCAAAATGTAAAATTTTGGGAGTATATGATGAAATAAGGGGCTGCGAGAGATTCACAACAAGTTTGACAAAAGATTCAGGATTTTCTTATCCCTACCAATAAGAGAGATGCCCAAAGATTTATAGGATTATTTGGATATTGGCGACATCACATTCCACATCTGGGACAGATTTTGAAATCCTTATAAAAAGTTAGTTGGAAGAAATACGAATTTGACTGGGGACTTGAGCAGAGTAAAGCTTTTGAAGAAGCCAAGGCTGCTATACAATTGGCCCTAGATTTATGGCCTATGCACAGTGGCCAGTGGAATTACAAGTGACTGTATAGGATAATTATGCAAACTGGAGTTTAGGGCAGAAACAATATAGTGGAAATGTACTTTTAGGATTTTGGTCTAGGAAACTTCCTTCATCTGGAGTTCAATATACACCTTTTGAAAAGCAGTTGCTAGCTATATGTTGGGCCTTAGCAGAGACTGAAAAACTGACTCTGGGCCATGAAGTGATATTAAGGCCTGGAATTCTGATTATGACTTGGGTAATTAGTACTCCAGCTTCTCACAGAATTGGATATGCACAAGAGGTCAGCATAATTAAATGGAAATGGTATATTCAAAATAGAGCTAAAACAGGCAAAAGTGGAGTTTCAGCTCTACAAGAATCTATAGCAAACATCAATACTGAGGGAAATGATAAATCCCCTGAACCAAAGCAATAGTTGGTACAGTCTTTGGTAAAATGGAATGATGGATATGATGGATTAACTGAAGAAGAGAAGAAACACTCATGGTTTACTGATGCGACAGCAAAATATTTGGGCCATAAAAGACATTGGCAAGCAATAGCCTATAACCCATGTACTAGGTGGACTTTGGAAAGTACTGAGATAGGTGGAAGTAGTCAATGTGCTAAACTTATGGCAGTAAATCAACCCATCAAAAAAGAACAAGGAGGACAGTGTCATATATTTACTGACTCATGGCTGGTAGCTAATGGGTTAGCTACATGGATGGCCATGTGGAAAAATTAAAATTGGGGAATTCATGGCAAACCAGTCTGGGGCAAAGAATTATGGGAAGATATATGGGACATGTCTTTTATTACTAATTTGCCAGTTTTTCATGTAGATGCTCACATGGCTTTTACCACACCAGAATATGAGTACAATGCACATGTTGATTGACTAGCAAAGATTGCTACTCAACATATTGTCCCTACTCTGACACCAGCTGATGACTGAGTACTGGCAAAATGGGTTCATTAAACAGCCAGCCATTTAGGGGTCCAGGCTGCTCACCAGTGGGCACAAGATCAAGGTATGAGTGTCTCTCATTCATTGTTAAAACAGACAGCAGAAGAATGTCATACATGTCAATTGGAAAAGGAATAAACCATTCCTCAGGTAGTAACTGGGGAGATAGCCAGGGGAAAAGACCCAGCCCAAATTTGGCAAATAGATTTTATTAGTCCTCTACCACAAGATAAAGGATGCAAATTTATATGTATTTGTGTTGACACCTATTCAGATGTACTACGGCTTGTCCTTATAGGAATGCAACCCAGAAAAACACCTGTAAAACTCTAGATTTCATAAGTCTATATTATGGAACCCCAATATAGATTCAAAGTAACAATGGGTCATATTTCAAAGGTAATGAAATGAAGAGATATTATATATTAAACATAGAATGGATATACCATATTCAATATTATCCACAAGCATCTGGGTTAATTGAAAAAAATCAATGGATTATTGAAAGAACAATTAAGGAAGTTAAGTTCTAATAATTCATATCAACCATGGAAAGATAATTTGTTTACTGCTTTATGTAATTTGAATAATAGGCCATTGAGAGGAAGTACACCCCTAGCCAGAATGATGACCCCAAATTTGCAAATTAGAAAACAGCAGACACATAAGATCCCAAATATTGAATATTGGATTGTAAAGCAAGATGTCCTACCACCATATCAAGGAACACCTGGCTCAGCAGGATATGATTTACATTGTTCAGAGGACTTTTGGTTGGATAGAAAATAAGAAACATCTCTACTGGAATATTTATGAGAATCTCTAAAAATCATTTTGGGCAGATATTACCTAAATCAGGTTTAGCAGCTTAAGGAATACATGTATTGGCTGGAGTAAAAGATTCTAATTATCAAGGAAAAATTATTGTGACATTCCAAAATTTGGGTGAAGAACCCATACAGTTTTATAAAAATGATAGAATAGTTCAAGTGATTATTATTCCTTGTGAAGCAATACCCCTTGTAAAAACTGACCCTCCTTCTGAAATAACTATCCGAGGAATTGAAGGGTTTAGTTCTACTGATAGAATAAAATTAGGAGCTAAAGTATGGGTAAAGTGGAAGCCAGATGATGTTCCAAAGGCTGCAGAGATTATAGTACATGGGAAAGACAATACCGTAACTGTTGTTTATTCGTGAGAAGATGATTACCAAATTGTACCCTTATCTTATATATTCTAATGTGAATGAGGCTAGGATAGTGAGTTCATGGACTCTAGAAGCATGGCTGACCCTACATTTGTTTCTTTTTGGCTTTTTGTCTGTTAAACTTGCTTGTAAGATTTGTTTGCTGCAGGCTTAGTAACCTCCACCTGCAGATGCCTGATCACTTACGCTGGATGCTCCTCGCTCTCCATGACTGTGATGTGCCACCCCTGGCCCTGGTGTTGAATGAGCTCTGGATGCCAGCTAAAGAATTGACCTTTCAAATGGGACCTCCTGGACCTGGTGTTGACCAAGATCTAGATGCCAGTTAAAGAACTGATCTCTCAAATGGGACCTTTTGGTGCAGAGACAGCTCTACATCCAATTTCAGCAGTAAGTAGCTATGGAGAAGAGATCTTTGCCTCTTACCCCAAGATTTTGAGCCCCATTCATTTGAGGGAGGAAAGATGGGATGCTTATGCCCAAGCTCCCACCCTAAGATACTGTTTTATATCCTGATTTTCTATTATCCCTGTTATATTCTTGCAAAGTTCTATTGACACCAGTTACCCCAATAGTTACCCCAAAACTCCCATTAATCTATGTAGTGAAATGTCTTGTTAACATATTTTTGTTATTTAAGGGACATGAAAGATCTTGGGCCTGAATGTAATGATTATGGGAATTTGAAGATCTTTTCTGCCCCTTAATAAGCCTAAGGGAATTTGAAGACCTTCCCTGATTTGAAGATATGCCCTTCCCCCTAATAGGCTGAATGTAATCATATGGAGCCTGTGGTGGGAGGAGTTTGCTGAAGGGTGGAGTAGAACCCACAGGAAGCTGGGAGTGAGAGCAGCTAGACTGGAAGAAGAAGAGGATGCATCAGAGGGAAACAGGCCTGTGAGTAAATGTTGGTTTGTGGGAAGGCTATATGTAGCTCTTTGTGCTTTATGGCTTATTAATTTCTTTGCTACTATGATGGAATCAGCTCACTGGTTTTGGGATTTGGTTTTCTGGTGTCTGAAGAAATGTTTTGCTTCTGTTTTCTATATGTAGAGTCTGTTATATTTTGTGATTGAGCACTATGCATGCATATTTATAGTGACTGCTGGCGCTGTGAATATTGCATTGGCACTACAAGTTGTCATTCATGTTTCAAGGAGCTGTTATTTCATGTGTAGGTTCTTCTTGCAATGCTGCAGATTTCAATCACATTTAACTTAATAAAAATGACTTTTGAGAGTTTATGTGATCCAAATATTCATCTTTCTGTGTCCAACCTAGTAGTAAGTCTACTTATAAGTTGTTATACCAAGACTAAATAATTGTTTTGTGGATTAGATTTGGAACTTTATCCATGACATCTTTCTTTCTTTCACTTTTTTAACAAAAATCTAGCTCAGACTTTGGGATTTCTGAAACATAGTCCCTTCTTCCTATATAGTTCGTAAGGGGGGAGGGGGTCGATGCCTTTGACCTTGGTGTCAAGAAGTTAAGGAGACGTTATGTAGCTACTGAAATGAATAATATGAAACATCTTATCAACCATATTCCACCTGGTGTAGCTCAGTAGTGTGGGGACACTTTTGATCCTATTATAATGCTGAAAGAAAATCTTGCTTCTTATTCCTTAAATAAAATGAAGAGTCAGTTTTCACTGGTTTATTTGAGATAATGTTTCAAGAATTTTATAGAGTTTGAGCTAGACTTTGACATATGGAAAATATGATGCTACAGGGAGCCCTGATCCCCACAAATACCACAAAAATTTTTCTTGAGATTTTACTTTACCTTTAATTTTTATTGCTATATTTTATTTTTATATCACTTTCATTTCTAAATGTAGTTTTCCTTCTTCCCCCTTACAGAGAACCATCTCTTCTTAGAAATAAAAAAGGAAAAACCCAACTCAGCAAAACTAATCAATTTTTCATGCAGTTTTCTAAGCCCACAGCCTCAAGCCCATAATCCCCTACTTCTATGAAGAAGGGTAGTACCTTCTCATATTTCTTCTTCAGTACAAGACTTGGCAAGTATAATTTCAAAGCATTCAGTTTTGCCTTTGCTGTTTTTTTTTTTTAATAGGGTCAGAGGATCATAGTTCCATAGCTGGAAGGTATTCCAGAAGCTAATGAGTATGGTATAGCAGAAAAAGTACTGGGCTGGGAGTCAGAGGGCTAGTTTTCAAATCCTGGTTTTATCACTTGCTACTTGTGTGATCACAGGGAAAGCAATTATGCTCTATGGATCTCAGTTTACTCATCTATAAAATGAGGGGGTTAGAAGAGATGAGGTTCATTCCAGCTTTAGGTCAATTATCATATGATCAATCTATGACTGTAATCTAGTCTTCCCCTCATTAACAGAAGAGGAAGGTGAAGCCCAGTAGGGCTGTGATTTCTTTTATACTATTGACCTATATCAAGCTTTCCTTCAGACTTTCAACAAAAGGAATAAATGGATCACTCTCAATTCCCTCCTCTTCTTGCTGTTTCTCTTCCTCTCAGAAGCTCTGGCAACTGTTCCCACATACATGTACTTGTTTAAGTGAGCCTGAGACTAGATCTCAAGGACCTGGCTTCCTTCTCTGTTTTGTGTTTCTTTCCCTGAGTACAAGAGGGTGAACAAGGATCCTGAGACATGTTTTTAACCTTGGTGACAAACTTTTGAATTTGAGACATCAGGAACCCTAACATCAGAATCTGGTTGCTTAGCTGGAGAGGATCTCCATAAAAACTTCTTAGAGGAGGAGCTAAATCCCCCTCTAGAAGTATATTACAGATGAAAGGACTAACAAAGACCCATATAGGGCATAGCTTACTAGAAGATATAAACCTTGAATGAGTTGCTGTAAGATACAAGTTACAAACACTTGAACAGTAGTCCCATAAAACATTTCATATTTTAATATTTTGAGTATCAACCTCCCAGAGAGAGTCAAATGTGCAATGGGCTACCGTATCATGCTTTAGGCATTTGTTAATGTATACTTGTAAGTCTTTTTTGTATTTTAAGTAGCTGTCCTATTGTCCTATACATCTACTTTCTCTCTCTCTCTCTCTCTCTCTCTCTGTCCATATATATATATATATATATATATATACATATACACACACACACACACATACACATACACATATATTTATATGTGTGTGTGTGTGTTGAATATTTATATTCATTTGTAGAATGAATTATTTTTGTGAATGACTCTTTTAACCACCCCCTTTAGGGGAGACTATAGATGAGTCAAAACTAAGCTTTATTTAAAGGGTTTCCTTGTGATTCCATGGTGGTAATAATGTGTAAGAGCTTAAGAAAAGCTACTCTTACCATTTTGAGGCCGGCCTCTCAAGACTGAAGCCTTGGCCCTAGTGAGTGTAGAGTTGAGGCCCCATGATGAAAAGAGTACCCGTACCGCAGGCCATAGTTCTTACATATATGTGTATGTTTACTTTACTGTAAGCAAGCATACTGCTCATGTGGTGTTGAGAAACTATTACTACTATGAAGATATGCTCCTGGTGAACAAGTAAACTACCCTTGTGATGTTGAAAGGCATACAGAAAGACATGAGGTAGGTGATTTCAGGTCAGATATTCATGATCTCTCTCTTAGATCATCCACAGCTGAAGAATTCCTTGAGAGCCATCCCTGACAGTTTCAGACATGTCAGGATTCAAGGTTGGACATCACAAAGGTCAGTGATCACCAGATGAGTAGCTTCATCAGGTTGTCATGGAACAGAAATCTTATTATTTTCCTAGAGGCAATACCCAATAGTCCTTTTCAAACACTGCTATGTACCAATTTGTTGATGCAATTTTCCTAGTGCTTTGTTGATGCAGCTTCCTCAGTGCTTGTAGAATAAATAGAGACTTACTAGGCAACTCTGATCAATCAGCTAACTATACCCCTGATAGAAGGCCTTTGCCAGTGAGGTGAAAGCAAAAGGAGAAGTAAATGCTTGGGCAGAACTCCTCTATTATCCAAATTGATTATTTGAGAGCTACAGTTGAATAATGCATATGATACACTTTCTATGATTTTTTTCCAGAGCCATAATTAGGGTTCAGGTACTGGGAATTTTTTGTTAGGGCAGGAAATGTAAAAGGCCACTTACATATAACTGTATTCCTCTAAGAAAGAAGGAAGATGGAGTACTTGGGAGTGGAATGGGGTGGAACTGTGACAAGAGTGAAGTTGGACTCCCAATAAGGACTTCCAATTAAGCTTGACTGTCTCACCAGGCCAAAACTGGAGGAACCCAAACTCTAGTCCAGGCTAGGGGTACAGAGGAAGGCTCAACACTAGCCTGTGAGCTAGTTTACTCAGTAGAGAGAGCACCTATCCATTCTAGGTCTATCTGGAAGCATATTTTGCTACTCAGGGAGAAGCATCCCCTTTTCTGTCTATGATGGGCTTGTGAAGAACGGATCCTTCCAAGTAGTTGTACAAGTTGGGTAAGGGAGCTAGCATGTCTGCCTGTACAGGAGATATATATCCTATTCTCTTCTCTGACACTACCCACTCTAGTGCAGGCATGTCACTCTCCTACTCAATAAACTCCAGTGGCTTCTATTGCCTCCAGAATAAAATACAAAATGCTGTTTGACATTCAAAGCCCTTTATATTCACCACCACCCCCACCATTCCAGTCTTCTTACACCTTATTCCCTGCTACATACTCTTGGATGCAGTGACACTGGCCTCCTGGTTGTTCCATGAAGAAGACACTCCATCTTTCCCTTGGCTCCTGCTATTTTCTCTGGCTGTCCTCAGTGTTTGGGATGTTCTCCCTTCTCCTCTCAGACTACTGACCTCCTTGGCTTCCTTTAAATCCCCATTAAAATCCCACCTTCTACAGGAAGCCTTTCCCAACCTCTCTTAATTCCAAATGCCTTCCCTCAGTTATTTCCTATTTATAATGTATGATGCTTGTGTTGTAAGTATTTGTTTACATGTTGTCTCCCATACTAGAGTATAAGCTCCTTGAAGGCAGGGACTATATTTTGCCTTTGTATCCCCACCACTTATCACAGTGCCTAGCACACAGAAAACACTTAATAATTGTTGACTGATTGATTGGGGACAGTCTACCCTAACCTTAACTTCTTTCTCCTACCTACCCCACTTTGAAGGATATTTAACTGAAGGAAAATTTAACTTCTCTGGGCCTTCATTTCCTCACCTATAAAATCTTTTAAGGTCATTTCTAGCTCTGAATCTATGATCTGTAATAATCTATTTCTATATCTGTAAAATGAGAGGATTGGATTAGGTGACTTCTTAAGATGCATTATCTAAATCTATGAACTACAAACCCAAATAAATAAATTTTAGGAGATCTCTTGATCTGTGTGATAAACCTTCAGAGTATTTCAGGAATGGATGTGTCAAAACTTTTCACTTGAATGATTCATGAAACATGCTAATGAAGTTCAGAAGCCAATTAATTGTTGACTTGAACAATTAGAAGTACCTCACAAAGGAAGTAAGAAGAGGCAGAACAGAAGATTATGAAGAGGGGAAGAAGACAGAGCTCTCAAGGCCTGGACTCAGGAACCAGAGAGAGGAACAACACAAAAGCCAAAGAAAGATTAGAGAGAAAGCTAGCAGAGGAGGGCAGTGGTTGGTAACCAGGACCAGGCTTGGAAACAAATGGTGGGAGAAGCATTGGTGAGTATTTTGCACTAAGAGGAGTTCATCCAAAAAGAGGGTTTTATGAAGAAACAGACTCCAGCATTGAAGTTAAAAAGTCGTGTTTTGAAGCACTCAGTTGAGAATTACATACTGGAGGGTGGACAAGGGAAGATAAGCTGTCTATGAGTTTTGCCTCTGTATGTTTGTAGTAATAAAGCTGCTTTTGATACATTGTGGCTCCTAACCAATAACATTCATGGTAATAACTTATAAATAGTATTATACAGTTTACAGTGTGCTTTTCTTGAAACAATCCTGTGAGATATAGGATGCATCCCTGTTTTAGACATTAGCTGACTTCATATTGAATTACAAGTCCGATACCATTACATTCTGTATTCCAAAGAGAGTTAAGAAAAGGGGGTGGGGTGGGGTGGGTAGAGAGAATCTATTTATACAAAAATATTTACAACAGCTCTTTTTTGGTGGCAAAAAATTGGAAATTGAGGGGATACTCATCAATTTGGGAATATCTGAACAAACTGTGGTATATGACTTTAATGGAATACTATTATGCTATAAGAAATGACAAGCAGGATGATTTCAGAAAAATCTGGAAAAACTTACATGAATTGATGCAAAATGAAGTGAGCAGAAGCGATTACTTTAGCTATTCTCAGCAATACAATGATCCAAAGTCAATCCCATAGGACTCATGACAAAAAAAAGCTATCCACCTCCACAGAAAGAACTAATGGTGTCTCAATATAGACTGAAGCATACTATTTTTCCCTTCCTCCCTTCTTTCCTTTTTCCTTCCTTCCCTCCTATTTAAATTTTCTTACACAAAATGATTAACCATCTCAGTGAGAGGGGAAGAGGGAAGGGAGCAGGGGACAGATAGAATTTGGAACTCAAAACTTAAAAAAAAAAAAAGTTAAAAATAGTTTTTACATGTCATTGGGGGAAATTAATATTATTTTTAAAAACAGATGTGATACAGCTTTAATTCCATATACATGACAATTATGGTTAATAGGAATAAGGATACTTACGTATTAAGGTGGTTCTTCAAAGAGGAGATTATCACTGTTCTTGGAGATTTAATTTTCTTGATGTAAAAATAATGATCATGCCTGTGAGGCAGCAAGGGGTCCTAGTGTTTGATTTTTAGGAGGCACATTTCTTGATTCTGCAGAGTAACATTTTGGGGTTGGGCCATCACGTATATACAGCCAGATGGGTTGGCAAAGAAATCAAGGACTCCTTACTAAAATTTCAATCTGTCCCACAAGTAAATAGGGGAAGACCTAGAAAATGACACTAAAGCATATTGTTTGAGGGTGAGAAATGGGATCAGGTCACAGCCAACTCAGTCATTCAACAAGCATTTATTAAGTGATAAGTATTTACTTATGTTTTATGGTGTTCAGCATTTTCTTGGCACTCAATGCCTTTCATGCAGGAAAAGGAAAAGAAACCATAACCAATGGAACGGCGGCTCAATGAACGTTACTGCAGTTAAAACTGGTCTGACCTCACACCTCGCGTAAGGGCGTAAGAGAGCAGCACTCTTCAGACAGCCGGCGGGAGGGGGTTGGGCTCCCAACGCCAGACGCCTCAGTGCGCAGGTTCCTCCTCAGGGGCAACGGGAATTGGTCGCCAGTGCGCAGGCGTCTTCTTCCATCCGGGTGCTGGCTGAGGCTGGTTGCGGCGGGGTGGGACGAGGGGCGGGGCCAGTGGTTCATTGTGCGCAGCAGTGAGAGACTGGCTGGGATCTCAGGCCCGGCTCGAAGTTGGTGAAGCCGCTGCCGCTGCTGCTGCTGCTGCTGCTGCTGCTGCCGCCGCCGCCGCCGCCGCCGCCGCCCTCACCCTGCAGCTCAGGAGCTGCCTCCGCTGAGTTCTCCCTCTCTAAAATGGCCGCCACTACCTCTGGTTCCTCCTCTACCACCTCTGCAGCCTCGGGGCAGTCGGAGAGTAAGAAGATCAGCGACTTGCGGGTGATCGATCTCAAATCGGAGTTGAAGCGGCGGAACCTGGACGTTAACGGGGTGAAAAACGTGCTCGTTTCCCGGCTCAAGCAGGTGAGGCCCGGCTGGGGACGCGAAGGAGGGGGGGCGGCGTCCTGCGCGGTCCAAGGCCGCGCCACCCGCCCTCTCCCCTTTTTTCTTAGGACGTTGCGGTTGGGCTTGCCTGGAGCTCCCCGAACCCGCAGGGATCTGTTTGTGGGGAGGGGGCTGCGGTGGCATTGCTACGCACCCCCCCCATCTCTAGCCCCACGCCCACCCCCACCCCCACCTGGGGCCGCGGGGCTGCCCTCTCCCCTCCCCCATGCCGCCTGGAATTCACGGGCCAGGGCGTGATGCTCGCGGGCGGGTTCTAGGCTCAGTCGCACCGGGCTTCGCAGCGTCTGCGCCGAGCGCCGGCCGGGCTCTTCCAGGAACGGTGGCGATTTAAGGTGCCGCGAAGAGGCTTGTGCAAGAGGCGAGCGCATGGCGTTCTCCCGATCTGAAAGGGGCCGGGCACTTTTTGGGTTTTTAGTAAAGTTACCATATTTGGTTGAAATGTCTCTTTTTACCTTAATGAAGTTGGTAGTTAGAAGGGATAGTTGGAGTGCAGATAACCTATGCATGTAGAGATCTAGGTTTTCTACGTAATATAGACTATGTTATATAGGTACATATTCTGAAATATACATTACTTTTAGATACACTTAAAGATATAGATACATACACGTATTTTAACATTTAGCATAGTATCTATGTTAGTACTGAATATAGATAACAATACATTTTGTATTACAAATGGATATCTTTGCATTTAGAGATCTGTACATAAATCCACGTATAGAAAGATTAGATACATAGATTTATGTCTAGAGAAGTCTACATAAATGTTTGTATATATAGAGATCTAGATACGTAAATTTAATGTATAGAGATCTTAACAAACTTACGTATAGAGCTACCGTAAATCTATGTAGAAAAATCTATATACATAAACTTAGTTATATAGAGAGAGCTACGTAAATCTTGGTATATAAGTGACCATAATTTTAATTTTCACTCCCATAGTAACGGTTGGCCTTTCAACGGTTACATCTCTATAGTTTATTTCTGGGTGTGTCGGGATTGTGGGGGAGGGAAAAAAATTCATCAGAAGAATAAAGGGAACACTTATTATAAATTTAAATGGCTCGTGATATACAATACTTAAGTAGAACTTAGTAATTAGTTGTCCAGTTAATATTCTGCCCCTCCCCCATGGGTCCAGTTTTATATTTAATTGTCTCCCCCCCCTGTATTGTGATTCTTACACATCACTACAATCTGGTTTTGCTAATCATGTAATGGAGTTTTTCCTGCAAGTATGCCTTATTTACTCTTTTAAGTAGCTTAATTTCTTGAAGTAGGTTTTCTGACAGGCTTGCCTATTTTAATACCTTGTATTCTCAAGAGATTTGAGATTTGTTCATTTTTTATTTCATCACTAAAATGTCAACTTCAATGAAATTTGAAATTTAATTTATTTTTAAAACATCCATTTAAAGAGAATTTGTGTATTAACCTACCTTTCTAACATAGGCAATTGAAGAGGAAGGAGGTGATCCTGATAATATTGACCTGTCTTCTTCCGGTGATACTTCCAACAAGAAAGCAGCAGCCAAAAGCAAAGGTTGTTAAAAGCTTTGAAAATGTGTGTGTTATATAACTCGTCTGTGCTCTTGTGTTATTTGCCCTGTTTATATAGTGCTATGCTTTGCTATTTGGCATTGTCGTTCTGCCTTCTTACATCATGGAAGTCTTCGTAGTAATGATTAGCAGAGTGGGGGTGACTTTAATTTTGTATATAAAATTGATTTGACTCAGCCTTGATCTAAAACCTGAACTTTATTATTATTATGTTATTAATCAAGATTCATGAAATCTATGCCTCCCTAATATAAGAAAATGAGTAGGAGGAGAAAGAAGGGGGAGGAAAGTAAATTAACTAATTTCCTTTTTTGAAAATTAATTTTTAATTTATTTTTTTCTTGGCAAATTCATTGTCACTAGATAAGCTAGCTGTTACCAATTTACTTATAATATTCCATGTTAATAAAATTCAAATTAGTGTATATTCATTGTAATTAACAGTTTGGAACTGAGCTTTTCCTTTCCTCCATTTTTTTTCATTTATAATCAGAACTTGATATTTTTTTGTAATTTTATCAAAAAATTCCAGTAATGTAAGACATTAAAGTTGGTTTGGGGAGGCCATCTTGTTTGATTTTACTTTTCTGGATTTCAGTAGAATTCTTGTTTTTCCTTAACTGTTTCATATTAAACGGGACTGTCCTCTTTAATCTAAGTTCCTAAAATTTATCGCTTGACTGTGTCAGTGAGTGCTTAATAAGATTTATTTTAGAACTTATGGTAAATTCTTTTAACCCTGATTAATTTCTTCTAATGCTATTTTGACAATCCTGTAAATTACGAAGAAACATATATAGTATAATGATAATTGATAACTAGGAATGTTGGGATTTCACATAGTTCAGATACTGTTTTTGTGATTATTAAGTAAAACATTCTAATTTTTTAGTTTGGTTTTTTTTGAGTTCTCTTAAGAAGGAAGAAATCAGGCAAAAATCAGTGCTTAAATTAAGGACACTGAAATTAAGAATTACTTGAACATTATTTCAATTTTTGGACCTTTAATTCCCATGTATAGTACTTCTTGTCAGGTCTCATGTTACCTGATAGTTGATGGGTTGTTTTTTTTCCTTCTTCTTTCTTTCTCTTTCTGTCTTCGTGTCCCTCCATTTTCCCCCCTTTCACCCTCTCTTTCTCTCCATTTCTTAGGACTAAGTCTTCCTATCTCTCCCTATCTGGAAGCATAGCTACCATTTGTATGCCTGATCTCGCTGTTGCTCACCTTGCCTTATATTTTCTACACCTTCCTGGGTTAGTTCTACTATCCTTAGGCAGCTTAGTGGCCCTGTGCTGTTGGGAGACTACTAAATTGTTGATGAACTTGGAGTGGACCCCCAAAATTGGCTTTAGCATTAACTGCAGCTAAGAACTGAGCTCAAGCCATCCACCAGCTTCAGCCTCCATATTAGTGGGGATTACAGGCATGTGCTGCTTTGCCTGGCCTAAAGATTCTTAAACTAGGTGAATGAATTAAAAAAAAAAAAAAGTTCTGCTTAGCAGTATTTCAGTATAATTGGTTTTCATTGGGATTATATGTATTTAATTTTATTTTATACTGTTTACTTAACCTTTTAAAACATTCTAAGAAGGGGTCCGTGACAAAAAAAAGATTTAGAATCCTTGTGTTACTATAAATTTTATAGTAATATATATTCGTTGAATATATTATACAAAAGCATTTCACTTAGCCAGAGGTCATTTATTTGATGACTTTAACTTTGGAACATGGATAAGAAAAACACAAAAAATCTGGATCTGCAAAGTAATAATAGAATTTTTATTTACATGTGTTTTCCATTATCTTATTTGATAATCAAAATCCTGTGAGATAGGTTTGATTACCATCCCTATTTAATAGATGAATTAAATAATGAATAAACAGGAATTAGTAACTGTCTGGAACAGGATTTGAATTCTGATTTCCCTGCTCTATTCACTACCCCAGTGGTGTGTCAAACTTAAAAAGAAAAAGATCCCTGTGGGCCACATTGACTTTGAAAACCAAGAATTAACATCTGTATCATATTGTATTTTTATTTTGTTAAATATTTCTCAGTTATAATTTCATCTGATTTAGTTGCTCTGTTAACTTTGCAGCCCAGAGGTTATGAGTTGGACACTTTTACGCTATATCACTGGCTCTCTTACTGTAAGAAAAATACATCAAAGCTCAGGTTATTTGCTCACAGGAAAGTCATTCCTGCCCTTGGAGCTTAGTTAATCTTACTTAAGATAGTTTTTTTAATTAGATAATCTTATTTTTCCCCAACCCATAGCAAGTCAAAAGTGGTGAGGTGGGAATTACTATAGAGGGAAACTTGTTTTTTGAAAGCAGCAGAAAGCCAGGGAAAAGACAGAAACCAAAAGATGACAACTTAAATCATGATAAACCATTTATTATAGAGGAAAACTGTTAGCCACCTTAATAGTCCCTGAGAGCAATTGAATTAATAAGCATGTACAGTTTTTCTTAAAAAAAAAAAAACCAAAACAACTCAATTAGCTTTTTGTTGGAGAAAGTCAAGAAATGTGTGATACATTTTTGTTTAGATTTATAAGAAAGTGGTAATTAAAAGGCCTTCATAATCTTCTTTTATCTGGGAAATTCACTTATTTGGAAAAGTTATTCTCCTCATGATGCCAGATAAATGGTGTCCTGTAATTTTATTTTAAAATACTGTGGCAAAACTTCATGTCATAAGACTAATT
>CM053589.1:84254648-84282971 GCA_028646515.1 Pseudochirops corinnae
TAAGGGATTACTATGCTAACCACTAGGAATACAAGAAAAACATAGATAGTCCCTGCCTTCAAGGATCACAAATTAATTAAGTGGCATTCAGAAGCATATCAGTATACTTATTATGATAATTTAATACCTCTCATCTATGGCTGTGTTCTTGGCAAAAGTTTTACATCTCAAAACCATGTAAATTTTTAAAAAAATTTCTGCATTAGGTGCTGCTAGGTGGAACAGTGAGTAGAGCACAGGCCCTGGAGTCTGGAAGACCTGAGTTCAAATGTGGCCTCAAATGCCTAACACTAGCCATGTGACCTTGGGCAAGTCACTTAACCCCAAGTGCTCTGCCTTCTCCCCTCCAAAAAAGGGGGGGAAATTTCTTCATTGAAACAATGTACATGGAGGGAGTGGTCATTCTTGACTAAAGATATACTATTCCATTTTCATTGGGAATGACTACAAACATCATGTTTAGTTAAAAATAAATTGCATGGCTATGTAGAATAAGATTTTCCAAGGTTGATCAATTAGGGCAACAGTAATCTTTCAAAATTATATTTAATATGATATGGTATCATAGTATGATATAAAAAGTTCTTATATCTTATTCCACATTATCATCATGAAACTCTAGGAAGGTTTTTGGGGGAAGATTTTACAGGTATTTTGATTTATGCTTGAAAAATTTGATCTAGGGATATTTGTCCTGCTTGTTTACCTGGTTACAAATTGAAAAAACACAGGTATTATGTTAAATCAAGTTGTTTGTTACTCTGTTGTCTTTTTAAGTGGAAGTATCTGTGCATTCTTGAGCCACCATCACAGTACCTTGAATGTTAATATTATACTTGATCTGCTTCACTTTAAAATATATGAGCTAATTCTTTTTTTTTTTTCCTTTTTGGATGGCAGTTGGGGTTAAGTGACTTGCTCAAGGTCACATGGCTAGTTAAGTGTCTGAAGCCAGATTCGAACTCAGCTCCTCCGACTCCAGAGCCTGGTGCTCTATTCACTGTGCCACATAGCTGCCTCTCATGAGCTAATTCTTACTTGTTTATGCTGAATAAGCCATCCTTTCATCTCTTGCCACACTGTTTCCTAAAAGTCCCTTTTCCACTCACCCTGCACCCCCCACCAATGAGTTTGAATGATTTGACTGAAAGACTACCCATTGGTTATAGTCTTGTATGCCCTTTTATGCTACTTCCTGTGCATAAGACATAATTGATAATATGCTATATACCACTAAATATCTTTCCATTTTCCTTTGCATGGATCACCCATAATCTTGATTGTTATGAAACTGTTGTTCCATGACTTGGCCACAAGGGCTGATCAGGAGAATAATGGATTGCTTTGGTGGCAGAGATCATTGGAAACGTACTACACAGTTTCCCAAATAAACTAGCTCGTTCTCTTTCCTTTGTTCAGTCAGTCCTGGGCTCAGCTCACTCTTTATTTTCAAAGTCTGTTGAAGTGATACATTCATACAACAAGTATTTTATAAGCACATACCATGTGCTAAGTACTGTGTTTGGTCAAAAGGATATACATACACCAGCAAAAATAGCTGCCCTCAGAGAGCTTACATTTGTTTGGACTAAAAGGGAGATAGACAATTTGTGTATTAATGTATACAAAACATAAGGAAAAGAAAGAAGTATTTGGAGTGATTTGGGGAAAGGAGGAGGTTAGAAAAGGTTTTTTATAGGAGGTGGCACATGAGCCAAGCCTTGAAGGGAATTATAAGAGGCAGAGATAAGCAGGAAATACATTTTACTTCTGTGTGAAGTCATGAAGGCTTTTGTGGAGATGGAATGTCATGAATAGCCAACAGCACATAGGCCAGTTTGACTGAAATGTAGAGTATGGCAAGAGGGGTATTGTATGGTAAACCTGGAGAGTAGGATGGAGTCAGATTGTGAAGGGCTTTCAGAGTCTAAGAGTGAATTATGTATTTTATTACAGAGGTGTAGAGACTGGATGCAGGAAGACTAATTTAAGTTTATTTGAGTCCAGGTGTGATAATAAGAGTAAGTTGTGAGCCAAGGAGATCGAGGTGAAGGGAGTGAGTGGCTAAGGTCAAATACTGCAAGAGATTGAGGAGGATTGACTGAGAGACACCAACTAATATGACAAGACACTAACTAATATGACAAGAGTGGTTTTTAAAAAGCAGGGATGCCAGAACTAGGGTTATCAGAAAGAAAAAAAACAGTATGATATTCTGGAGATAGAATCATCAAGACTTGGCAACTTAACTGGCTTTGTCGAGTGAAGTAGAAGAGTCAGCACTTACTCCAAAGTTATTAGTGTGGGTGACTGGAGTGGCGGTGGAATACTTGACAAAAATTTAAAATGTGAGGTTTTAGGAGAACAGATAAGAAATTTTGTTCTGAATATGTTGAGTGTGAGGTGCCCAACAGACATATAGTTGGAGATGTCTGATAGGCGGTTGGTACAGGAATGGAGTTTGAACTAACCAGGTATGTTATTGTAGCTGTTAGCATATCCATAATTGAAGCCATAAGATTTAAAAAGAAAGAAAGAGGACTAGCTTTAGGTTGTACATAGGTTTGGGGCATGGCATGGATGGTAATCCAGGAAAGGAGACACAGTGGCCAAATAAACAGGAGAAACAAGAAATACCTACAAAAACCCAGGGATGAAAGAATATTGGGGAACAGTGTCCATTATAGAAGGAGGTACCAAGAGGTCACAGTCACAAAACACAGGGAACTGAGTACTGAGAAGAGTGCTAAGTGGAGTGAAGAGCATCAGAATGGATGAATTGAGAAATGGAATCAGACTTGGCAGTTAAGAAGTCCTTGGTAAATTTGGAGAGAGTTTAGGTTAACAATTAAGCCAGAAGCTAGGTTGCTAGGGGTTGAGACCTGAATTGAGAGTACCCTTATTTAAAAGAAAAAAGCAAAGGACTATTAAGATACAATCTCGGTGCTTTATCTAGTGCCGTTAAAACTTTGAATTTATATCACAGGGTATTCAGGCATGTTGTTGATTTGAAGGATCTTCTCAGAAGATTCTTGGTAGAATTTTTCTTGTTTCTGATCCTCTGTAATAGACATTGGAGAATAAATCATGGTTTTGTTTTTGTTTTTGAGTTTTCTGGTTGCCTTTTGATTACACAGTGGTGTAAAAAAATATTTCAAAGGAACCAACTAACATAAGCAGTTGTGTCTGACAATATATTTTTCATCCCATATTTTTAATCTCCCACCTCTGAGAATACATATCATCATTTTCCTGGAACCATGCTTAGTAGTTTAGCATTGCTGAATCTAAGGATAGTAATTAGTAGACCATTTTAGCTGTAGCTCTCTTCTTCATGATTACCTAGTGTATGCTCATCATGATTTCTACAAAGTGAAAGGATCATGTGTAACATAAAGTGGTGAATGTTGGGTACACTATAAAATTAAATCCACCAATTTTAAATTTCTTGTTTTGTAAGAAAATCCACATGAAGGCAGTCAATTTTCTCTAGCAGTACATTACCTCTTTGGTTGTTGAGCAAGTCACATTTAGACTACAAATAGTTTGAGGTGTACACATAATCTGAAAGCTGATTTGTTCTTATTTGCACCTTCTGTCTCTTTTCCCTGTTTTACTATGGGCACTATGAAACCGAAGGAGTCTATGAAGGCCTGAGTCTGCTTTTGTGTATTTATCTACTGTTTTCATGGGTCATCATGGCCAAAGAATCAATCATAGTGGCCAAACTTTCTGTATTTAGTTTAAACTGATTCTTTGGCAGACAAAATCTTTACTGAACTATGTGTCACTTTGATTTCCCCTTAATGCTAGAACCTTCCCTCTCTTAATTATTTCTGTTTTATCAGATAGATAGATGAATGAATGGATGGATGTGCATGTATGCTGCCTCCTTTATATATGTCTCTTTTTCAGCTTGATGTAGAATCTGCCAGATAATGTCTGTCCTTTGATAATCCAATCACTTTTCTATACCTCTTTTTTTGTTTTGTTTTGGGGCTTGTTTGGTTTTTTTGGAGGGGAGAGAAGGCAGGGCAGTTGAGGTTAATTGACCTGCCCAAGGTCACAGGGCTAGTAAGTGTTAAGTGTCTGAGGCCATATTTGAATTCAGGTCCTCCTGACACCAGGGCCAGAGCCCTATTCACTGCACCACCTAGCTGCCTCATCCATACCTCTACTATTGCAGTAGCCTCCTGGTTAGTTTCATCTTTCATTTATCTTTCATGTTGATTTTCCTAATACTTGAGTCAGACCCTTTCTGTCTGTTGATCTTGCACGCACATCCCCCCATTCAGTAAACTCCAGTATTTTCTTGTTGCCTCCAAGATCAAACAAATTCTTCTGACTCTGGGCATTTTCATAGGCTGTTGTTCCCCTTCCCTCTCTTTACCTCTTCCTAGCTTCTTTCAAGTTTCAACAAGGCTTTTATAAGAATTTTGTGTCAAACTTTTTGTGAACTTTCCAAATTGCTGTCCTTAAAGATTATTCCAATTGTAATTTCATCAGCAGTGTAATGTGGCTTATTGATTAAATCGGCCCTTCACATATGCCCAGTGATTTGAATGGAAGAGAACATAGCACTGAATTTTACCTTGAATACACAAAATCAATTCTTTCATATCTTCCATGTGTTCTGGAGAGCTATAATCCACATCCAGAATCCTTTCCCATTCATGTGTGTGTGTGTGTGTGTGTGTGTGTGTGTGTGTGTGTGTGTGTGTGTGTGTGTATATATATTTATTCATTTACCTTTCTGTAGTAAGTTGCTGATTGTGTGACATTGGAATTAGAGAACAGGCCATAATGGGTACAGGAAAGAGTTTTGATTTTTCTACGGCTTGAGAGGAAAAGAAAACTGTGCCCTTGTTCCTACACTTTTCTGATTCATGAAGTCAGACTTTATATCTTGGAATTCTCTATGACTCTTCCCTCTTTCTGAGACGTGCTGTACTTGAACCCTTGCCTGTTCTCCTTCCTTTGCCACTTACCTACATAAAATACAAATTTCTCCCAGTGTTTCTACTAATCCTCAGTGCTGCTGTACTACTTCATGGAGAAGATTCTCTATCTTCCCTTCCATTGCTAACCCTCTGTATCTTCATCCAGTCCTCCCTTTTGATCTCAGAGAAGCTGATCCTTTTGATAGCATCTCTCTTCTTCTTTCCCATCTACCATTTGTCTCCACACTACAAAGTTGTAATTCATACTTTCATAGATCGTGAAGTCCATCTAATCTAGCTGCCCTCATTTTGCAGATGAGAATCTGAAGCCCAGGATGGTGAAATGACTTGTACAAGGTCACACAGATTGTAAACCTCAAGAGTGGGACTAACCTAAAACCAGGGGCCACACTACGTTAAAAATATTTTAAATTGTATAGGATGGAGGGAAATATAGTCAGTCTTTCACAATATGTCCATTGTGGAGATGTTCTGCGTTAACTACACATATACGGCCTGTATTGAATTGCTTGTCTTTCCATTGGGGTGGGTGACGAGGAAGGAAGGAAAAGAATCTAGAATTTAAAGTTCTATAATCAAATGTTTAAATATATATACATATATTTATTATTATTATTATTTGCATGCAACTGGGAAATAAGATATACAGGCACTGGGGTAGGGAGATCCATCTTGCCCTACCGGAAAGTCAGGGTTGATGGGGGAGGATATAGGAGAGAGCAGATTGGAGGAGGGGGTATACAGTTGGACTGCTGTTTTGGGGTGGTGAGGAGGGGAAAGACGGGGAGAAAGTTTGTAACTCAAAATCTTATGGAAATGAATGATGTAAACTAAAAATAAACAAAAGTTACTTAGTTTAAAATAAAATAAGGAAAAAAAGAAAAAAAAAGAATATTTTAAATTGTTAAAACCTTAAAACAGAAAATTGCAAGTAGTCTCTGAGATAGAAAAACCTTTACATAGGCCAAATCTTCCTAAGTTTTAATGTTTTACTGTTTTATTTGAAGCTATTTAGTGGCAGTGAAGTGAACTGCTCCTCAATTTTTTGATGCTGTTCAAATCTTTCTCCTTGCCTTTATTTCACTTCCTTCCTTCTCCAGTCTTGATCAATCATTTTGTAAATATACTTGTTGTCTTAGACTCTTGAATTCCTCACTCCTTCATCTTCATCATTTCTACTCTTCCAGTTCAGGGTTATACACCATCGTGTTCATGTTCCTGCTCTTGAGCATTAGAAGTACTGCTGCATAAAACTATAAAACTTGATAAATCTCTCAAGAACGCATACTCTCATTGCTGCATTAAACAGTCATTTCTTGATTACTGCCATGTTCCTCATGTTGGTTATTCCAATCTTTGTTTTTGCTTACTTCTCCTTTACTTTTTGTAGCATGCTAATAATACTTGTTGATTCTCTAGTAATTGCAAAGCACTTTGTATACAAATTATTTGTTCCTTTTGGCTCTGGGAGGGTAGTTACAGATACTCCTGTTTTACAGATGAGAAAACTAAGGCTTAATTTCTGTGACTTGTCCATCATCATACAGCTAGTATCAGAGATGGACTTTGAATTCAGACCTTTACTGACTTCATAGTTTAGCACTATTTCCATTAATCCAGTCTCTGCTACATGACTGGAAAAAAATCATGCTGTTTGAGAATTTCTTCAGCATATTTCTTCGATTCTTTGTTTTCTCAATCTTCACCCATTCCCTTCTTCCTTTTTGTCTCAGAGAATATGATATCTTTCCTTGCCAAAGGTAGTCCTTCAGCTTATCATTCATTCCTCACTTCTCCTCCCTGATCTTATTTCATCAGTCATTTTCTCTTGAAAGAGTGAAAATGTATATTCACTCTACTGATTCTCTATGTCCTGCAAATGTGTTTCAAAATCCCTTACTTTAAAAACAAAGAATACGTATGTTTGCTGTGAGCCTTCCACTAATGCATGTTCCCTACCTTTTTTCCCTTTTTCAGAATATTTTTTAATTGATAAATTTAAGTTTTTACATTGTCTTAATTTCCCCCTTTTACCTCCATTCTCCCAGAACCATTTCCATCTTTGCTTTCTTCCTAGATAATTGCTTGACCTTTTGCTACTGTATTTTTTAAAACCATTCTAAATGTACAGTTACAATTTGAGATTTTTTAGTTAAAGCAGGTTCTTGTGAATAAGATGGGAACCTAAACATTCATAACATTGTTTCCATGAGGACATACATTATGAGTTATAAATAACTAATAAAATCCATAGATAAATTGGGGACCATTTGTCATAATACTTTTATGTTACCATGTAATTTGGTCCGTTGAGTGAGAGCTTTATCAGTGTGAATCAATTTCTGCTTTTATTAGATCAGCTGAACAGTCACTTGACATGCAGTTAAATACTTAATTATGTGCACTGCGTGGTTGTAACTGTTTAGAACAGCTGTTCTCAACCTGTGGGTTGTGACCCCTTTGGGGGTCGAACAGCCCTTTCACAGGGGTCACCTAAGACCATTGGAAAACACATATTAACCATGGTCTTAAGAACCGAGACACTGCTCCTCTATCCGTCTCCAGGCGGGTCTGCCCACATGCAGATATGCCCACTTACAAGTATTAAAGGGTCGCTGCATTAGGAAGGTTGAGAACCACTGATTTAGAAGAATATAAATATATGATAG
This sequence comes from Pseudochirops corinnae, assembly GCA_028646515.1. Taxonomy (NCBI): domain Eukaryota; kingdom Metazoa; phylum Chordata; class Mammalia; order Diprotodontia; family Pseudocheiridae; genus Pseudochirops; species Pseudochirops corinnae. The sequence continues at coordinate 84,262,279 of CM053589.1, forward strand.
TCATTGGTTGACTTTTATGAACTTAAAAATCTAATTGGGGAAGTGACTAAAGAGAAAGGAAATATGTAATGGTGTGTAATGAAATGATGAAATTGAAGCAAATAATAGCTTAGGTTTAGGGAAGGCTGAATTGTTTTTTGAGCTTGGTGATCAAATTTTCTTTAATATAGAATTTCACAATAATACAGTGAATGTGTGCAAGAAGGTGAAGAGGTTTATATGTGTAGTAAAGCAGTTGAAGTAAATGATTGGTATGTCTAGTTTTACTTTAATGAAATTACATCACATAGTGTATTCAGGATTATGGAATGAATCTGGTAGCTCTTTTGTAATGGTGCTTTTAATGAATTCGTAGTGATTAGTTAGCCATGGAGGCATCTTTATATAGTGAATAAAGAGTGAGGTTTGAACCAAGGAGACATTTGAATCCTGTCTGTGACTCCCCTCAGCAAGTCACTTAACCTCTCAGTGCCCCAAGCAGTTCTCTAAAACCCTATGCTACTGATCTACTTCTCACTGGGACTTCTCTGTACCAATAAAAGCACTAGTCTGTGCCCCCCAAAAAAAAAGTCAGGGTCTAGAACTGCAAGGAACCTTAAGAGAGGAGAATAGCTGCTCTGAGCTCAGATAGGAAAGCTGAGGCACCAGAAGATTTTTAAGTGACCTACCTAGAGTTACAGAGGCAGAGTCCCATTACTTATTTTTTCAGTACATTTTTTATATTTGTCACGTATTTCCCAGTGTATTCACCTCCTCCCAGAATCATCCCCTGTAACAAATAATGAAGAAAAAAATTTCAGCAGGACTAATATCTGAAGAAGTCTTATGTAGTGATCTGCACCCATATTTCCATACCCATAATACATTGACAAAGATAAGAGAAGGGGGAGCAGGGAAGGAGGAACCTTGTCTTTCTTTTCTAGGGCCAAATTTGTCATATTTTTTGCAATATTCAGTTTTATTTGTTTTGTTCTTTTCCTTTAAATTGTTGTAGTCATTGTGTATCTTTTCTTGACTCTATATTTACATATCCCATGCTGTTCTGTATTTACCAGTCATTAATTATGTATCTCATTCCCTGTTTTCTGCTCTTAAAATGATGAAACACACTGGTGGCTAGCCCAGTTTTATTTTTCTCTTAGGTAAGAAACAAGAAACAGATGAACTAAGTGGAGATGCTTCAGTGGAAGATGATACATTTGTCAAGGTAAAGTTTTAAATATTCAGCTTGAGTAGTTAATTTCTCTCTTTGAATAGGACCAAGAGTTTAAGGTAGTTAAGTCCCATTTCATGGAAAGAAGGGCTATTACTATGTTTATAATCAGATACAAGTTAGGTTACTCATTTCTTGCACTAGAGACAAAGTTGCTGACACAGTGCTACTATCATGCATTTTGTGGCTTCCATAGTATCTTACATAAAGTATCCCCTTTGATTTTCACGACTATCACAGAGAGTATTCTGTTTGATCCTCACGGCAGTACCTTGAATTAAAATGAAACAAACATTTTCCCCATTTTAAACATGAATTAATTTTGCCTTAGAGAGATTTAGTATAGCTAGCTAGTAAGTATAGAGTAGGCATCACATATTTTGTCTACAAGTTGAATGTTTCCATTGTAAAGAGCTCCTTTTCCTTAAGGTGAGCTAAGCCTGGACAGAGTAAAGATGAGGATCAGAGGTAATAAGCCAGGAAACTATTTAATACATTGACTTGGCTTGTAGAAAGTAACCCCTCTTTATACCTCCTATAATACATTCTGGGAGGCACCCATATACAGAGAAGGGCATATGTGGAGCTGATAGTCCTCAGGACATTTTAAAAGGTGAACTTTCTTTGCCGTCCTTCCTTTTCCCTTTATGCTTCCAACCCTTTTCATACTTCCTGGTACCAGTCTTCTTTCAAGGTCTAGTTGGGTTAATCAGGTTCTTCCCTCTGACTTGGTCCTCTCTATAAGTATGCTACATTAGGGCATTTCAACCAGGAAAGTAATTAAGCTCTCCCCAAATGAATATGATGCAATTTCAGGTCTTCTGGGGAAACTTCCCCCTTCCTTGCAGGGATGATTTTTCTCTTAAATCAAAGCAGCATTATATCTAAATTTTAGAAGAGGAAAGAAAAAAAACTCTGTGCTTCTTGGGCCAACCATCTTGGACAAGATAGATAGCACTTCTAGATCAGTAAACCTAGGTTGTGCACAGGAATTTGCACTTCCATTCCTGTGGCACGGGTTTTCTGTATCTGGGGCTCAGACAGGCACAAGTACAACAGATTCACCGAGATGTACTAGAGATACTGGGTCCCTTTTTTAAGAATGATGTCCCCTACTACAGAATCTGAATGCATATTAAAGCAAACTACTTGCTCCCCTCTTTTGTTTTGTTCCTTCTTTTTCATTGTTCACTCCATTGGTTATAATCCTTCTTTACAACTTGACTAATGTTTAATGTGAAGATATTTGTAGAACCTATATTTGACTGCATGCTGCCATGGAGTGAGAGGGGGGAAAAAATTTGAAACTCAAGGGATTGTGGAGCTGAATGTTGTAAACTAAAAGCAAATAAATTAACTTTTAAAAAAAGAATGATACCCCATCTACTTCTCCACTTTCCTTTCCTGAACATGACACTGCCTGCTGGAACTACAAATCTTAAGGGCAATTTCTTGATTTGCCTGGTATCCTCTTCCACTTGCCACTTTTTAACTTGCTTATATCAAAGTAGTATTAATTGCAGTCATTTATGGGAACTGCTTAGCATTTGATATTTATGCTTAATTTTGTATAGCATATTAATTATACATATCATTAATTATGTCAGATTAACTTTTATTTGCAACACTAAACTGTTTCATATATGCTCAGTCTTCATAGTTTGTTCAATAGCATGGTCATCCACTCACAACATAAGAAGAGGGAACGTTGTTTGTGAACATGTATTGAAAGAGGTAACCATGTCCCAAACCAAAATGGTTAAGATTAATTGATATAATGTACCATGCAATGAACTCCTGTAATCAGTTACCACATTTTCTCAAAGCTTAGATTTGCAAGTGGTTTGTGAGATTGAATTTTGAAGTATGGCTTGTGGGAATGGTGAGATTTATTTTCTGTGAAATCATATCCTTTGTACAGCACCTAAAATGTGGCTTGGGAGTTGTATAATAATTTTTTGGAAGTTCAGAATACTTTTAAAAGCAATTTAAATTTTGTCCTTCCACAGAAATGAGAGACTTGGTACTCAAAACACATAAGTTCATTTACTTTATATAATAATGATTGTCATTTTACAAAGTGTAGTTGATTTATAAATTTAAAACATTTGAAGATTGTTTCTGGAATTAAAAAGTGTCAATTCCAAATTTTTTGGGGGAGGGAGATATACTGTTAAAAGAATAGGTTAGAAAATTATCCTATCCTTTTTTTAAAAGTAAGATAGTCAGTGGTATTCAAGCTAATGGCTTTGGTTGTACCAAATGTTCTTGATATTAAAAGGAAAGCGAATCAGAGAATCAAGAGACCAGTGATCCAGATGGAAATGATGAACTGAAGGACTCTGAAGAATTTACTGAAAATGATGAAGAAAATAATAATTCCAAGGACTTATCTACTGCTGAACAGCATAAAAAAGATCATGAATTAAAACAGGCAGAAGCAATACAAAGCAAAGAAAAAGACCTTGAAAATCAGGTATTTTACCACCTTTGTTGACTGTTCAAACTACTCCCCTTTCCCCTTATTCTACTTACAAAGACATAATTATTTTTCTACTCAATTGTATATAGTTGTGTTTGGCCTCCAAATGTTTAATCAGACATTTAAAATTTAATTGATTTAATATTTAATCAAATGTTTAATCTGAGCTATCATATTGTAGCTATTCTAGACCCTATTTTTTTTTTTTGGAGGGGAGAATGCAGGGCAATTGGGGTGACTTGCCCAAGGTCACACGGCTAAGAGTACCAAATCCTGGAACCAATTTTGGAATCTGTTGATATTATTGAAATAATTCTCTATTTCCTTAAAGGAATGTAAAGAAAACTTTTCTAATTTCCTGGTATGTTAAGTAGCATGTCAGTTCTGTAGTGAAAGGTCCCTGAATTATTATTAAATGTTGATTTTGTACCTACTGTGTTATAGATGTGCTGTAAGAAGCATATGATATACATATACTGTTTTCAAATCTCTAAAAGCATTTTCACATCACTCTAGTACTTTATTCAGCCAGATTTGTAATTCCCTTTTAACTTAGGAAAATGGAGGTCAAGAAGGTGAAGATGATACCTTTCTTACAGTCCCAGTAAGTTTAACATCGTTTTATTTATTTGATTTTATGGGAGTGAAGACTTATCAAAGTGTCCTTATTTTGGCCTCAAAATTCTATTATGCATAAAGCTTTCTTAACTTTAATGTTGATTTGGTCTCGTATAGTATATGTTAATATTTCAGTTGCTACAAAAATGACTAAGAATTACTGAACCCATAGAAAGATTTGTCCATTTTATATAAGAAGCATAAATGAAACTACTGTTTCTATTCTGAAACACTTGCCTCTTGACTCAGTGATTTTTGGCCTTTCTGAAACTGATGCTCTGTTGTTTAGTATCTTCTTAAATTTGGAAAATTATACTTAAAAAGTACTGTGTATATAGCTTGGACATTTTAGAAATGTAATTAGGGGAATTTTATAACACTTAAAGAAAAATAATTTTTTAATACGAATTTTATTTTCATCAGATGTCTGGAAACTTGAGCACTGAATTTAAAGTAAAAAGAGCTGAATTCATATCCTGATTCTGTTTCTTACTGCCAGTTTGACCTGTCCAGGTCATCTGTGAATAAAGGGGTTGGATGAGATGATCTCTTGGTGATATAAAATGTCATGACTCAGGTTTTCTCTAGAAAAGGCTTGTTTTGGTTAAAGTAGTTTTGTCTAACACTAGAAAGTTGTCTCTGACAGCAAACTCAATAGAGTGTTCCAGTTCTATCACAATAGTGGTGAGCTTGTTGAAACACTACATTAAGGATGTATTCTCCTTGGGGCAGAAAGTCTTGTGCTAAATAATTAATATTTTATTCTCTATAATTCACAGGATTGTGTCCCTAATCTAATTATCCAAGCATTTTGGACAGTCTTTTGTCAAATCCCTCTTAAAAGGTTATTTGAGTTTATGTTGTCTTATTGCCTTTAGAGTTCATGTCTTTCAAGTATTCTCCATTGGCCAACCCTTTAACCTTGAAGGGATTTGAATTTTTTAAAAATTCATATTGCATGGCTTCTAAAGTGACTGAAAAAAAATTCCAGATTATTTCCAAACCTGTTTTGAGCAGTGCAACTCTGAAGATCATTTTAAAAATAGAAACGAAATAGTCTTAGCTAATCATTGCAAAATTTTACGACTATATTCTATAGCTAAATTCACCATTCCGCAAATAAGTCATTCATATTTTTTTCCTTTATGATAGTACTTCTACTTAGAAGGAATCTCTCTAGTAAAATTAACACCTGATATAATTCAGTCAATCATTGGAAACTACCGTGTCCCATTCCCCACCCCCTGGCTTTCCCCAAATCAAAGCAAGCTTTGATGTACATTTTTGCTTCTGTATCCATCGATCTTTCTTGAACTAATCTTCCTCACACTAATCTCTTTCTTTGAATTATCTCTGACTCTTATACCTAGAACCATACAATGCAATAGTTGCAGAGCATTTGTTCTGTTTTCTCAATTAGCATATAAGTTTCTCTGGGGAAAATAGATACAGTAGTGCTAGATATTTAGTAGACATTTAAAAAGAACTTGATTTTTATATTTTTAAACCCAGCCTCCTTCCACATATAATGTTTAATATGTTAGATCATGGATCTCCATTCTTTTAGAAGAAAGCATTTTCATTTTCTTGTGAGGAAAGAGGATCTCCTTTGCCTTCTCTTATTAGGGTACACTGCCTTCCCACAGTCAGCTGACAGGAGAGCTTTTAATAGGTGGTTTAAGAGATGCTTTTTAGCAGTAGCAGAAAGTAAGTTTTTACTTCAGTTTGCTGATAGACAAAGTGTATCCATCACAGCCTCCAGAGCCCAGGGTAAAAGATGGAATGCCAGAAGCAGAGGTTTTGTGTATGACCAGATATTTGTAAACCTGGGTTCATTATAACATTAGACAAAATTGATGTGATAGAGTAAGGTATATGGTTTATTTTTTATATTTTTATTAACATTTCTAATTTGAACCCCTTGAGTTTGGCATAACTAATACTCTCTAGGTTAGTTCGTAGGGTGGATGAGAAAGGTAGAGCTATGAATTCATGCCTTAGGGGAACATAAATTAGACTGACTTGTCATTTTGATTTAGTATTTTATTTTTCCTCATTTACACATAAAAACAATTAACATTCAGCTTTAAAACTTCAAGTTCCAGATTCTCTGCCTTCATCCTTTCCCATGTTGTCTTGTCCCCTCTCACTCCCCCCCCATTGAGAAGGCAAGCAATTCAATGTAGACTATACATGTGTAGCAAATGCAAAACATTTCCATATTAGTCATGTTGTGAAGGAAAACACAGACAAAAACAAATACTCAAGAAAAATAAAGTAAAAAAATAAGTATGCTTCAGTTGGTATTCAGACACATGCCCTGGGGAAGTTCTTTCTCTGGGAATGGATAGCATTTGTAATCATACATAGGTCCTTCAGAGTTGTCCTGAGTCGTTACATTGCTAAGAATAGCTAAGTCATTGCAGCTGATCACCCTACAATATTCCTGTTACTTTGTACACAGTACATTTCACTTTATATCAGCCCATTTAAGTCTTTTCAAGTTTTTTTGAGAGCATCTCGTTTATTGTTTCTTATAGTACAATAATATTCTATCATAATCTCATACCGCAACTTCTTTAACCATTCCCCAATTGATGGGCATCTCCACAATTTCTAATTCTTTGCCTCCAGAAAAGAGCTGCTATAAATATTTTTGTACGTATAGGTCCTTTTCCTTTTTGTTTTTCATCTCTTTTGGAATACAGACCTAGCAGTGATATTGCAAGGTCAAAGGGTATGAATGATTTTATAACCCTTTGGGCATAGTTCCAAATTGCTCTACACAATGGTTGAATCAGTTCACAACTCTACCAACAGTGCATTAGTATCTTATCTTTTCCATAACCCCTCCAATGTTTATCATTTACCTTTTCTGTCCTATTAGCCCATCTAATAATTATGAGGAGGCACCGTAGAATTGTTTTAATTTTCATTTCTCCAATCAATAATGAGTTAGAATATATTTTTATATAGGTATAGATAGCTTTGATTACTTCATCTGAAAATTGATCATATCTATTGATCATTTATCATTTGGCGAATGGCTATTATTTTTATAAATTTGACTTAGTTCTCTATATGTTTGAGAAATAAAGCCTTTATGAGAGAAGCTTGTCTCAAAAATTTTTTGCAGTTACTATTAACTAACTGCATTTTCCTCCATCCTATCTCCCCGTCCCTATTCTATTCTCTTTCTCCTTTTACCCTGTCCCTGCTCAAAAGTGTTTTGCTGCTGAGTACCCCCTCCCCCAGTCTGATTTATCATGTTGCAGATGCATAGGTCACTATAAGACAAATGAGAGGATGGATAAGTACATTATTAGTGGAAAAACCATTAAAGTGCCTAGCCTGCTTCCTTAGGGTGGATCAGGTGTTGTTTAAATATATAAAGATAACTGTGTGCTGTGTTCATATATTAAATTTCATTTTGTTTTCAGATGTCCTTAATTAAAATAATATTTTGTTACTAAATCGTTCAGTATTAAAAGTATGATTGCCATAAACTGATAACTTGTCAGATAACATTTTGTTAATTATTTAACTTATTTCATATATTTAGGGCCTTTGTGACTTTAAATTTGTTCTGAGCCAACCTCAAAGTCAGGAGGGCTTTGGTTTTTCAGCACCTACCTTCTACATATAGTGGCTTTGTGATCCTGGGCAAATAACTTAATTTCTTCAAGTTGCAGGACATGACTTATTTACATAGGATCCTAGATATAGAACTAGAAGAAACCATAAATATAGTCTGGTCTAACCTCTTCTTCTAGCTTTATAACTTTGCCTGTGGCTTGAAGCCAGGCTCTTGTACCACCAAATCCAATATTCCTTTCACTACCACACAAGAGGGAGTTTCTTTCTGGGAGTTCTTACTCCAGTGATGGTTTTGTTTTCTTAAATTTTAAAGCTAGGATCTATATGATTAATTTATGTTCTCAAAGAGCAATCACCTTGTAGTTCTCTTGATTCCATTTTACCAGCTCTCAACCACCCAGCTAAGTAAAATAGTAATATACAAAAAGAGAAAAAGGATTAGAATACCATGTACTTACTTGATAAGCTTCTTTCTCCCCCCACTAAATTTAAAACAGTATTTTAAAAATATCTGTTCATTCTTTTCCAGGTCCTTAAAATGATTTCTAAAAATAAATTTTGATGACCCAAGTGTAACAAAATGAAATGATTATGAGGTTCCATGAAGTTTATCATAATGGAGTTGTTTTTTTAATAATATGGGTTAAAAGAATTTTACTTTGACTGTTGCTTTGAACCTATTAGCATATTTCCTTAAACAGCTTCATTTCCTTTAGTTTTACATTAATTGTATTAACTTTTTTTGTGATTCTTGATTAGTCTGTAACTGGGTAATTTGATTTTGGCATTTTTAGTTAATTTACTTTTCAGATAACAAATGTGTTTCAGTCACCTAAATGTAATTTTTAAACTGTTAATGAAATCTTGGCATGTTTTAACAATTTAGAATAGCTAAATGTACTTTGAATTAACCTTTGTGTCCATTAATATCTTCGTCCATGCGTGTATTTACTGAATTGCATTACGTACAACAGAATTTTTTTTTACTGGGTAGCTTACTGTAGCACCCATTGAGTATGAGTTTGAAATAAAAATGAATTTTCGTAAGTAGACTGACGTGGTATGTGCTTCAAATACTATGATGCATATTAAATAAAAACTATTTTGGCTTTTCTATTCCCTGCTATCTTTTTGCATGGATGGTTTTGGAGTTTAGTGTTTTTATAATTTTTACATCTAACCTCTGAGGTCAAGTGAAAGGTGTCTGTCTGGTTTTGATTTTGTCTTTTGCAGGATCCTTACAGGCCCATGAAAACAAGACAGGCCTTTGGGTTAAGCTTTTTGATACTATTCTGAACACTGTAACCTTAAAGTAGTCTTTGTACTATTGAGTTGTAGGAGAAAATATTTCAACATCGCCTATAATTTATTCCCAAAGGAATTATTTTCTTATCTGAAGTTAATTATGAACATTATTTGAATTATTGAAATGTAATTGAGTGTGTGGTACTTTCTCTTACAAATAAGGTATACTTGCAACAGGCTACATTTATTTTAAGGGAGCATGAACCAAACAGAATACTTCACAAAACATAGCAATTCTTGTTGGTAGGGTACTAAGTTTATGAACTTGACATAGTTGAAATTGTTATTGAAGTTACTAATATTTACATTTGGTTTGTTTTTTTTTAATTTTAGGATGGTGAAGAAGAAGAAAGGGAAAAAGGTATGTTTGAAGTTAAATAGAGTTAAAAGGTTGCAGAGATTCTGAAAATGGAAAATTAGGAGGAATTAAAGTATTCTTGATTTGAACCTTCTTAATTTTTAAAATGGGTTTGTCTTATGGTAATTAGGTAAATTAAGCATAGCATATAACCAGTTTTTTAATGTTTATTTTTTTTAAAAAAATATTTAAGATTTCTTTTAGCTAAATAGTACATATCAGTTACTGTGGTGGATATGTCACTAAATGTGCATTTCATTAAGCAAATTTTAATGCTATTAAAATTTTTTTAAATCGTTTCTAGCAGACGGTAAGTTGATGCACATAACCTATACTGCAGTAACTCATACGTGCTCCTGGATCCCTAGTATGTGATTGTATTTGAATTTTACAACTAGTCCTGAAAGTGGATCACCAGCAAAATTTGATTTTCATTAGCTGCTGCTTGGAAATGGCAGTGTGCTTTGCTTAGAGAGCAGCTTTTCAGAAACTTCCGTGCAGAGCCTTCTGAGAGCGTTTCAGTGGCTTAAAAGAACCATCTGATGAAACCACAAGTACAGCCACCATAGGATGCTACGCACCTGGTCATCAAGAGGTTTTAGAAGACTTCTTGGATAGAAATCAAAGGATTCTACATACTTTGGACTAGAAAGGACATGGAACAGTGTTTTGCGCAAGGCAGCCTGATAAAGCATTGAAGCTATGGAGTAAAGCTGCAGACTGAAAATGTTTACCAGGGACCATATGCCTGAATGAAGTCTTTCTGTTTTGGGGAGTGAAAGAAAGAAACCATTGAACGTGTTAATTGTGGGACTGACTGAACATTGTTGAATGTCTGTGAAGTGAGGAGGAAGACTGAAAATAGCCATTTTACTCTGAACATTTGGAGACGTTCATCTTGGGAGTGTTCTACGGCTTCTTTGTGTATGATTCTGGACTGCACCAGTCAACAGCTGAATTGGAAGACTGAAAAGACAGGACCCTGAAATACTTTGACCAATTTTGACCCTTATCTTGGACTGTAAACTTTTTTCAAGGAATCATGATGCTGCATATTTCTGAAGGTCACAAGGTCTTAAGCTATGATGTCTCGAACATTGAATAGTCAATCTGTACATTTAAAATTCTTATGGAGGAAATACTTCGATATGGCATTAACTTAGAAGAAGATAGGAAGAACCAGTATCTTCTGGATGGAACCATTTTCTCACTATTGTTGTTAATGGTATTTGTATGTAGAAAATTTTATTTTTTCTCATGAAGAATTGAGTGATCCTGGGTAAAGGATTGTTTGTGTTAATACCCTTGTGTTTTTTTCTTACCTTCCATCAGTGCTAATAATTTGTATTTTCTAGGTCCTAATCTAGCTTATGAATATGAAATTGTTTAAACTTCTTGTTTTGCCATATTTATTCCTGTTAAATCCTCTTAGATATAGCAGGTTCTGGTGATGGTACACAAGAAGTATCTAAACCTCTTCCTTCAGAAGAGAACCTAGCTGAGGCTGATCAGACAGCTCATGAAGAGATGGAAGGTAACACGTCTGTGAAAGAAGCTGAGGATGACAACATTTCGGTCACAATCCAGGCTGAAGATGCCATCACTCTGGATTTTGATGGTGATGACCTCCTAGAAACAGGTAAAAATGTGAAAATTACAGATTCTGAAGCAAGTAAGCCAAAAGATGGGCAGGATGCCATTGCACAGAGCCTGGAGAAGGAAAGCAAAGATTATGAGATGAACGAGAGCCATAAAGATGGTAAGAAGGAAGACGGCGTGAAGGGTGATGCTGTCGAGAAGGAAGCCAGAGAAAGTTCTAAGAAAGCAGAATCTGGAGACAAAGAAAAGGATACTTTGAAGAAAGGGCCCTCGTCTACTGGGGCCTCTGGTCAAGCAAAGAGGTTTGTTTTTCTATGTCAGTTCTTTACGATACTGAGTTCCAGCATTCAATAAGATCACTCTACATTAAGGGGGTAGCATCAAGAACCTTGTACACTAATTAGTATCTTATGATCCTGCCTATAATTTTTTGAACGTCATAAGTTACTTTTTAAAAAAAAAATTCAAGATCTTCGTATATACAGTTTGTCCTACTGATTGCATTGTCGAATTGTCAGCATTTATTTGTGTTTTTTTTTCAAATTGACGAGTTTTTTTGTGTTTTATTTTTAAAATCCTTGTGATGATGGTAATGAACAGCTATCAGTTCTAAGAACACAAAATGAAGTCAAGTCCCATTCCTGAAATCTGGAGAAGATGGCCATATATCCACTGAATAGAATTGTCAGAAAATCTAGATCTTCAGGCATCTTGGGGAAAATCAGTGCAAGAATCCCAAGGGAGTCATTTGTTCAAATAACCCAATCCAGCCCTTTGGAATTGTTAATTTGTATCAATAGCAGTAGTTTGAAATGCAGTACCTAGCAAATAGTTCTGGGTTGTTTTCAACTTTTTTTCTGGTGATTTGCTTCTTTAGCTCTTCAAAGGAATCTAAAGAAAGCAAGACATCATCTAAGGATGACAAAGGTAATGACTTTTATCATTTTATTGGCAGTATGGCACATTTTCCAAAGTTAATAATTCCTTGGAAATTCCTATTACAATTGAAATCTGTTATTGTATTTCCAAGGTCAAGAACCTTCAGCTGATATATGGGCTTTTGTAGTATTTCCTATCTTTTAATTGTTTTACCCATTTTTTATAATGGTATTAGATACACAGTAGTTACATATAAAGCACTTGATTGTTAGAAGCAGTGCATGTCAGGCTCAGATATTGGGAAGTGGGTGTCATTACATATGTAATTCACTAATAGAAGTGCATACTTTTTAGGAAAAGCTTAGATATATTACCACTTCAAAAGTGGTATAAAGTAAGTTAAATCTCTCCTGTTCTTGCTTAGGAGTATTTAAAGAAAACATTATTTCTGCCCCATCTCTTCCTATCATTTTCTTAATCCTTGGGTTAATGCTACATAAATAGAGATTAAAGTATGTTAAAATTCTCAAAATTAAATCCATTTTTTTGTAAGCTTGGATTTTTTCTAAAAAGCATGAAAAACAAAATCTTTGTGGAACATTAGGTCTGAATATTATAAATTTCCTTTTTATTTTCTTTTTGGAGAGGCAGTTGGGGTTAAGTGACTTGCCCAAGGTCACATGGCTACTACGTGCTAAGTGTCTGAGGCTGGATTTGAACTCCGGTCTTCCTGACTCCAGGGCCGGTGCTCTATTCACAAGCTGCCCCAATTTCATTATTTTTTCCTTGATTTGGGAATGTTTTATACAAAAAATGTAGAAATGGAATAAATGTTTTTAATGAAATTTAAAACTTTATATTATTAAATCGTGTTATCTGATGCTCATGAATTACATCCATTTTGAGAAGAATTTAAGGATGCCCTAGCCCTGAACATCTGCCTTTACATCCATGATAGTTGGTGTTCGTAATGATGGTCTTGAAACATTTGAAAATCTTAAAAGCATCTTTTTTGATAATTAGTAAAAATTGCTTAGTTTGTAAAATTCAATAAAACAACAGCAAAAATTAATGATCTGAAAATAAGTGGTGTTAATTTTTATATATTATTTCTATATAGTAATTCCGTTATTGATAGTAGTTAATTAACCACAATTTTTCGTTACTACTCAGTGATTGTTGTGTTGCCCTTTTTGTATCCAAAGAAGTGTAGAAGGGTGACAGAAGTTTTCCATTTCCATGAATGTTGCATTCAGATCTAATAAACAGTCATTTGAATGTAAGAAAGCCACTAAAATATCTCCATATAAATTACTGTATTCACTTACAATTTAATACCTAGCATGTATACAAATATTTTAAGTTTTACAAATTGTTTAACAAACATCTCATTTAATCTTCGTGATAATACTGTGAGGTAGGTGCTATTACTTTCATCCCATTTTACAGATGAGGAAACTGAAGCCTAGAATGATTAAGTGACTTGCCAGGGGGTCACACAGCTAGTAAGTGTCTGAAGCTGGATTTGTACTCAGGTCTTCCATACTCTAGATTAATGCTGTAATCAACTATAGCACCTGGCTATCTTTAGTCATTTGTGCAAAAGATTATTATATATAGCATTTTATTATCTCAGAAACTTGGCAGTCCAAAAGATGCTTTCTCTTAAACTTCGGAGCCATTTTTCTTCAGTTAATGCCCATTTTCTTTAACGAAAGTGGTAGTGGAAATTAGCTGATAACTAAATTTGGTTATTACCCATAGACTTGGTAACATCTCTTCAATTTCCCATTAGCCCTACCATTCCACATATTTAGTCTTCACAGGAGAGATGCAGTCAATAATTGCTTCTTTTTTTTCCCCCATTCCACTTTTACTTATATGTTGGTGGAGTAGGAAATGGGTAACATTTGATGTTCATATTTTCTGCAATAATAATATTGTTTAGGGTTATGTTTTTCTTTCTGAAGATAGCAAAGTACATAACTTTTAAATTGCCAGGCTGCTTACATTTTGTGACTTACCTTCCACCTCACCCTCAATGGAATTTCTATGTTTATAAATTGTGGTTTTGTACACACGTGACCAATCTTGCCTTTTATAAATTGAGACAGTACATATCTCTCATGCGTACATACAGTTTTCATTGCCATACTTCAGCATTTGATATGAAATCTGTTTCAGGAAGTACAAGTAGCACTAGTGGCAGCAGTGGAAGCTCAACCAGAAATCTCTGGGTTAGTGGACTTTCTTCTAATACCAAAGCAGCTGATTTGAAGAATCTCTTTGGCAAATATGGAAAGGTATTCTTTCACCAATTTAAGCACGTATTTTTGATGTGTATTTACATTCAGTTCAGTGTACTAGATAGAAATGTATGTACATAGATATATTTACACACAGGAGTGTGTATCTTTCAGAACAATGCATCTTAAAATAATTATTAAACTATTAAATATCAAATGACTGTTGCCGGACATAATTATTGAGCCATTTTGTATTGTTCAGAGCAATGTTTTGGTGATTTAAGGGAGCTCAGAAGTTATTTTTAATTTCATAGTAATTTGGTGGAGGATAATACTTAACTAACTGCCTGCAGTCCCTTTGGTAAATTAGGATAGGTAAAGGGAATTAATGGTATTGACTGTTTTTCAGTAATTATCTCCTAGTGACCTATTGAGATAGATGTCAACTTCTTAGAAACAGACCTTAGGAAACTTCAGTATGGTCTCAGAACCAAGTTTCATCATCTGCATTTATGATAGGAGTTGTGAAGAGTTAGCATAATGTGGCTTTTCAGAAACGCTTATCATTTCCCTAAGGTCTATAAGCTGACCCTTTTTTGTGCTAACTGACATGTAATGTGCAAATCTTTTCTAAGTAGGAATCTTGGGATTTAGTTAGTTAAAGTTGAGAAAATTTCCAAAATACTTACGTATAAAACATGTTTTGTAACTAGCCGTGTTTAGCCTTTTAAAAATAAAGCCTAGAGAATTAATATTTTTTCCAGAGCAGAGATTGCTTAAATTGAAAACTGTATTGTCATATGAGATATTGATATAAATTGAAATTTATGTAGCTAAAAGTTTGTGTCCTCCAACCCCAACCCCATTTTAAAGTTTTTTGGTGGTTTGTTTTTATTCACTTAAGGCCCCTTACAAGTATAGTCACTAGGGGAAGTTGTAAGAAATTTTATTCAAGGATGCTGTTAATATGACTAGTAATCACAACAGCTAATAATTATTGTAGTTAGTATATAGCTATTAGTAGTATTCCAAGATCCTTTCCTAATACCTATAGATTTTCTTTCTTTTATTTAAAATTTATTTGAATTTTCTGTACACTGATTATAGAACTCATAAGTTCACTCTTTTGTGACTTCCATGTTTGAGTTGATTTGTCAGGTAATCTGGAGGCAGTTACATTTTTATTGCTTGTAATACCATGGCTTTAGGGATATAAAAATGTGGTTTAAATTTTATTTTTTTAAAAAAGTACTCCCATTATGGATAAAAATATGTTAACACCCAAGGAACATTTAGACTTAAATATTTGATTGCCAGACAGCCCAGGAATATTTCTAAGTTTTGTTATGAAAAATGATTGCTTCATCTCAAAATAACTGACTAAAACTCATTTACTTCTTAAATATGCTCTTTTTCAACCCACCATACCACCTATTAGGGGTTCATTTTTTTTAATCTCCATTTAATAATAATAATAATAATAATCCATTTTGAGACCACATCTGTAGGTCCCCTTGATAGAAAAAGTTTTATCTGTGTTTCTACTTTTATTATATATAATGAATGAATCCTTAGAGTAGAGAGTCAAGAGGCACTGGTTGTAGCAAGAACCTAATAACATGACAAAAATAAAATGGATTATATCGTAACAGATCTGGAAAAGACTGCTTGTTGATGATATCAGGTCTTTATAGCTCAGTGTTCAACATCAGTTTAAGAGTTCAGGTCAGAATCAGTACCAAATTAGAGGAAAGAATTTAGTTAACTTCAATGTGTTTTTAAATGTGTGATATCAAAAAGAAGAAATGGAATAAAAAAACAAACATTGACTCTCCAGACATGTCCTAATGAAGTCTAACAGATGTAAAGGAGGTCTTACAAAAAAGAATGAAGAACCTTTGAAAACTGACTTGGCCAGCTAACATTTTATCTTTTTATTAAACCAAGAAATAAGGCATTCAGTGGCCACAGTGTTTTAATGTATAAACTCATTTGTAAATTCTTTATAAAGCAGATAGTTGAAAATTACGTTGTTATCTGATAACAGTGAAAAGTAGAAGAAAAAATTAGCTTTTATAGACCGTGAGACTCTGGTAAATCAATTAATCCCAAGAGTATTTAGAGTTGAAACTAAAAGGACAATTGTAGGAAGTTTCTGCCAAGATTACTATGATAAACCAAAACTATCTTTTACATCAATGACAATGAATCATTAAATTTGGGCTAGACTTCATTTAGAAAAAAGATAGGAAGTGTATCTGGACTAGAGAAAGTACATGCAAAGGAGATCCTTGTTCTGAGGATGTTGAGAAATTTTATTTTCAGCCCACTGAAAGAAGAGAGGATAATAAACACTTAGAAAAAATCATGAACATCATTACTACCAAAGAAACAAACAAGAAAATAACAACTACTTACCTATAAGTCTGTTCTCCCATCTTTACAAAAGTTTTTGAGAATTAATTTACACACATTTCAAGAGCATCCTTGATAAAGATACGGGAAGAGGACAACCATACTTTTGCAAATGATATTCTAAACCAGACCACATCTTTACAGGCATAGACATACAGTTTACTGAACAGCACAGACAAGATCCCATTGTGCTTATTGTTTATTGGCTCTTAAAAATACATTTAATTTGATGGTAGCAAAACCCCACCTTAAAGACTCACCAAGCTGCCTCCTGTTCGTGTGTTAAAATCATAATCAGTTGTCTGAGAAATATTAAAGAAAATTTTATTGGAAAACACCTCTACTTCCCTGGCTCCCTGTGTTAAGAATAATAATAGGGAGTTGTATATTTGCCAGATAGGTTTTCCACTGTCATGGAGGATGTCCCAAATGAAGAGAGATTCTTTATACTTGATGAGGATCCTCTGGATGCTTTTTATTCGTGGATGACATGCTGATTACATACAGCTTTGAAACATTGCAGAATTTTCTAAATGAGATCCATAATCATTCAACAAAGTACATTTTTAACTATTCTCACAGAAGAAACCAAGTGGATGAAGAATACCTATTGTCCAGACCCTGACATAAAATTAAATGGACAGGCTCATATAAACTGATCAAATGTTCCATGGTTTTCCTAGGCATCACAAATGCATCGTAAACTGGGCCCTGGAATGAATAGCAGGAGGAAAGACACCTGAATTGCATTTGGTAGATTATGACATGCTTTTAATGACCCAGAACTTCCTTTTGAAGTAAAGGTCCAAGTTTTTAACACCATTATTCTCCCATGATAATATGGGTATATAGCTGCAGGGGATAAAGTACCATGATTTCTGAAGAATTAAATTTGCAGGTCTCCCAAAAGGCAATATAGTGGTGCCTAGTGAGCACAAATAGGCTACTGCATATTAATCAACGAAGAATTGCAAAGACTATGTGACAATAAGTACTCGTGCAATGCCAAGATCAAGAATAAAACTCTCCCAGCAAACTGGGCAAAGATCCCTTGCTAAGGATTTATTGGACATAAGCAAAAGTTGGACAGGCTGAGAAGGTATGGAAGAGTGAATAATCTTTATCATTGAAAGATGTCCATAAGTTCATAGTAGAATATATTAAAAATTTAATCTCATTATTGGAATTAGTTTAACAGTTTTGTAGTCAGGAGATGGCTGGTTAACCATGTTTTCTTTTAAAAATACTCTTATTTATACTTAAAAAAATAAATTATGCTTGGAACCCTGTGTGTCAGTTCCATTAAAAATAATTTAAGCAAGCTAATCTTAATCAGTTGCTTTAAGTGACTGTATAGAATGTTTAAAGTGATATTGAAAGTAATGGAGAGTGAAACGTTTCTTTTTAGATTTGAAAGGAACATGATTATGTTCTACACTTGTGCTTATCTTAAAATGATTTTCTAACACTTTGTGATATTTAACGTTCTTCTCTTAGGTACTCAGTGCAAAAGTGGTTACAAACGCCCGGAGTCCTGGAGCAAAATGCTATGGTATTGTAACTATGTCTTCAAGTACTGAGGTAGCTAGATGTATTGCACATCTTCATCGTACTGAACTTCATGGACAACAGATTTCTGTTGAGAAAGTAAGCTTTGCTTGATATGCTTTAAATTAATCATAATAATATATTTCAGGGATAGTTTTCCTTGACTTTAAAATTTTGGCGTGGTGTTGTATTTTTTTAACCTTTCAGGTAAAAGGTGATCCTTCTAAGAAAGAATTAAAGAAAGAAAGTGATGAAAAATCAAGTTCAGGCAGAAGTACAGGAGATAAAAAATCTACAGCAAGTGATAAATCTAGCAAGTAAGAATTTACTTATTTGTCTGGTATTAATAGCCCCACATATTTTCTGGCATTGAAGTGAAATATCTCTTATCACTTGGTTTTTCTTTTGTGGGGGGGATAACTAGGACCCAAGCATCTACCAAAAAAGAAGAAAAAAAATCTGAAAAATCTGAGAAAAAAGAAAGTAAGGATACTAAGAAAGCAGAAGGTAAAGATGAGAAGGGTGATAATGGATCAAGTGGCCCAACTTCAGAGTCAATTAAAAAAAGCGAAGAAAAGAAACGAATAAGTATGCAATATATCTTTTTTTCCCCATCCGTTCCTCTAATGCGTCATTCTACATAATTTTATTTTGTAGCATTGAAGTTGAAATTAATATTTAATGTTTTAAAGTTGGTAGTTATCAAGGTAAAAATGATCAAATATTTGTTCTTTCCTTACCCAACTATTATTGATCTAGAATGTAAAAATCTTCCAGTAAGGCTGTCTCCATGTTTGGTCTCTTGGTGTGATCACTGAATTGTGCTTGATTAGGGGAAAGGGGACATCATGTAGTGCAGAAAAGGACAGGTTTTACTCTGCAGATCTCCAGAGTGCTGCTGATTAAAGTGTAATTGGGAAATGTTTAACAAAATAAATAAAAATACATTATAACATAAATTATGTTGATTTGTGTTTTTCTATGTCAATATGTGGCCTGATATTGGTGTAGTAGAAAGACATAATTGTTTGGAGGCTTGGGTTTGAGGACTGACCTTTCTGATATAAGTGGCTTTGTGACCTGAAGGCTATTTGTTTGATCTTTTGATGCCTAAGGCACTTCACTTTAAGACTTAAAGTTAATGCTGATCTGTTGATATGTATTGATGGAGACTTTCTATACCAAGAATTACCTGTATTTATGAAATGACAAGTCTAGTGTAGAAAATGGGTGTGTGGGGTTGAGCAATAAGGTGTTTGCCATAATCTCAACTTGCATTTTATAAAAGTGCTTTTATTTTGTATTATACTGAGGGTTCTGTATATGTGGTGCAGATTGGCTAAATAAGATTACTCGATAAATTCCTCATTCCCCCACCCCTTGAAAAAAATTTTTTTGGATTTTTTTTTTCCTATTCTGTCTGAATAAAACCAAAATACAGTTATTCTGTTTTGGGGTAATTCATACTTATATGGCTTTTCCTACTTTTTTTTTCATTAGGTGCAAAGAGTCCAGGTCATATGGTGATATTAGATCAAACAAAAGGAGATCACTCTAGATCTTCAAGAAGGGGCAGATATGATAAAGTAAGTCTATGTGAATGAAATCAGTTTCACCTATTTTTCTGGTGTTAATAGTTTACCAGTAGTTTTCTCTAGTTTCATATTTTTAAAATACTTTGCTTTCCACTATTCCAAGTAAGCCAAAATGAAAGAAAATAGAAACTATTTTTTTCTAGAAGTCCTTTTAACATCTAAAAGTGTAACTTAGCAGATTTTGTCTAATCACCCAGGTGGCAAGGAACAGGGAGAGAGCTAGTCAAGATAAAAAGAAGGACAAAGACTACAGAAGTCGCAAAGATATACTGCCTTTTGAAAAAATGAAGGAACAGAGAATGCGAGAACATCTAGTACGCCTAGAAAGAATACGACGAGCAGTGGAACTTAGAAGGTAAGGGGGCAATGTCCTGCTTTCCTGTAGGAATAAAGAGGCTGAGGATTTAGTGCTAGAAGAAATCATTAGCAGCATCTAGTCAAAACCAGCCTTTTTACTGATTAGGAAATTTTGATGGGCAAAATTGCTTGCCAGGATGGTAGTAGGAATGGAGTTGGAATCAGCTTCTCCAATTCTAAATTCTGTGTTTTTTCTGTGATGTAACAGTTTCATGGCTCCTTGTTAGTGATATAAACTATTTATCTGTGAATTGATCAGTACTATCTTTTGAATTACAAAATGATAAAATACTTGAAAGCCATGATCAAAAAAAGAACTTAGAAAGCATCCTTCAAGAAATTCTCAAGGAAAAATGCCCAGATATTTTAGAACTAGAGGGCAGAATAGAACTTGAAAGAATCCACCGATCACCTCTTGAAACAGATCCCTAAAAGAAAACTCCTAGAAATATTATAGCCAGGTTCCGGAATCCCCAGATCA
>CM053589.1:84283471-84332557 GCA_028646515.1 Pseudochirops corinnae
ATCCAACTGGAACTTAAGATTCACAGGCACTGTGGAAGGGAGATTCATCCTGCCCTACCAAAAAGTTAAAGGAGTGATGGGGGAGGACATAGGAGAGATTAGATTGGGGGAGGGGTTATACAAGGGGATGGCTGTTTTGAGGGGGTGTAGGGGAAAGATGGGGAGAAAATTTGTAACTCAAAGTCTCATGGAAACGAATGATGTAAACTAAAATAAATAAAATAAAATATATTTAAAAAAATTATAGTAATCTGCAGGAAAAGCTTTTGACAAAATACGACACTCATTAAAAAAAAACAAAACACTTAAAACCATAGGTACAAATGGATTTTTCCTTAGAAAATAAGAAACATCTACCTAAAACCATCAGTATTCATTCTTTGTAGTAGAGGTAAGCTAGAAACTTTCCCAGTAAGATCAGGAGTGAGACAAGGATGTCCATTATCATCAGTATTACTCAATCTTGTATTACAAATGTTACCAACAGCAATAAGAGAAGAAAAATTGAAGGACTCTGAATAGGCAGAATAAAGCATCTTTTTACAGATGATATAATGATGATAGACTTGGAAAATCCAAGAAATTCAACTAAAACATTGGTGGAAACAATAATTTTAGCAAAGTAGCAGGATATAAAATAAACATACGTCAATCATCAGCATTTCTATATATCACAACAAAAACCTGCAAGAAAAGATTGTAAGAGATACCCCTTTAAAATAACTGTAGACTGTATAAAATACCTGGAAAGTATTATCTATCAGGACAAACCGAGGAGCTTACATGAAAATGATTATAAAACACTTTTTATTCAAATAAAGTCAAGATTTAAGTAATTGGAGAAATATTGTTTATGAATTGACAGAGCTTATATAATAAAAATGACAATTCTGCCTAACATAATCTGTTTATTTAATGCCATCTCAGTTAAATTACCTAAAAAATATTGGGGAAGGAAAAATAATAATAAAATTCATTTGGAAGAACAAAAGTTCAAGTATATTAATAGAATTAACAAAAAAAAGTAAAAGAAGGAAATTTAACATTGCCAGATCTTAATAAGGCAGTAATTATCAAAACCGGAACTGGCTAAGAAATAGAAAGATGGGCATCAGTGAAATAGTAGACATACAGTATTGACAAGTGTGAAGATTTAAGTTTTTAAAAAATTTATTTTTAGTTTTCACCATTGACATCCATGAGATTTTAAAAATTATTACTGTTATTAATTTATTACAATTATTTCTAATAACAGTAATTAATTATAATACTCAATATAACACAGTATAGAGTAATAATAAAATTAGTAGTGCTGGCTATCAGTTACTAGTAGATGCTACCTATGATTACTATTATGAATTATTCTCTTTTTTTAGTCTCTAATTAATTAGTCTCTTTTTTAAGAATTTAGTTATTTATTTTTAGTTTTCAACATTCATTTCCATAAGATTTTGAGTTCCAAATTTTCTCCCCATTCATTCCTTACTTCCAACCCCAAAAGGGCCTGTAAAAATGTACTTTTTTGGTTTAAGAATACACTGGTAAAAATTGTTGGGAAAACTGGAAAGCAGTCTGGCAGAAATCGGGAAAGATTTGACTACGTTAGATTAAAAAGTGTACAAGTAAAACCAACATAGCCAAGATTGAAAGGGAAGCAGACAATTAGGGGGTTTGTGGGTTCATAGACATTTTCTTAGATAAAGATCTCATCTTAAATATTTGGAGAACTTTATCAGATTTATAAGACTATGAGTCATTCCCCAGTTGGTAAATGGGCAAAGGATATGAACAGGCAGTTTCGTGGTGAAATTGAAACTATATGTAGTCATATCAAAATGTTCTAAATAACTTTTGTTTGGGGAAATGCACATTAAAATAATTGAGATATCTCACACCTATCAGATTGGCTGAAATGATAGAAGGGAGAAATAACAAAAGTTGGAGAGGACGTAGAAAAATTAAGATTGTTGGTGGAGCTGTGCACTGATTTAACCATTTTGGAGAGCAGGCTAGGATTAAGCCCAAAGAGTTATAAGACTATGTCTACCCTTAGACCCAGCAGTACCACTCTTTGATCTGTTTCTCAAGGTGATCAGGAAAAAGGGAAAAGACCCTTTGTGCTCTCAAATATTTATAGCAGCTGTCTTTGTAGTGACAAAGAACTGAAAATTGAGCTGATACCCATCACTTGGGGAATGGCTGAACAAGCTGTCGTAAATGATTCTGATGGAATACTTCTGCGCTGTAAAAAATGATGCAAAGTGAAGTGCTCAGAACCAAAAGAATGCTGTATACAGTAACAGCAATATTTTTTGAAGAATAATTATGAACAGCCATATTATTCTGAGTATTATACTCAGATCAACTATAAAGGACCTATGAAGGAAGAGGCTATTCACCTCCATAGAAAAAGTCGATAAATAGAAGTAATGTAGTATGGTTTTACATGGATTTATAAATCTATGTTAAATGGTGGCCTTCACTAGTACTGGGTGGAGAGGGAAGGAGGAAGACATTTAATCTGGGGCTAATTATTATAAACACAACCTTCCCTACATATCTATCCACTGAAGATATACCATGTTATAACTAATGTATTGTAATGACAGTTACTCATCAAGAAAAACTCAAAAAGTGTGAGAAGTATATATACTAGTATATGTTTTTTATTCTTTTTTGATGGAAAAAATTGTAAGATTTTGCTTCTTTAAAAACAAGTATAATAATTATCTGGAAAATTTTTGCTCAAGTTGACTTTCTTTTCCCTTGAAATATGAGATATACTGTTTTTTGATCCCGTTAAATAGATAAGTATACTACAAATAGAGATGTTACATCAAAATTATTTAAGCTGAACTTTTTGTTCCCTAGTCCTTTTTCCAATTGTACTAAAAATGCCAGAAATTAAATATAAAAATTTTAAACACCAAATTAAAAAAAACTTAAGATTCAAAAAAGATTCTCTTTCACACAGTGTCAGAATAACTTAAGTATGTCTAAATACTGATTTTTGTTAGACGAAGAGAAATTGCAGAGAGAGAGCGTCGAGAGCGGGAACGCATTAGAATGATTCGTGAACGAGAGGAACGGGAGCGCTTACAGAGAGAAAGAGAGCGACTAGAAATTGAAAGGCAAAAACTAGAAAGAGAGAGAATGGAGCGCGAACGCTTGGAAAGGGAACGCATTCGAATTGAACAGGTGCATTCAGTAAAGCTTTTCATATTTGATAATTAATCATTTGACCGCTAGTAAAATTTACTTCGCTTGTAAGTCTGACATTAGGGCTTGAATTCAGCTACTGAATGTTATGTACTAGTTATCATTTTCAATGATAATAAAATACTTTTATAGTTGATTGGCAAACTGATAGTTGATAGACCTGTAGTACTGTGTCCACCTAACATCCTGATTTAGTTTTGGAGATGATACTGGAGATGCAATCTAAACTCTTGTCATTTTATAGTCACTTACATTTATATCTTAGTAAAATTGGGCAGTAATGATCGTAGCATCTTAAGGCTTGGAAGAGAAGAAAGGAGTTCTGTTCCTTAAACAAATGGTATCAAATGTAATACTTGGTTATATTTCATAGTCCATTTTAGCCAAATGAAGTTCATGAAGATTCACTTGCTTTAAAATTATATGCCCCAAACCATGTTAGTTAATTAATGATAAAACTGAAGCTAGAGCTCAGATCTCTTAAACTCATAATCCATTGTTCTTTTTATGCAGGTGTTAAATTTCGCTTAGTTTGAAATCTCTGTTTTGTCATCCTCTTTTAAGGAACGTCGTAAAGAAGCAGAACGTATTGCTCGGGAACGAGAGGAACTTCGAAGGCAACAACAACAGCTTCGTTATGAGCAAGAAAAAAGGAATTCTTTGAAACGTCCACGTGATGTAGATCATAGGTAGTTCCTCGCTTTCCTTTGCTCACTTGTTAGTATTGACCTTCTTCTCCATTGTGTCAGAAGTTAGACAAGTATTGGACGGATTGGGGTGTCAGTGCACGGTTCAGCACATTTCTGGAGCAGAATAATCGAGCCGTCCTGAGAGTGACTGTCACCATGCTGTTTGGTGCTTATTTGCATATCACTTGCTTATCCCTTGCAAAACTTATTTTTATTTTGCAAGAAAACCTATATACTAATTTTTCCCAAGCTTGTGTGTTACATTACATATTTAAACCTCCTAAATAAAAATGAATTAGTTAAAAATAAAATGTTCTTGTAGTGGTGACAGCTAGAAGGAGAGAATTAGCTGAATAAGTAGTCTTGGAGCACTGATCTTACCAAAGCTAAGTGCTCCAAGAACTGGAAGGTTTGAGGACCATTGACTAGAGAGAGCTCGTATTTCATATCTAAAGACATCACTGTGTTAAGTGAATGGATTATTTGTAGAGTATAACATAAAAGGAGGATACATCATATTTGATAGACATGAAAAATCCTGTGAAATGTCAGATTTGTGCATTCCGTTTTTCTTTTTCTTGTTTACTTTTCCATTTAAAAATAAATTTTTAATCCAACATTCTTCTCCCCACCCCTGCAAGGCGAGATGATCCTTACTGGAATGAGACTAAAAAACTGTCTCTAGATACAGATGCACGTTTCAGTCATGGATCTGACTACAATCGCCAACAGAACAGATTTAATGACTTTGATCATAGAGAGAGGGCCCGATTTCCTGAGGGTACAGCAGTACAGTCTTCATCTTTTGAAAGGTAGGTTTACAACAAAAGGCTTTCTTTGGCTTAGTTGTTTGGTGTGTGAACTTTATTGCTGCCAATTTTGTTTGAGTAAAAATTTTAACACAATATTTGATATTTAGGAATGATGTTTGTTTGCCTAATGAGACTATGATATAATATTTGAACAAAATTTAACAGATTGATAAAACAAATGATGGCATATGGTGGTCATTATTTCTATACTGTTGAAAAATTAATGGCAGTTACACTGAAGTGGGTTTTTTTTTCCTCTTTTGGGGGGGGATGTGGGGTGATGGCATCTGTGTATAGAGACTACTATTCCTGTGAGGCAAAAAAGTATGTGAAAGGTTGTCAACTACTGTGTATTTCAATTTCTTGTGGGTGCTGAGAAGAATTTCTTTTCCCAAAGAGTTTTATTTTGCTCAGTTTTCGTGGAAATGAGTCATTACATTATTACTTATTAATACTAGTGACTTTAGTGCTAAGCTAATTTTTAAAGAAGGCCATGTAGGTTATATGAAGAATTGAGAAGAGGCAGCAGTTATTTTGAGGGGGGAGGAAGGAGAAAACATTGAGTATGTTTCTGGGGGTGTTTTTTTTTATCTTTAATTCTTTCTGGGCAAGAAAAATTGAGATATTTAACTCTTTTCAAACTGTCAACAGGCGGGAGCGCTTTGTTAGTCAAGGTGAGGGGAAAAAAACACGTCCAACTGCACGGAGAGAAGATCCAGGGTTTGAAAGGTACCCCAAAAATTTCAGCGATTCCAGAAGAAATGAGCCGCCACCACCAAGAAATGAACTTCGAGACACTGATAGACGAGAAGTACGCGGAGATCGAGATGAGAGGAGGACGGTGATTATTCATGACAGGCCTGATATGACACATGGTAGACACCCGCGAGAGGGTGGCCCTAACCCTCCTAGGCAGACTAGTTGGAAGAACGAAGGTGGCATGAGCACTGAAAAACGGGATACGAGGTACTCACTGTATTTTGTGATGTTTACTGAGACTTGCTTTTCTTAACAGAGTTAACACTTGCTTTTGGACTTTGATGACCGAGATCCTGATTGCAGGCTTTTCTTTAAGGAGTGAAAGACCAGAGAGATCAGGAAGGGAAGTTTCTGGACACAGTGTAAGAGGTGCTCCCCCAGGGAATCGAAGCAGTGCTTCTGGTTACGGCAGCAGAGAGGGAGAAAGAGGAGTGTTAGGAGAAAGAGGAAGTGGTGGACAGGTAAGTATATTTCTAAACTTGGCATGAATTTTTTTTTTAGATTGCTCTTGAATTACAGACATTAACTTTAATTACATTAATAGCCTTAATTACATCCAATTAACATTGCCCTAGCCAGCATCATTTAACCGTAGTTGTTCAAGTCTAATCAGTTCTACTGAAAAACCCTGCTTTAATACATTTCATTTATTCACTATTTTTAATGTCCTCCAAAAACAAAGGTGTTCTCCATAATTTCTCCTACTGTGATTTTGTGGAATCAGTTAATGACATGAGTCATATTTCCTGTCTTGCATTTATAGTAAAGAAACTTCTGCCTTTGAGGAAATGTGTTACAATCAGTTCTCAGAGTATACTGCTATAACTTAGAGGGGTCCTCTGATTCTTTCTCCCACTTAGAGAAATTAATTGTGTTAAGTTTGTTTTCTTTATTTACCATGCCTTGGTAATGGAATCCACAACTTGAAACTCTTAAAGATGAGCAGTTTTTTTAGTGTTACTGTATGTTGAAAGATTCAGTTACTTTGAAAAGTTAGAAAATCTTTGAGAGTAGATTTAAGGGCAGATAGTTCTTGTTAGGCTGCCACACCCCAGAAAGTGCAAATACTACATCCTGCATGTCAGATATCCCAAACAAGTTAAACAGAGAATCAGACCTACTTGATCTCAGGACTACATCTTCCGGTTGTGTACTCCCCTTGGGATATGGTTACTGAGAATTTTTGAGATCTTCAGGAAAGGAGCAATCTTTGAATCACTTGCCAAGTACAAGTGATTTTATTTTGTTTTATTTCATTGGTATTTTTCAATTAAAATTTTAATCATTTGTTTTTTAAAATTTTGAGTTCCAAATTCTCTTCATCCATTCCCTCCACTCTCCTTAAGTTGGCAAGTAATTTGATATAGGTTATACATGAATCACTGCCATTTTAGATATCTGCTAGCTATATTAAGAGTGATAACATGCCCTGAAGCTGCCTCACTTAAAATGTAAATGGTACATCTCTGCCCTACCCCATCCCCATTCTCTGTAGCTTTTGTATGTTTTTGACACAGACCAATCACAGTGCTCTGGATAGGAAGTAGAGGGCAAAAAAGTGCTTCTGAGCAACTAAATTGGCAATACTGGCATGATCTCCTTAATTTTTCTTTAAAAAGAGGGTATCTTTTTCAGCATTATTCTGAAGATCGACATGTGGTTGAACGCCATGGGCGTGAAACAAGTGGACCAAGAAAAGAATGGCATGGTCCAAGTTCTCAAGGCAGTGGATATCATGACACAAGGAGAATGGGTGATGGCCGGGGAGGAGCAGGCATGATACCCCAGCATACAAGGTAAAATAACTCTTATTAATCTTTTTCTGTGTTTTTTTTTTCCTTCAGATACTGTTGAGTACCCACTATGTACAGTACATTTCTGCTAGCTCCTTTTTGGGGAAAGATTAAAAAAATTGAATGAAGGTACTGTCTTTCCCTTCATGGATTAATGTTTATTTCTTCTCATCAAAAGTTGACATTACTTTTATTTATTTAAACAAATATCTGTTTTTATTGATTTCTCACATTGGAAAGTGAATATTTATCCATGGATGAGGGAGCCATGCTCTCTAGATTTTTAATCTAACATTCCTTTTTTTTCCCCTACCATTCCTTAATTGGAAAAAAAAGTAGGAGTCTCACATTTTATCATTCCAGAAATTCCTAGAACACATTGAGAAACAACGTACTTACTAGGTCCTCCATGATTATCGTTGTAAATTATGTGTGTCAGCATAATGATAAAGAACTGACTGTAGAGCCAGGAAGACTGTTCTGTTCACTTTTCTCTCTTTGATATATGCAACTGTATGACCCTAAGCAAGTCACATAAGCTCTCGTTGCTCTTGGAATTCTTTGAGACTGGAAGTTGCTGCAAAGGTGCCAACCTGTATTTTAGTAGAGGAGTTTCCTTATTTGGGAGCTTCCTATTCTAGTGAAATCATAGTCTAGTACTTATTCCAGATAACGATTTTGTGTTCCTGTATACATAGAATTTTGGAAATGGAAGGGACTTCAAAGGTTGGCTGCTCCAAATTGTTTCCATATAAGAAACCTCCCTGTTGAACAGGTTATTTGTCTCATCTAGCCTTTGCTTAAAGACAGGAAGAATGTAGTGAGCCTTTGTCCCACCTTGAGTGTTAAGGAAGTGTTTTCTTAGATCAGACCTTGATTTGTGCTTCTGCAGTTTTATTCATTACTCCTATTACTGTCTTCTAGGGCCAAACACAACTCTAAATCCCTCAAGTCTTAACTTCTTCAGACATATCCTAGTTCTTTTGGCCAGTCTTTAGTGTCCATCTTACAATGTAGTGGCCAAATTTGGAAACAGTACTTCAGATATTACCTGACTAGCGAACAATACAACAGTACTCCCGCCTTCGTGGTCCTAAATACAGTAACTGTCAGGGCAGCTTAACGTTTTATTAGCTTTCTTGGCTGCCATGTCACATCGGTGACTAAGAGCTTTTAGTACACTACATCTTCCTGTTTTTTAAAATGAGCTGCTTTTAAGTCATACTTCCCATGTCTTAAACTTGTAAAGTTGTCTTTTTGACCCTTAAATTTTATATTTCTACTTATTATTTCATCTTACTATATTTGGCTCAGTATTGCTAACAATAACCTGTTCAAATATTTTCACATCTTGTTGCTCTCATACTATGTTAGCATTCATCTGAACCTAACCTGTGAAAACCCTACTGTCACAATATTTTTAAAACCAAATTCAGCATTTCTTTTCCCACCATAATCAGTTTTGACTTTTCATGTATTCACCCAAGGATTTTATCTCTTTCCTTTCTTCCTTCTTCATTCCTTGGTCTTCTTTACAGTCTAGCACCTCCATATTTGGACTAGTACAATAGCCAGTCTCCCTTCAAATAGTCTCTTTCCTATCATGTACTAATTTGAAAATGTGATTAACTTGTTTATAAAAACTTAAATGATGTCTCATAATTTAATAATAGGCAATGTGATATGGTAGAGAGCTGGCCTCAGGGTCAGAAATACCTGAGTTCAAAATATCCCTCTGAAGCATGCTGATCATGTGACCTTGGGCAAGTCACATAACCTCATTGCCTCTTGACAGCTAAAGCTATAAATCTCCAAGCAGGTACTGATATGCACTCACTGATAGAGAGAATTTCTCAAAGGAAGTGTCCTATTGATATAATTAAAGGTTTGGTGTCCCATTCCTCCCTGGCCAAAAAAACAAGTCTAAACTCCCCAGCATGGCATTTCAGTTGAAGACCTTTTGTAAACTTACCTTGTCCAACCTCTAGCCTTGTTTTCAGATTAGACAACAGAACTCTTCATTCTGTCTAGCCTAGTATATTTAACATCCTACAAATGCACCATGATCAGTTTTAACTTCAAATCTTTGCTTGTGTTCTTTCCTTCCATCTAAATCTTTTGCCATCTTTTAGGATCTACCTTCTCTTCTGTACAGCAGCTTAAACAAAAACTAACAGTTTCACAATCGTTTATCTTAGACTTCTCTGACTTATAACATTTATCTGTACCACTCATTTTAGAAATTATATGCTACCTTATGTTCAAATTTTTTTTAATGTATGTCTACTCTGCCTGTTTAAGTTATA
This sequence comes from Pseudochirops corinnae, assembly GCA_028646515.1. NCBI lineage: Eukaryota > Metazoa > Chordata > Mammalia > Diprotodontia > Pseudocheiridae > Pseudochirops > Pseudochirops corinnae. The sequence continues at coordinate 84,293,050 of CM053589.1, forward strand.
AAAACCAGGGGTGGTCTAAGTCCCATTTGTTTTGTATGTTTTTTGGTTCCCGTATAAGATTCTTGATATCTGGATGTATGTGCATTTGTGGATACTTTAAAAAAAATTTTTTTTCCAGTGCCTTTGTGGATACTCTTTAAAATGTTTTGTTGGGTTTTTTTCCAGTCTGATCTTTAACACTCTGTTAAAAATTTGTTTCCAGTAACTCATCACCAATTAATAGAATTGTGCAGATCACAGGCAATTCTATGCAAAGAGGAAGTGGCTCCGGATTTAAGCCATTTAAGGGAGGACCTCCAAGAAGATTCTGAAATCAGCTGCTTAACATGGTTTCAAGATAATTTATTGAAATCTCTTGTAAACTTTTAACAGACAAGTCAGAGGACAAATGACTTATCCAGGAGTTATTCAAACTCCTTTTCCCCCCTTTTCTTTCTTTTTTAAAAACATGATTGCTTTCCTCAATTTGAGAAAGTATTTTAATAGTTATGTTGTAATTTTAAATAGTTTTGTGTATCTTTTGAACATTTTATTCCTTGCAGCCCTAGAGTCCCATTCAAGAAGCAAAGAATATTGGAATGGAAACCGTTTTGTTTCAACACTGTGTGAATATGAAGAGTAGTTTGCAATTGTGTAATAGTCATTTAAGTTACCAGCATTAGCTCTGTGGTGTCAGGCTTTAGAGTTAGCTACTTTGTCACAAGATACATATTTGTGACCTCCATTTTGGAGGTTATACAAGCTAAGAAAAACATCTGCTGTCTAATTTGTAGAAAATAAAATTGTTTCTTGCATTTCCGAGTATTATGTAACCTATTTTTGCAGAAGGTACTGTTACATTAAGTGCATCTGTGTATCCTGGTAAAAATACTCCTTTTTGAAATAAACCTTCATATTCTGTATAGTTGCTTAAGTGTTGAACATTTTTAATTACATAATGAATGTATTTGGGTTTGTGTGGGAATATAGTTAAGTATAATGAGGCCTTGAGCTGTGAATGGAACTTTTTCTGAATTGTATCATTAAGTTTCTGGGTAATCAACCAGGAAACTATTATCTGATAGATAAATTCCATCTCTCATAATTGTTTTCCATGTTCCCAACTTTGTTGAGATGTGGAAGAAATTCAAGCTTGAAATAAGTGAATCCACTTGGATTTTATATGTAGGAAAATATTGTTGCCTTTGGTAAAAAAAATAAAAATTCACACCTAGAATTCTATGAGTCTTTGTGTTTACACTTTAGGTCAACATTACAATGTCCTATGACACTAATAGAGTCAAAACCAAAATTATAGTAGATGACCAATGTTCACTTATCAAGCTAGTTTGTCTTTTTAGGACTTAGGTGTGTCTGCTTAACTCTTTAGCTGAGCTCACCCTAGAAGAAAGAAATTTTAGTTACAGCAAAGTAACATATATCTACTGTCAATAGTATAATTTAACTCATCCAAAATGGAATTAAGCATCCTCAAAATTGTGCTCCTCCAGCACTGTCTCTATAACCCATGCTTAAAATCATATTTTCATGTAGAGAAAGAAGTCATTCATTTAGAGTTCTGTTGATTCTGTGTCTATAATCTCCTGCATAAAATGTTACAACAGATGATCTAAAAGATTTGTACACTAGTGATCTCTTAGTGTCAACATTTATAAAATCCTAAAATTATTTAATTTTTGTCACTTTGAACACTTAAACAAATAATGTACTTAGCACCTCATTTTAATTATATAAAATTTCTTGTTCTTTAATAAATGACTTAAAATCATGCAGAAGTAGTGACAGAGCTGAAACTAAAACTCTAGTCTTGACATCTGACCTGCATCATCTATCTACCTGTCTTGGCTATCCTGTAGCATTTGACCAATATCGCCTCCCATTCTTTTACTTAAAGTACATTTTGGCAGATATTTAGACTTCTGCAATATCTTCCTAAATAGTCTTAACTACTTCCAGCCCCTCCCCACCCATCTTTTAGACTGTAACTAGCCATGCTTTCAACTCAAATTTAGTCCTCTCGTTGCAGTACCTTATAGTGGTCTCCCATTGTCTGTAGCCAGCTGGCAACCTTTTAAAATGGTATCACCACCTACTGCAAGCACTTTCTATAAGTATAGTCTGACTTGATGTGTAGCCAGGGAGAAGCAGGAAGTCTTTTTTTAAAAGCAATTTTGTCAGATAAAGAGTTTTGCTCCCTCACATCTACCTTAGATCTGACCTGATCATGTCTCTTGACCAGTTATAAGAAACATGAAAATGTGAGAGAATACTGAAGATAATCTTGTCTTGGGGTGCTGCTGGTGTGTTTAAAAGTATGGAATTCTTAAAAGTTATTCCAGACCTTTTCCTCTCTCTTCAAGCCTCCCATGGCACCACCTCTCAGTGGAAGACTCATGCAGTAGTCTTTCCTTTATCCTGATTGCTGCCTCCAAACACCTGTTTTCCCTTACTTGGTTGTATTGTGAAAGGCTACCCTGCACCAGAGCTGGCATTGGCTTTGCCTAGAAGTCCCTTTTCCTGTTGCCTAAGGGGCTTCTGGCTGACTCCTTGTGTAAGTCCAGAGTGGAAGAAGTTAAATGTAATTTTATGTTTCTTGATCACTACTCTCTCAGGTGCCAGGCTCTCTGTTTTGGAGACATAGGTATGTCCGAGCTGGGCACTCTGCTGTTCAGGCAGCACCAAAACTACCACATACATTCAAATGCTAATTCCTGTGATTATTTATTAAAGAAGCTTTTTAGTATGTGTGAGGTACTATGATGTATTTCCTTGCTGCTTTGGGTTTGGATTCAGCAAAAATGTGCAAAATTTGAAATTTATTTCAAGGTATATTTTAATAATTTCTTTTATAGAATTTTTTTAAATTCAGTTTTATTTTTGGTTCTGAATTTCCTGTCTCTTCCTTGCCCTCTACCAGTAGAGAAGGTGAGAAAAATGACCTATTATAAATACATATAGTTATGCAAAATACATTCTTGCATTAGCCATGTCAGAAAAGAGAAAAGTCTTCAGGCTGCTCTCTCTGAGTCCAGATAGCATGTTTGTTTCATTGTGAGTCCTTTTGAATGTTGGTTGATCACTGTGTTGATCAGAGTTCTCAAGTCCTTCAAAGTTGATTATCCTTATGGCATTATCTGGTTACACTTACCACACTTTGTACTGTTTGTTTTTTTCTTTTTTCTTTTTTTTGCTTTTTGGAGGGGGTAAGGCTGTGCAATTGGGGTTGTGACTTGCCCAAGGTCACACAGCTAGTTGTGCGTTAAGTGTCTGAGGTCAGGTTTGAACTCAGGTCCTCCTGACTCCAGGACTCGTGCTCTATTCACTGCGCCACCTAGCCACCCCATTTTGTATCATTTCATACCAGTCTTCCCAAATTTTTCTATTTTAGCAATTCCTATTAGCACAATAAAGCATCAGCTTTGAGTACATATTGGGCATCTCAATGTTACTGATTTTTGAAGAAGTATTTCACGAAGACCAGTGATTTGTAGCCTTATGCTTTTATTACAGATTTTTATCAAAAACATCAATATGATTATAACTAAAATTGCTTATATTTAAGTTAAATTCATAAAGTATAAAATTTTATCGTTGACCTCAACATTATCAATCAGTCCTAAACATTCTCACCTTAGTTTTTAAGTGAGACGTCTCTTAGGTGTTACCTGTTCTGATTGTTTCTTTTCGGTGTCCTTTGCTTATTCTTCATCCATGTCTCAGTTCCTTTGCATGGGTGTACCTTAAGTCTCTGTCTTGTCCCTTTTCTGACTTGTTCATTCCATTAGTTTGTTTATCATCTTTAGGCAGATGATTTTGAACTATGCATATCTAACTAATATCTCACCTAAGCTTTAATCATCAGACATCTGCTGAGCTTTGCTTTGCATGGCCCAGCAGCTTCCATTTCTCCTCCAAGACTCCCTATTTCTGTAGAGGGCACCAGTTAGACATTTATTAAGTGGGAACTATGTGCCTGGCATTGTGCTAATCACTAGATCATCAACGGTGGATGTACAGATTCATAACCTCAGTTATTCACAACTCTTTCATCCATATCCCCCTGTAGCCAATCAGTTATCAAATCTTGAAGTCCTTAATTGGTTCCCTTGACTCCTTTTACTTTAATGCATTTTCCATACTACTTGTAAAGTTATTTCTCAAGCACTGGGCAATCACATCATTTCCCCATTATTCTGCTGCTCAAGAAGTGACTTCCTGTTGCATTTGAGCTAAAATACAAAATCTGGTTTGGTTTTTTAAACCTTTCACAAATTGCTCCTGCCAGCATTTTCAGGTGTGTTTCTTTCAGCCATCTTTCATGTTCTTTCTGCTCTAGCCAAAATGGCTTTCTTAGTTTTTCTATATACCTGATACTCCATCTCTTCTTTGCACCTTTTCACATCTCTTCCCTGATACCTGGAACACTCTCCTTCTTCCTTGTAGGATCCCTAGATTTCTTCTGTGAATTTTTTTTCCAATTTGGTCACTGTAGATTTAAATTTATCTTTTACCTCTCTAATTTCATTTTTAAAATCCCTCTTGAGATTCTCCAAGAATGCTTTTTGGGTTGGAGACCAATTCACATTTCCTTCTGTGGTCTCCAGTGTGTGTGTAGAGTCCGTGTTGCCTTCTGAGTTTGGTTGTTCTTGCTCACTATAGAATGATTTGATGGTTCTAGCCTTTGCAGTTTCCTTCTTCCCCATTGTAGTTGCCTACATCCTGTATTTTTAGAGTGGATATCTGCTTCCGGGGTGCAGGAGTACTGAGTTTCTCACGCTGGGAGGTAGAGGTTTGGTTGTTGACTTCGTGAGCTGTGGACTCTGAGTATGTAGACTGAGGCCAGGGCCAGGATTCTCGGTGTTTCTCCTGAGTTACCTGAGGCTCACAGAGTAACTTATGGGGGGGGAGGGGGCGGGGAATGGTCTGTTTCAGGTTTCCACCTGCTTCTCAGGCAGGCTCACTGTAGTAGAAGGACGGGGCTGTAGTTTGCTGATTGGCCAGGTGGTTCTAAAGCACACCTGGGCTTTTGTTGTTAGAGCTTGCTGGCTCCACCCACCTGGGCTTCGGCTCCATGCAGTCTCCCTTCCCCCTTCCTCAGCTATTTCCAAGCCTGGGGCTGTTTACACTTACGCAAGAATGTACCCTAGGTGGGGATTTTACCTCTTGATTTTTTGTGTCAGGGAGGGGGATGAGAGCCCCTAGATTTCATTCCTCCATCCCACTGATCTCTAGATTTCTTGAAAGCACAGGTTGTGCTATTTCCTATAGGATCCTCAGCCATATCCTGCCCCTAAAGCCCCCCTCTCCACTATCCTCAAAAAACTTATTTTTGTCTACTGAGCATATATTTTCTATATATTTCAATTTGTGCATGCTCTTTCTTGTAGAAGGCAAATTCCTCGAGGGCAGATTGTTTTCCAGTTATCTTGGAATATGGTGTCTGTTGTCTCTCACCTTCTAAATCTGTCTGTGAGCTCTTTATCCATTCTTAGTAATTTTTCTTTTTTTTCATGCTTATAGCATGTGTTTCTCCATTCTCCTTTTTCCCCTCCTCCCACTGCCCTGCATTGTAATATTTCATAAAATTCTTTGAAGGTTAGTGGAAAGAACACTGGACCTGGAGTCAGGAAGACCCAAATTAAAAGCTCACCTCACCCACTTTCTTACTTTATGACCCTGGGCAAGTCATTTTGCCTCCATTTCTTTGACTCAATTTTCTTGACTATAAAATGGTGGTAATAATAGCACCTACCTCACAGGTTATCAAGATCGAGTTAGAGAATCACAAAAGTGATTAGCAAGTGCCTGGCACATATTGTATGCTATATAAGTTAGCTATTACCAGAATTATCATATTTACTGCTGAATTACATTACTATTTTCTATTGCATGAACATGCAATGATTCATTTAACAATTCCCATGTAGATGAATGTAGAAGATTAATAATGTCCCACATCATTTTTGTATACTCAAAGTTAATAACTTAAAATTTTTGCCCATCTTAGAACTTTTTCATTATGAATTAGAAAATTATCAATAAACATGAATATTTCCATTGACAGAGACCAGGAAAAGAACATCATGTATTAGATTATGAACCTATTACAGAATGTTTCTAATGAATTTTTATTTATGTCTGATTTTTATGCGACTTAAAAATTTTCTTTATATTCTTCATTCTCCACCTTCCTGAGACATCCCTAATAATTTTTTTTAAAGTGAAGAAGAAAAATTTCTAAACCAATTAGTAGACTGAAAAACTCTGAAAATAATTGTAATGCAGGTGTCTTTGGGAACAAGCTTGCTCTTTGTAATTTCACAACTATAATTTTCAGTTGTTTTATGTTCCTTTTATCCTTTTGTTTTAGTCCTTGTGTATATTGTTTTCTTATTTACCTCACTTTGCATTAGTTCATTTAAATCTTCCCATGTTTCTCTGTATTCATCATTTGTTTCATAGGCTACAGTAATATTCTATTATATTCTTGTATCACAGTTTGGCGAGCCATTCCCCTACTGCTATATGTAATCCATGGATTATGTGTGATACTTCTGTTTAAATCATTTTTCCCTTCAGTATCCTTTCTTTCTCTCTCCTAGACAGCCACCCCATATAACAAATAATATTTTTTAAAGACAAAAGAAAGGGAAAAATCAGCATACCTGATAATACAGTGAAAAAATTGAAAATACATGCAAGATGCCATGCTCTGGAACTCCTATGCAAAAGGATGGAATGGGAAGGTTGGCTTCTCATATCTTTTCTTTGAGCCACGCGTGTTCTTTGTAATTTCACAATATTCACTTTTAATTTTTTTGTAGTTTTTCTTTCCATTTACATTGTTGTAATCATTATGTATATTTTATTGGCTGTTTATTTTTCCCTGCATTGGTTCATGTCAACTTTTCCATGTTTATTTATATTAATCATATTTGTCATTTCTTACCCAGTAATATTCCACTGCATTCATATGCCACAATTTATTTAGCTATTCCCCAATTGATGGGCATCACTTTGTTTCCAGTTATTTTCTATCACAAAAAGTGCTGCTATAAATATTTTGGTTTATATGGGGACTCTCTTATCTATAACCTCCTTGCAGTATAAACCTAATAGTAGATATATTCCTGTTTTAATCTTTTTATTTGCAGAATGCCAGATTGCTTTCCAAAATGGTTGTACTGATTTATAACTCTACCAACAATACACTAATGTTCCTGCCTTCCCACGATCCCTCCTCCATTGACTATTCTCATGTTTGTAATCTTTGGCAGTTTGCATGGTATGAGGTAAAACCTCTGGGCTGTTGTGATTTAAATTTCTTGTATTAATATTGATGTGAAGCATTCCTTCATATGGTCATTAATAATTTGCCATCCTTCCTTTGAGAACTGTTCATTTTCTCTGATCCCCTTTGTATTGGGGGAGTGACTTTTGGTTATATGTGTGTATATATGTAATAAATTATTAATGTGCATTATATATAAAGTAAATTAATATCCACATGCTACTACATAAGGTCACATTTCCATTCAGAATAGAGTGTGTGGTGTAAAGTGTTAGTACAAGCCTGATTTCTGTCAGACTGTTTTCCAGTTTTCCTAGTAATATTTATTAAACAAGCAGTTCTTTCCTAAATAATTTCTTTTTTTCCAGTTTATCTTACTGGGCTACTGTGTTTTGTTGTTTCTGATTATTCTTTGTCTAATCTGTTAGGTGGCACAATGGATAGAGTGCCTGACTGGAGTCAGGAAGACTCATTTTCTTGAATTTAAATCCGGTCTCAGGTGTTAACCTGTGTGACCCTGGACAAGTCACTTAACCCTGTTTGCCTCAGTTTCCTCATCTATAAAATGAGCTAGAGAAAGAAATGGCAAGATACTCTAGTATCTTTGCCAAGAAAACCCCAAATGGGGTCACAAAGATTTGGACATAACATGACTGAGCAAGAAATCTCTTCCATTGACTCATTTTTTAAAAAACCATTACCAGATAGTTTTGATGACTGTTACTTTATAATACAATTTGAGGTCTGAAAGTACTGTTCCCCATTTCCCATTTCATTATTTCCCTTGATAATATTCTACATATTTTTCCAAAGGAATATTATTATTTTATCAAGTACTACAAAGTATCGCTTTGACAATTTTATTGGTATAGCATTAAAAAATTATAAATTAACATTGGTAGTATTGTCATTTTTTATGATTCACATAACTCATTCAAGAGCATTGAATATTCCTCCTACCATTCAAGTTTTTTAATTTTTTAAAAGAGAACTTTATTTGCATATCTACGAGTATTTTTTGTGCTTCAGTCAATTATCTCTAAATATTTTATGCTTTTTGTAGAAGACTTTTCAACATGAAAGATGCCTTTGCTCCCTGTGGTGCCCTCACCCTGGAAGATCCTTCCACCTCTTAAACCCTCTTCTCTAATTGCTGAGTTCTTTCCTGAACTTCAGTTTTGAGGAAGTCGCCAGGTCTGCCATGCTCATTCCTTTACAACTCTCCCTGGTTGTCTCTGTTGACTTTTCTTGACTTCTCTTCTATGCCCCTACTTGTTTCCTTTTCCCCTCTCCCCACAGCTTTTCACCACCCCTTTAAGTATTATTTTACACTACTTGAATGTAAACTCTGATTGCAGAGACATTTTTTAAAATTCCCAGCATTTAGCACTGTATTCCCCACATTTAGCACTTAATAAAAGCTAATTAACTTGACTCAATCTCTATTTGGTCATTTTGCCTTTATGACTCTTGAGCAAGATATTTTGGCTTCTTTGAGCTGATTTCCCCAAATGTAAAAATATGTATCAAAACATTTCAATTTAATTGTGTTCTTAATCCATTTTTCAAGGCCTTGCCTTATATTGAAATTTTTTTGATAATTTTTAAAAATTGTTTTAGAAAAATCTTTTTCCCCCTATGATTTTGTTTTATTTTGTGTTTAAAAGGAGAATACATCTGTTACTTTAATAATGAGATATGTAAAATTCACAATGAGTTTCATCGTCTTCATTGTTATTCTGGTCCATGGTAACAAAATGTGTCTTAGTTCCAAGTGTCACAATAGCTCTTGTCTCAAAAGTTGAGACAATTATAATGTACTTAATTCAGCCAAAAGCTATCTATATAGATCCCAAATCTATCTTTCTATCCATAATATGTATATACATACCACTGAGCATACCAAAATTATTCATTGAAAGTACATACTCTTAATTTGACCTGTTATTTTAATACACATTTGGTTAGGAATCTTCATATAAATGTGGATCATTTTAGTAAACTTTCATTCTTGATGGTTTTTATACACTTTCCAAATTGAAAAGATAAAGATTTTCCCCCAGTTACATGCAAAAACAATTTTCAACATACATTTTTAAGATTGAGTTCCGAATTTTTTCCCTCCCCACCCTCCTCACTGGAGGAGGCAAACAATTTGATATAGGTTATACAGTGTGTAATTATGCAAAACATTTTCATACTAGTCATGTTGTACAAAAAACCAAAACCATCAAACAAAATAAAGACCAAAGAAAGTTTTTCAAAAAGTATGCTTCAATCTCTGTTCAGACTCCATCAGTTCTTTCTCTGGGCATGGATGGCTTTTTTCATCATATTTCCTTCAGAGTTGTCTTTTGTCATTGTATTGCTCAGAATAGCTAAGTCATTCACAGTTGATCATCATACTATGTTGCTGTTAATGTGTACAATGTTCTGGTTCTACTTTCATTTTGTATCATGTTAGTCTCCAGGTTTTTCTAAGAGCATCTTAACTCATTGTTTCTTATTTCACAATAGTATTCTGTCATGATCATATTTCATAAATTGTTCAGCCATTGCCCAATTGATGGGCATCCCCTCAATTTCCAGTTATTTGCCACCAGAAAAGAGTTGCTATAAACATTTGGGCATAGTTCCAGAATTGCTCTACCATAATGATTGAATCAGTTCACAACTCCACCAATGGAGCATTGGTGTCTCTTCCCACATCTCCAACATTTATTATTCTACTTTTCTGTCCTATTAGCTCCTAATAGGAGTGAGGTAGGTTTTACCTATCTTGGTGTTTACTCTTCTCGATATTTTTAATTCACATTTTCCCAATCAGATCATTTTTTTCATATGACTGGATAGCGTTGATTCATCTAAAAACAGAATTCATAGGTTCTGATCATTTGTCAATTGGAGAATAGCTCTTATTTTTATAAATTTGACTCGTGTATTTGAGAAATGAGGCCTTTATCACAGAAACTTGCTTCAAAAATTTTTTCAGTTATGATTGCTAAATCCATTTCCCTCCATCCTATTTCCTATCTTTTAATTTTATTCCCTCTCTCCTTTCACCCTATCTCTCCTCCAAAGTGTTTTGCTTCTGATTGTTACCTTCCCAATCCACCTTCCCTTCCTTGAGTATCCCCACGCTTTCTCTTATCCCCTTGCCCTCCTGTTTTCCTGTAGGGTAAGATAGATTTCTATACCCAGTTGAGTGTGAATGTTATTTCATCTTTGAGCCAATTCTGATGAAAGTAAAGTTCAAACATTCCCTGCCACCTCCTCCATCTTCACCTTCATTGTAAAAACTTTCTTGCTCTTTGATGTGAGATAATTTGCCCCCATTCTACCTCTTCCTTTCCCTTTCTCCCAGTGCATTTCTCTTTCTCATCTCTTAGTTTTATTTAATATATATATATGTGTGTGTATGTGTGTGTGTGTGTGTGTGTATATATATATATATATATATATATATATATATATATATATAGTTTTAGTTTTCAACATCCACTTCCATATAATTTTGAGTTCCAAAATTTCTCCCCATCTTTTCCTTTCCCCCACACAAAGGTGGCTTGTATTTTGATACAGGCTTTACATATGCATTCATATTAAACTTATTTTCACATTAGTCATGTTGTTAAAGAAGAATTGGAACCAATGGGAGAAACCACAAGATAGAAAAAAAGAGCAAATAATATGCTTTTATCTGCATTTCAGACTCTGTAGTTCTTTTTCTGTATGTGGACAGCATTTTACATCATGAGTTTTACTTTTTATTTATTTTTTGGCTTTTTGAAGCAGGGAGGGTAAGGCAGTTGGGGTTAAGTGACTTGCCCAAGGTCACATGGCTACTAAGTGTTAAGTGTTTGAGACCAGATTTGAACTCAGGTCTTCCTGACTTCAGGGCTGCCCTTCCATCATGAGTCTTTTGAAGTTGTTTTAGATCCTTGGGTTGCTAAGGAGAGAGAAGTCTATCAAAGTTAGTCATCATACAGTGTGGCTCTTACTGTGTACAGTGTTCTCCTGGTTCTGCTCACTTCACTCAGCATCAGTTCCTATAAATCTTTCCAAGTTTTTCTAAAGTGTACCTGCTCATCATTTCTTATAGCACAATAGTATTCCATTTCATTCATATGCCACAACTTCTTCAACCATTCCCCAAATGATGGATATCCCCTTAGTTTCCAATTCTTTGCCATCACAAAAAGAGCTGCTATAAAAAATTTTTGTACCTGTGGGTCCTTTCCCATTTGTATGTTCTCTGAGATACAGACTTAGAAGTGGTCTTAATTTTATTTTTAAAAATATTATCCCATCATATTCAACTCACATCTGTGCCCTCTGTCTATACATACTGCTATGTGTCCTAATAATGAGAAACTTCTTATGTGTTACAAGTATCATCTTCCTAAGTAGGAATGTAAACAATTTAACCTTATTAAGTCCCATATGATTTGCCCTTCCTGTTTACCTTTTTAGGCTTCTCTTGAGTTGTATTTGGAAGTCTTATTTTCTATTTAGCTCTGGTCTTTTTATCAAGAATGCTTGAAAGTCATCTATTTCATGGAATGTCTGTTTTTTTCCCCTGAAGGATTATACTCAGTTTTGCTGGGTAGGTAATTCTTGGTTGTAATCCTAGCTCCTTTGCCCTCCAGAATACCATCCTCCAAACCCTCTGATCCTTTAATGTAGAAGCTGCTAAATCTTGTGCTATCCTAACTGTGGCTCTACAATACTTAAATTGTTTCTTTCTGGGTGCTTGCAATATTTTCTCTTTAACCTGAGAGCACTGGAATTTGGCTATAATATTCCTGGGAGTTTTTATTTTGGGATTTCTTTCAGGAAGTGATCAGTGGATTCTTTCAATTTCTAATTTACCTTTTTTCTCTAGAATATCAGGGCAGTTTCCCTTGATAATTTCTTGAAAGATGACGTCTAGGCTCTTTTTTTGATCATAGCTTTCTGGAAGTCCAATAATTTTTAAATTCTCTCCTGGATCTGTTTTCCAGTCAGTTGTTTTTCTAATAAGATATTTTACAATGTCTTTCTTTTTTTTTTCATTCTTTTCATTGTTTCTTGGCTATCTCTTGCCCAATTCTAATTTTTTTCTTTTTTAAAATTATTTATTTTTAGTTTTCAACGTTCACTTCCGTAAGTTTTAGATTTTCTCCCCCTCCCTCCTCAAGATGGCTTGCAATCTGATATGAGCTCTACACATACATTTCTATTAAACATATTTTCACTTTAGTCATGTTGCATAGAAGAATTATAAGGAATGAGAAAAACCATGGGAAAGAAAAATAAAACAAAAAAAAATAGTTTGCTTCATTCTGCATTGAGATTCCATAGTTCTTTCTCTGGATGAGGCTGGCATTTTCCATCATGTGTCTTTTGGAATTGTTTTAGGTCCTTGCATTACTGAGAAGGGCTAAGTCCATCAAACTCAGTCCTTGCCCACTTTGACTTTTACTGTGTACAATGTTCTCCTGGTTCTGCTCCCTTCACTCAGAATCAATTCATATAAGTCTTTCTAGGTTTCTCTGAAGTCTGCCTGTTTATCATTTCTTATAGCATAGTAGTATTCCATTACATTTATATACCACAACTTGGTTAGCCATTCCCCAATTGATGGGCATCTTCTTGATTTCTAATTCTTTGCCACCACAAAAAGAGCTGCTATAAATATTTTTGTGCATGTGGGTCCTTTCCCCATGTTTGTGATCTGTTTGGAATACAGACCTAGTAGTGATATTGCTGGATCTAATTTTTAAGGAATTAATTTTCTTCAGTGTGGTTTTGTACCCTCTTTTCCATTTAGCGAATTCTATTTTTAATGAGTTTTTTCTTCAGTGAGTTTTTGCATCTCTCTATTTGGCCAATTTGCTTTTTAAGGAGTTTCCTTTTGTGAATTTCTGTATATATTTTTCTATTTGACTGTTCTACTTTTCTTTGCTTTTTTTTTTTGGAGGGAGGAAGGCAGGGCAATTGGGGTTAAGTGACTTGCCCAAGGTCACATGGCCAGTAAATGTTAAGTGTCTGAGGCCAGATTCGCATTCAGGTCCTCCTGATTCCAGGGCAAGTGCTCTATTCACTGCACCATCCAGCCACCCCCTGACTGTTCTACTTTTCAAGGCATTCTTCTCCTCAGTGGAGTTTTGTACCTCTTTTACCATTTGGCCTATTCTGTTTTTTAAGATGTTATTTTCTTAGAATTTTACTGTGTGTCTCCTTTACCAATCTGTTGCCTCTTTTTTTCGTAATTTTTTTTTGCCTCACTCTCATTTCTCTTCCCAATTTTTCATCTACCTTTCTTATTTGATTTTTAAAATACTTTTTGAGCTCTTCAATGGTCTGAGACCAATTCATATTTTTCTTGGAGGATTTGGATGTAGGAATTTTAACTTTGCTGTCTTCTTTTGAATGTGTGTTTTGATCTTTCTTGTCACGATAGTAACTTTCTATGATCAGAATTATTTTCTGTGTACTCATTTTCCCAGTCTATTTCTTGACTTTAAACTCTGATAAAGTGGGACTCTATTTCCATCTTGGAGGGCACACTGTCTCAAGCTTCAGCTTGTGCAGCTGTTTTCAGAGATACTTCTAGGCACTTGTAAGTTTTCAGTTTTTCCAAGGTGGTATTATCTAAGGGGAAGTGTGTTTATTACACTCTTGGCCTGTGTGCTGAACTATGAGCTACCACCAGCACTTTTTTCTGCCCTGGAACTATTGTGAGAGTTACTGCTCCAGTGTGGTTGCAAGCTTTGACATGTAATATTGTTCCTCCTCACCCTGAGACTTCCACCCAGGCCTGCGATCCATATCTAAGCATTAGGAAAGCAACAGAACCCTGCCCTCAGTGCCATCAAAGAGACTCCTTTAATCTCTTTCTGATCAGTTTTTTTACCTCCTTGCCATCTGTGGGCTGGGAGTTCTGGAAGCAGCTACTGCTTGCTTCACTCTCAAGTTCTGCTCCTGGTTTACTGAGGCCGGGTCTGTGCTGGCCCAGACTTTACTGGACTGTGTTCTACTCTCACCCCAGTGCAACAGACCTTTCCTGCCAAACTTTTAGATTGTCTTGAACTGTAAAATTGTTTAACCCTGTCCTTTTGTGGTTTCTCTCACTCCAGGATTTAATTTTAGGGTATTACTTTGGAGGAAGGGTTTGGGGTAGAGCTCAGGAGAGTCTTTGCCTTCTCTCCACCATCTTACCTCTGTCCCTAAGAAAGGATTTTTACAGAGTATTGTTAACTGAGAAGTATTGACAAATTTCCTTTCAAGTAAGGACTTTTGATCGGATAAATAATTTATTTCTTAATATTTCCAATTAAAATTAAAAAGGATTATTTATATGCTTCCACAATGCATGATTTTTTTCTCCCATATTTTCCCAGGAAGTAAATTGTTTTGAGAATGGGCTTTTGCATTTTTTACACAGACTATTTAATAGGTGACATGATGAAGTATCTTCCTAGTTACATAGTACCCATCCCATGGGATCTTCAACTCATCTTTACAGGCAAGCTATTCTTGAATGTGTTATTTTGTCTAGAAAATCAGTAAAACATTAAGTTCCTACAATGAACCAGTGACTGTACTAGGCACTGGGAATTCAAAAGAAAAATGAATCCATCCTTGCACTCAACAAATCTTACTCTGATTATTACTATTATCACTGTTAGTTATTATAGTTGTTACTGTTTGATCCAGGGAAACAACAGGACTATAGGAGCAGAGCTGGAAGAGACCTCAGAAGTTATCTAATTCAGCTGACTCATTTTACAGATAAGGAAACTGAGGTCCAGGGAACTTAAGTGACTTGCTTGAAGTCATACAGGTAGTAAGCATCAAAAGCAGAATTTGAACCTATATTCTCTGATACCCCAACCACTGGGTTTTCCTCTGTATCTCCCTGTCATGTACATATTTAAGCATATACAACATATAGAACTTGAGGGCTTATAGCTTCACCAACATTGAATTAATGTCCCTGTTTTCTAGTCAGTTGGTCACTCTCAAAGCCAGGTCTTCCTCTTTACAAGCGGCCAGCATATCCACTGTGTCAAACTGCCTTTCCTATATCATATATGTGTAATTCATCTACTAGCATATCTAGTCTATTAGATTCCTTTTTTATTTTTGCTTTATTTTTGGAGGTTGGGGTTAAGTGACTTGCCCAAGGTCATGTGGCTAGTAAGTGTTAAGTGTCTGAGGTCGGATTTGAATTCAGGTCCTCTTGACTCCAGGACCAGTGCTCTATTCACTGTGCCACTTAGCTGCCCCTAGATTCCTTTTTTATACTAAAGTATCATACTCCAATTATGTTATTATTCCTCTTTTAAATCATATCTAACTCATAAGTAAATTAGTTGAAATTTATATCTTTATATTTATCTACCTTCACAAATTCCCGTTCTGATGTTATATTAACCTTAGAGATCACCCTGAATTCTCAAAGGTTATGCCAGTGGATCATAAGCTCAGGAAGGTTCTGCCATGCTGGAAGGGCTTCAGTGATGGCCCTGAAAACAGATTGAGTTTATTTTTTGAGGAACATGATGATACATGAGTGTCAGTCATGCAACTAGTAATGAAAAAAAAAAAAACTTGCCCAGGAAATCCATGGAACGAAAATTTTAAAATATTCTAAACCATGTGGTCTTATTTCCCAGAGTGGTGGCAAAGAAAGCAAAAGGAGCTAAGAATCACACAAAGACTTCAAATTAATATGGTATTTTAAATGTGAAATCCTTGTCCAATGATCACTGAGTAGATATATTGCTATAGGCGCTTACTTAAAACAATTGAAATACTTGGTATAAATGAACCCAGAAGAAAGGTCGTAGCTAAATAAAAGATTCACAGGCATTTCTTGGAGAGGCAAAGTAGAGCTGATAGAATGGGTGTTATCATATAAACAGGAGCTATAGGAAACATTTCATGGGACACTTGGTCATCATGGATTGCAGTACTGATTAGTGTAAAAAGTTTGGGAGACAATTTCTGGGTAAGTAATAATTTTATTATGGCTAGCAAGTAATTAATAAAAGGATTGGTTATCTGGCTGTTTCTCATAAACCAAAGATCATGGCAGCCTATTGACCCTTATATGCCTTGGGAAGAGTGACGATTCCTGTTCCTGAAGATGGCAATCAACTTTGATTAGTTAACAATTAGTGAGAAGAACGGATATAATGAGAGGTGGGTCTACTCTAATGAGGGGCTGGGGGAATTATTCTGATCACCTAGACCACCCCTTCCTAGGGCAAATCTAGATGAAGGGGGTCCACCTCCACTGAGATCTGTTCAGCCAGATTTCACTAAACTGAAATCTCCTTTTTAATCAGATATGGTTTCAAACAATGCAATAAATTTTCCCCACACTATGATCTTATGAACTCCAAATCAGTAACATCTATTTCAGTGTGTGTGTTAAATCAGGTTTAAAGAAATGGTGATAATGTGTTAACACAAAGTGAAGGTTTCCTCTAGATCTCAACTAGTAGAAATACAGAATTTTTGGACCCTGGCAAATCTTCACACCTGATCAATACAGTGGCCAACCATGACTCTTGTAGACTGATCATGAGGCATACTTCCCATCTCTTGACAAAGTTAATGGACTCAAGCTTCAGTGAGACATACATTTTCAGATATGACCAATATGTGAATTTTGTTTTCCTTGACTATGCCAATTTGTTTGTTATAAGGAGAGGTTTCTCTTGGGGGATGGGAGAGAATTAGGGGCAAGAGTAGCTAGTGATAGCCAGAATCAGGAAAAAAAAAATAAGGAAAAGAGCTTCAGTGAAGTTTTTTTCTTTAATATACAAGAGATCAGAAGGAGATACAGAGACAAGCAACTCAGCTTGTTAATGTGATGAATTGATTATAAGCTATAAAAAATGCTATAATGAGATTTGTGGTTTCATAGAAAATCCACTTTTTCTCTTCTTTGCATACGGCAAAGTTCAAGGTTAATGGTGTTTGCCAATTTCAGAATAATACAAAATTAAACATTAAAAAAATGTTAGGAGAGGGTTGAAGGGTCAGGAGAGAGCAGAAATTGTCAGGGTGCTGATACCAGAAACTTGGACTCCTGCATTTAGGGTAGATTGAATTCAACCAGTGGAAGTCACTTACTAGCTAAGATTTGCACCTGTTAAGAAACAGCAGTCTAGCTACTAGGTATCTAGGTTGTCCTCATAGTTCTGAGCATTCTTACAAGTTAATAAGCAAACTTCATAATTTTTGGTGACATTAACAACCTGTAATAACTGTAATACTTCATTGCTAAGAGGGTGTGTGGTGAGTTGTGGATTTGGAGTTGACTTGGGTTCAAATTCCATTTCTGGTGCTGTGCTACAGTGAAGCAACAATCTACTCTGTGCCTCATGGGACTTGTCCCCATAGGAGACACGGGAAATAGTATGAAACCTAAAAGGGCAATTCTTATGATGGCAGGAGGGTCAGAGGAGAGGTAAAACAGGAAGGAAGTGGACATATGGTCCTGCTGCTGGCTTGGCAGTAGGATGAAGTGCCTAGAAGGGGAAGCTGGGACTACCAGATACTGTCTATAATTTTGCTCAAATTATCTATAGCTTCGGGGGAAGTTATTAACTTAGATCCTCTTTGCATTCCATTCATTACTTACACAACTTAAACACCAAAAGGAAAAATCTGACTACTTCTATATCAGTGAGCCATTGTTAAAATGACACCAATTATGACTATAATCTAGATCTCTTGAATAAATTGAAATTTATGTGATTTTAGTTCCTGGTTGTAGCATTAAACTTTCTGTACTAAAATTTACTTCAGGAGGGATTCATTCTGATGAAAACGAATTCGTTATTAACTCTTTACAAGGTCAGTCTTCTGGGTTCTCTGTTCCTTAAACAAAATGTATGTGTGCCCTATTACAAACCCACCACTGCAGTTATAAAGCTGATTGTTGATGTGTTAATTCATTCATTGGTTTTGGTATAGAAAATTCTTACAGGATCAAGAGGCTTTTGATATAACATGTCCAAAAAAGAATCACAGTGAATTAGGATAATTTGTGCTAAAAATCCTCATAATTTCCTTTGAAATTAAATACTTAAAAATGGGCAGACAAATATAGCTATGGTGGCTTGTGTACCAGAAAGCCACCCTCCCCCTCTCTTAAAGATAGCTATGGAGCTGAAATTTTGCAGAGAACGGACGATAGATGCTAGGGCTTCAGAAATGCTGGTGCTGATAAAGTGATGATTCAGCTCTTGGTGCTAGAGTGTCCTGATTCCAAGGCCTCTGGAAAGTAAGAGGCTAGCTAGATCCACCTGATCTTTTCCACAAGTATGCAACTCTTATTTGTGATCCTCATATCCTGTGTACACATACTGACTTATCTATTCCCAGATGACTGAGACAGAACTATAATGAGAGTACTAAGTTCTTATGTGACAGTCAACAAAAAAGCAGAGAAACCAGAGTGGAAAGAAGTCTAAAACTAGACAACTGACAGGAAGTTATGTATATAGCACAAAGACTGTTTGGTCTGAATATCAAAGTTTATTGAAATAAAATATAATCTATCATAAAAAATACTAAGGATATTAATCACTGGTTACAATTAAGTTACATTTACAAAACATCCAACATTTTATCTAACAATGACACTATCTTTGTTACAACAGTAAACATGAAATTAAGTTCCAATACTGAATAATTCTTGCAGTCGCAGGAGTTACAATTTTATACTTTCCAATCTGTGTCCAATATGCCTTAAAAAAAGGAATATGCATGAAGCTTTTGAAAAAGCAGAACAAAATATTTATTATAATTCATTTTAGTTTTTAGCACGATATTTAGAACAGTAAAATTCTGTCAGAACTTAAGTTAAACTTTAAGAGATACTCTGAAACTATAATTCAGAGAAAGCTCCTTCCTATGGGTTATCTTTGGGGTTGACACTTGTAAAAATTTAATTGAGATTACAGCTAGCTGAAAGAAATTCCAAGCAGAAGTTTCACAAGTATGGGTCAGGGTTTTGGAGAAACTAAGAGAGGAGTTAAGGGATGAATAATAAATGGTTATTTTGACCCGGATATTGTAAATTTTAACATCTTTGAGAATGTGTGGTGGCTTGTGTAACAGAAAGCCAACTTCCCCCCTCTCCTTGTTATATCACTGAAGTTTCTTGATCTAAATGAACTGAGCAGAGAGGTGGGAGAAAAAAATTCAACTGTACCCTTTTCACTCCATCCCTTACTTTTTACTCTCACTAGCTTTTTACCCTATCCCATCTTGTACTTAAAGTGTGTCACAGCAAATTTCCAAGTATCTTGCAGAAGGAAAAACTTGAAACAAACTGGCTTTTCTTTGAATTTCAAAGATTTAAGGATAGACCTTTGAGGGCAATATTAGTATGTTGCTGAATCATCAATCACATTATCTACCATAGGGCTTATGCAATTGGGTCATACACATGAAAACAAAGTGGTTACTTCATATAACAAAACTGAATCTACTAAAACTGTGGTTTACATTGTGGAGTGTCCACACATTAATGACAGTCAGTCTTCAAATATATTCCACTAATTAGAATGCTTAGAGGGAAATACTCCAGCTACTGTGCCCCAAGACTGATTGTGACTGATTGCCTCTTTGAACTCTGGAGTTTAAAAAGTCTATAAAAAAACCCCACAACTCCAAAACCAAAATGAAACAAAAACTTGTAACAGTTTTCTTCTTTTACCTGTAAACCTAAGAGGAAAAAATTAGCCCCTCAAATCTAATAAACTGGGATCAACTTGCAAAAATTTTTTTTACCACATTTTCCCCTACCTTTTAAGATAGACAGCATCATCCCTGATTAAAAAGCAGTGGTTTTTTTTTTTCAAGTAAAGATGAATATAAAGTTTACTGTTAACTGAAACAACTCAAAGATAGTTATAGAAACAGTATTAATTTAAGGTGCAATGGAAATATTCACTATTAATTAGGCTCCTGATTTAAGTAAAATGACACTGTGTTTTTTGTTCATGGAGAGAGTGGTTAAATGCTTAAACTTTATACTCTTGCACTGTATCTGAATTCCCTACCTATAGCAGCAGGGTACAAAGCCCTTGTAGGTATATATCACTTTTCAGGATAACAGGAAAGCAATGTGAGCCTGATTTTGAATTTTAAATCCTATAACTCATACCTTGTTTCTGAGTCTAGTTTATGACGAGAAGGGACACAGACTACTTAGAAATAAGAAGTTGAAAGAAAAGGTTCTACTTAAATCCAAGTTCCTATCAAAGACAATATCAATATTAAAGAAATGATGCATTAATTTAAATCGCAATACTCAGATTTAAACTAAAAATGCGAATGTCCAACAATGTGGTCCAGTGTTTTTATCCTAGATCAGTTACCACAATATGTTCAGAAATTTTGTTTTGATCAAATAGTCTCTAATTAAAAATATTTTTATTAGAGCTACTTGCAGAAAGTCATCTTACTTCTTTGGTAAAGAAAATATAATCTGTTAACTCCTATCTAAACAAACATTACTATTGAACTTCTCATTGTGGACAAATAGAGCAGACTACGATATAGTATTTATGTAGACAGAGATATGTGTTTTAAACACCTACACCCCTTTATAGTTTAAGTTTTTTCCAGCATTTCTAGTTTTGCTATTAAACTAGCATCAATAGCAGGATTCACATTAGGATATAAAACTATGATTTTGCATAATGGCTAAAGAAAACCAAATTTTAGCTCAGAAATTCACTAAATGATGAATTCTTTTGGCCCAATTAAAAGAGTCAGCAAGAATTATCAAATTCCACTCATTTGTTTTTCTATCTGCAGTCACTTAAAAAAACCCCAAGAGTTTAACCACACTTTATTAAATAACATTTTACACCAATCATCAGAAATACCAGTGAGAATGAGAACACATGAAGAATATGGGGCAGACAAATCCCCAAGGGACTCTACGTGGAGAGAGATGTTTGCCTTTCCATTTACACAAAAATTCATATACATATACTTGATGACTTTACTCCATTGGGCAGCAGGTATACATAATTTTTTTTTAATCTACGAAAGAGATTTGAATAAAAAATAGGTTGCTAAATGTTTTCCACCAGACACTCCTGTTTCTCATTGCACCCATCACAGTATAAAAGCATTTTAGGGAGATGCCACATTTTAACAAGAAAAGATAAAACAACAGATATGACTACACAAAAAAGCTGACCTGGAAACAAATCTTTCAGCAAACAATTTTACTCCAAAATTACATATTTGAATGGAAAATGGTTCTCAAAAAGCACTTCAGTTAAAAGTGTACAATACATGTGACTACTATAAATAATACCTTGTGCTTACAACTGTGCCATTTTATTCATAGGTCCAAAAGACAAACAAGGATTGTTTCCATTTACAGATTAAAACTGAGGCACAGGAAGTTTATCTATTTGACCAAAGAAAGACAAAAGGTTACCTTTCAGAATCCAAACACCTCAGGACTCTAGATTTCCAGCTCCATTAAAGACTAACCTACTCCTTCGCTACTACAAAACTGGACAGATACCTTGGGTGGCTCGTTAAATTATATCAGATACTAGCAAGTTCTACATCAGATTTTTTATTAAGCTACTGTGTGGCTAACAGAGAACTCTGATATAAAGCACATAAGCCTTCCTTTTTGGTGGGCTTTGAATGACCTGGCACATCAAACAGGAAAATGTTAAAACAAAGCACTTGAATGGCAGTACAAAATGTATTTTACTAAAACTTATGACTGCTTAAGGACTGCTCTGGAAATTCTCCGATCATGAATCTTTTTCTGCAGTTTCATGACAGCTCCGTGTATTACCACTTTAATTAAGTCCACTGTCATTCTTTCCCTAGTCTACATTCAATTTCCTGTACAGATTTTCTTAAATTTGCCTACACAATAAGGCCCTCTGTTTCTAGGTGAATAGAGCTCTGATTCACACTCACAAACAAAATGCTTGGAACCAAAACAATTCACATAATAATGTTACGGCTTTTAAGTTCGAAATGATTAATGTCAATCAGCCAGCTAATCTAATATTAACAAGTTTGAGCAATTGAGACTAAAAGGGAAGAGTTCTGTCCATAATACAGAACAAACAGCTGAGGACACAGAATGTGCAACAGGAAAACAGATACATTCCAAATCCTAGCTGTAAATTGAAGCCTCATTAACTATACTCATCTCTCGCATGGAAATGCTCACTTCCCAAGCAGGGAGTGTAACCAATATAAATAATTAGCCAGTGGATCATGATGTTTGCTGCAGTTTGGACTTGAGCTTCTCTGGCTATAGGTCAAAGATGTATGCATGTATTCACACGTATGTATGCACATATATACACAAACATATATAATGAATTCTTAGAGATAGAACTATAAAGTGTATTTAAATGCTTGCAACATACACATGAAACCTAGAAGCACTGCTGTCTGTCTGCATTGCATCACACAGTGGTAGGAGTTAAGTACAGGAAAGTCTGCAGGTAAGAGAGCCAGCTCCAGTGTCCATTCTCTGCCCTGCCTCTATTGGCAGTGATAAGGATTTCTCACACACAGAATAGACTCTTCGTGCATCACAAATTAAGGTGTTCAGATTCTTTTAACTTCTCTTAAGATGTAACCCTCAGAGGATATTGAATTTCTGTTATTACAAGTTCAGGCTGTCAGGGAAATACTACTATATACAACTATCAAATCCAAAGACACCCAAACTAACAACTCAATGTCTGAATATAATAATTTGTGGAGAAAAATACAAAATATGAAAATTAAAAGAGTTGCTCTGAAATTCTTGATAACCTCTTCATTGAAGGGAAATAAAAATATGTGAAAAGTGGGGTTTGGTGGGGGTTTTTTTTTTTGGTTTTGTCTTTTAATGGCACAGGACATTTTTTCCCCCTTCACTATTTTAATCAAAAAGAACATTTTATCATTAACCCTAATACAGCAAACTGATTTTCAGGAATGTAAGAAAGACCTGGAAATCCTATATATAAAACTGTGGTCTTAACAAATACATTAAAATCTTCAGCATTTTTTAACTATACATTGAGATTGCTCTGATGATAATGGTGCTGGTTTAAGTGAATAATTTTTAAATGGGAATGTAGGATGGCAGTATTATCTTTGGAAAGAACTAGAAGATAATGATTAACTTTTACACATTTATTTTTTCAAAAGCAATAAATAAGTACATGACTGTGACAAAATCTGCATTATAGATTAGATTTTCTTGTTTTTAATTTTTTTGTCACTCCAATATTACATAGTTATGATCTCTTTTGGGTAAAGAAAATAAACCATGGTGTTTGTTAGTCTAGTATCAAGCATAAAATTTGACAGCTTCAGCATTGGGATGGAGGTTAATCTGTTTGCTTCTACAGAGAATGATGTCATACATTTTATTAAGCTGTCAATGTATTTGTAATTGTCAGCAGTTATCAAGAGATCCAAAAAATACTGTATATCAAAGTTTTATATTCAAAACAGGGTCTTCAACTGTTTCATGTTAGTATAGCAAAGTTGAAGGTACAGTGAACTTTGTAACGCACAACAGATATGCAATATAGAGGGATCTAATAGATCAGTTTGACCCTTGATTTTGTCTAAGAGAATTATTCTTTCCCTAAATAAGATTCTACTTTTTCTATAAGAAATTATATTACACTTGGTTTTTGATCATGGTAGTAGCTAAAGGAGTCATCATTAAAAATCTAGACTACTTTTAAGCAGTCTATCGTCATCCCAAGCCAGAAAAATTATTTTCCAGATGGATGCTTAGAACAATTTATGGTATTCTTAAGTAGATGTACTTACCTAGGTTAAGACTGGGAATCACAACACTTTCTGGAGCAGCAACAATTTTTTCCAAAATGACTAAAACTGCTACATAGAAAGCTTATCAAAAAGACTATCAAGATAATTATTTTCTTAATTGTATCTGGAAATACAGGAGAATTTATGATTCCCTCATAATAAAGTTCAACAAATATTCTTTCTGTATCCTATATAAAGATTATTAGATATTACATATTTATTTGGTTCCCATAAATTAGAAAATCTGATT
Source organism: Pseudochirops corinnae (assembly GCA_028646515.1). NCBI lineage: Eukaryota > Metazoa > Chordata > Mammalia > Diprotodontia > Pseudocheiridae > Pseudochirops > Pseudochirops corinnae. The sequence goes on from CM053589.1 coordinate 84,317,436, forward strand.
GCTTCTACCTAAGTTTCCCAAAATTCTAACCTAGTGACTAAAATAAGACAGTGATATTACAAATGAGTGCCTTTCATCTGACTATAAGAATATCTGGACCTCTCAAGATTCCATTCTGAAGTGTGCTTTTTATTTAGTCATGATTTTAAAAAAATACTTATATTTTATTTACTTGCTTAAAATGGGCAAGTGGACATAATCTTAGTGTTAAGGTTCAAGGTTTTTATGAAAAAAGGCAGATATTAGTTAATTCTGTAATCCTACATTTGCATTTCTATAAGACTATTATTATACATTCTAGTTTTCTCCCACTAGTTGCTTATCACATGGTCAATAAATAGGAACTGTGTGGTCCAGTTTACCTATAATAACAAATGCTAAACCAAACCAAAACAATAATCTTTCACAGAACTATAAAATCATTTCTATCTATCCTGACAAAATAAGAGTGTTAATATTATACCCAGTTGTCTATTGTGGGTAAAAGGAATATAGATCTTCATTCTTGCCACCCTCCCCCCATTTTAATCAAATGAGGCTCCATTCTTAATCCTCAAAGAGACTGTAACTAAATTGAACATGTTCTTTAAGAAGAGGCGTTTATGGGGCGATGGTGGCAATGTCCTAATACATACACACAGGTTTTTTTTTTAATCCAATATTTGAAGCATTGAGCATTTAAGAAGTAATAGGTCTAACTTCTTACAAACAATAATGCTTTCATATCTAGGCCAGGTAAATAAATAAAAAATCATGGAAATTAATTTTAAAAATTATTATGCTAATATTTTGATTTCAGGAAGGAACCTGACAAAACCAATTATCTCCTTTCATTGTTAGAACAGAAGATGAGATAGCTTACTAACTGATGAGTAATAAATGTCACTATGACACAAAACTTGCTATGATTTGCATGTTCAGCTACAAAGTGCGGTATTTTTCATGATCAATGATACAGACACTTCCAACTTGTAACAAGGAATTCTAGCTCACAATGAGTGCACTCTGAGAGTCTGATTGTAATTAAGTAGCAACTTCTTCCTTTTAAAACATGAACAAAATCCACTGGGTAATCAGGCACAGACGGTATGGAACGGTTTTTCTTCCTTTCATCCCATGGTTTTGTTTCTCAGGGCAAGTACTTGGCTCCAACAGAATCCAACACCTGTTACAGAATGACACAACTATTTTTCTCCTTTTCTTTTTCTTTGTCTTTTTCCCGAGGTTCTTTGCGTTTACGTTCATTACTCCCAGATTGTCTTCCACTTAATGGAGAGGCAGTTACTTGTGCTGGCTGTCCCTGCTTTAATTTAAAAAAAAATTAAGAATAAAGTATAGGAGTATAAGGGGATATTATGGTATCTTGTTTTGCTCCCACAAAAATTACTGGGAGACAAGTAATAGCTGTGGGGATGCTTGATTATCTTATTTTACTAAGCCAATGGCCATCCTGGTGCCTGGAGAAACTTGAAAGGGTGGTGCATGATAAACAGTTCAGACACTAGAGGTCACATAAAGTCACACGTATCCTCACTACCATGCCTATGTAATCTGCATAAAGAGAAATCGTAGGGAAATAAAGTGAGGAAGGACAGAATTGTATAACCTCACTCCTGTTTTCATTATCAGTGTGGGTGTTCCACACCCACTTCCTTGTGGGAAGCCTAATAAACACCTTCCTCTGCCCATTCTGTTTCTGAGTTCTTTCAGTGAGAAGGGGTTTGCTGTGTTAAGGGGTATATCACACGGATTTTCCTAAGGGCACTCAAGGAAGCAGTGGACAGTGGAAGCTCATCCCAGCTAACTCCCTGACCCTGCCTGGGAAATCTGTGATCCCCACAAGCATCTTTCTCACAAGGAAGGTATGTTAATTATTTTAAATTATAAAAGTTTAAACAGTCATCTTGAAAAAAAAAATCACAATAGGGAAAGAACTCATTAAAGGAATCATAAGATATTGACAGACACTTTAATAAAGTTTATGTAATTACCTCTTCTCAGAAAAGGAACACCTCAAGCAAATGAACAATGGACAGAATTCCAAATTAAAGAACTGATAATAAGTATGAGACTAAATTGTTTCACACAATGCCAAACTACAAATTTAAACTTCAAATATTGGAAGGTTATATACATCCATGCAAAGAGCTATTATCAATTTTTTAAAAAGAGAGAGAGATAGAAGAAAAATTCTGGGAACTATATAACTGAAAAGTAACTAAATCACAAGGAAATGTAGAAATTTTTTGATTTAGAAGGATGACAGGACACTGGTGGGGACTGAAATTCCTGAACTTGGAAAATGTTACAAGGAAAAGTGGACTGCAACATGGGATTTGGGCTGTAAAGTAAGCACTTTGTTTATTTTGATGCTTAGTATCTCACAGGATCAAACACAAATTTTACCCTTTACTTAAAAAAATTTTCAACTTCATCTAGTAATTTTTTCCAATGAAAATGCACCTCTAACTTTATAATGTAGTAGTAGTCACTTCCTAGAGACTTTATTTAGAGTTAACTTCAGCTGGAACATATCTATTCTAGTTTAAATTTTGCCTCTGGAATGCAAGTTATATCAGCATCTTCAAAGTAATATAATGAGATTATTATAATGTATAATATATTTAGATATTGTTATAATGTATAATTAGAATATTTTGAAAAACAGTTATTTTATTGACCTGGTAAAATAATAAATTGGAGCCAGTTTTTTTTTCTTCTTGCTAACATAAAGTATTTCAAAAGGACACCCTTTAAATGAGGAGTTAACCTTTTTTTTTTTTTTTTAATTTTTGGAGGGGAGGAGGCAGGCACTTGGGGTTAAGTGACTTGCCCAAAGTCACACAGCCAGTAAGTGTTAAGTGTCTGAGGCTAGATTTGAACTCAGGCCCTCTTGACTCCAGGGCTGGTGCTCTATTCACTGTGCCACCTAGCCACCCCAGCAGTTAAGCTTTTTTTGTATAAACGATCTCTTTGAAAATATGGTGAAGTTTATGGCTCCTATACAGAATGTTTTTAAATACTTAAAACACACAGGATTATAAAGGAAACCAATTTTAGTGGAATAGTTATTAAAATGTAAAAAACAAAACAAAGCAAAAAAAAATTCAGAGACCCCAGGCTAAAAAACCCTACTCTAAATGTGAATAGAATATCCTTTAGAATATTAAAGGTACTATGACTAGGTAGGGTAGAAGTTACACTTATATGAAAGAAAAGGCTAATTTAGAGTAAGGAATCTAGTAGATTTTAATTCTTACATTTGGAGTTACAAAATGAATATTGGGATAGAGATTTATGACTGAATTTTAAGAGAACACCTACATTTATAGTACAATTAATTGACAAGATACACTTTCCAATGGAACTAGCTTCAAAGCACAGTTAACATCATTGCTTCATAAACAGAGATCATTTCTGAAGTAGAATATAATCTGACAAATAATTTGGGGAAAGGAGAAATTTCTGATAACGACTTAGTGCTTAGTATAGAATCCATAATCTGTGATACTAAATTACATGTTGATATAATTGAAAAATAAATCCTAAAACTTCCTGTTTTCTCTGTGAGATATATTCCCCCTCCCACACACCCATAAAACTTTCTTTTTTTTTTACCTGGGCTTGTACAGAAGCAGCAGCTGCTGCTGCAGCTGCTGCTGCCGCCTGCTCTTGTTCCTGATAATATTGAGAAGCCCGTCTATCTTCTTCCTCTTGGAGTTTCTTGGCTAGCTCCAGATCACTGATTCCTTCTGGGATTTGTTCCCAGTTGATCTCTTGGCTCTGTTGTTCTTGTTGTAGAGACAAGGCCATAAGATAGTCCTAGTAGATAAAATTATCATTTTTAGCTATGAAATTTTACTAAGATATAACTGCATATTAGTTGACATTAAGGACTGTCTCCATAAAATCAGATTCCTTGTAAAGCAAGTCAGACATGAATAAATAATATGAATAATAGTAAATCTGGGGAGACAGCATAGTCTATATTTAGACCAATATGATACATGAAAAATGCACATTTGACATGAATTCTCTTTTCTCTCCTCTTCATTTCAAAACACTCTGACATCATTCCCAATCCTCTTTTCCTCCGGGCTGATGGAGAGGTCGCCCCTCTCTTTGCTTAAGTCAAACCCCTCTATCTACATGTGCCCTTGAGCCTACTCATTTCTTCAGCAGAACGCAACCTCAATCATTCTGTTCTCTCTCAAATCTTTAGCCTATTGGTTCCTTCTCTACTTACTTCAAACACACCTGTTTCTGCCATTGTTAAAAAACCTTCTATTGTGCTGTATTTCTCTCCTTTTCTCAGCCAAATACCTGGAAGAAGCTGTCCACACTCACCTCATACACTTTCTCCCCAATTACTTACTCCTTAATCTCTTGTGATACAACTTCTGGCCTCCGTCACTCACCTGCCACTGCTCTTTTCAAAGTTAACAACAATCTCTGTCTCTATTAACTGCCAATTCCTTTGGTCTTTCCTCAGTCCTCATCATTCTCAATTTTTATGCTACACTGGACAATGCTGAACACCCCTCCTTGGAATTCTCCTTCTGAGTTTCATTAGCACACTCTCTGACTTCCATCTTACTACTCTTTCTCAATCCCCTTTGCCGGCTCATCACCCATACTATATACTCTGTAATGTGTATTCCAAACACTGTCAACACTGTCCTGGATCCCCTATTCTTTCTGTACTTTCTATTCTTAGGAACCCATCAGTTGTATGAGTTTAATTAACAGTGCTACAAACTCTCGCTCTCTCTCACATATATATATACACACATACAGATGACCCATAAATTCATTTAATAAGTCCTAGTTTCTCCCCTGGATTTTAGTCCCCTATCACAAATAGCCTGTTTCAAACTGCTTGTCTTAGAACCATCTCATTCTCTGTATGTCCAAAATACAACACATTCTTCTTTCCCAAACCTTTTTCATTTTCAAATTTTTTTTTCTTTAAGAGTCTTTAATTTAAGTTTTTCTTTAATTAGTCTCCCCCATATCTTGCAGTTTTTACTTCTACAATACATTTCATTCCTGACTCCTCTACTCATACAGCTAACACTTTTGCCTAGATTATTTATTAACAATAGCCTCCTTTATTTGGTCTCCCTCCAATTTTTCTCCATTTCAATCCCTCCTACATACTCCTGCCATAGCAATTTTCTTTAAGTGCAAATTTGACCATATTATTCCCCTACTCAATCACCTATGGTGACTCCCTATTGACTCTAGGATCAAATGTAAATTCCTTTTTAGCTTTTAAAGTCTTTTATAACCTGGCCCAAATTTATCCTTTCTAGCCTCATTGTACATTCATTACTCATCCTCCCATGCTCTGTGATCTACTCCAACCTGCACCTATTCTTCAGACACAACACTCCATCTCTATGCCCCTTCACTGACTGTCCTTCGATATGAAATACTCCCCTTTCTTACATTTGCCCCATAAAATCCCTATCTTCCTTTAAGGCACAGCTCAGGCACCACCTTCTGTAGGTTTTTTTCCCTTTATTTTTCCAAGTATAAGAGCCCTCCCTCCCACACTACCTTCAAGTATTTAACTACTTCATATTCTGCATTTGTTATCCTTTACAATTAACATCTATGTGTTGTCTCCTCTATTAAAATATTCACTCCCTGAGAATAGGGATGGTTTCTTTTTTTTGTACTTGTATCCTCATTACCTAGCACAGTGCCTGTTATATACTGAGTATTTAACAAATGCTTTTTGATCAATATAAAAATAGCTTACATTTAAATACCATTTTAAAGTTTGAACACATCGTCTCCTTTGCTAACTCATAACAATCTTGTGGAGTGATACTGTGGTTACTGTTATCCCCATTCTGCAGATGAGGAAAGCTGAGACACAAAGAGCATAAGTGGCTTGCCCATGGTCAGACAGCTCACAAGAACCAGTGATGGGATGTGACCCTAGGCCTTTCTGACTCCTCAACCATATGCATATTTGTGTGTACATATGCGCACAGTCATACATGTAATCACACATACATATACACAATTTAATACTCTAAGGATGAGTGATTTCACTGATACAGGTCTTCCCATCTCCACCTCTGCAGCTCCCAAACTCTGTACCTGGGAGCTCACGTTCAGCCAAAGAGGAAGCCTTTGGATCAGTGGCGGGATTCTGGTTCTCTGCCACTTATTTTGGCCAGATAAGACATATATACAAATAGATATATAACATAGAATAATATGTTGTAAATGAAAAATAAAATACAAAGCACTGAGCTAAGGCAGGAAAGATATACAAAATTTAGATAAAACTTTGTCTACGACCTCATTAAGTTTATTGTCTATTAGGATATTATATATATACATACACACATCACATAGATAAGTATAATGCAGAATAATAAGTTGTAAATGGAAAATAAAGCAATATATGAAGCCTAAGGGTAAAGTGTGGGTGGGAAAAGTTTCATAGGAAAGGTGATTTCTGAGCTGGGATTTAAGGGATGAATATCCATTCAATGTGAACAGGTAGAGGGATGTGGGAAATGATGGGAGAACATTCTTGTTTCAGGGAGTAATGGGTAAAAAATAAAAACAAAGGCAAACCTTTGACCACATATTTAACATTCCACGATGATACTATATTTTACCTTTCTGCTTCAGAGAGAGCAAAATCTATTTTGGCATTTGTTTTCTGAAGCCAAAATTGAATTGAGTTCAGCTATTAATCTGAGTTGGGGAATCTTACTGTTGATTTCTTTTAAATTATGCAAATATGTTTTTAAATTGCATTGAGAGCTATATTACCCTAGAAAAATGAGGTTATAGTTCAACTTTAGGCCCTGATCACACATCACATCTGTAATGTTGTGTTCCATTATGAGTGCCCCACTTGAGGAAAGACACAAAGAGCCTGGGCAGCCAGGATGATAAATTGTTCAAGCCAAATGAAGGTTGGTCGAGGGAACGTGAGGGTCTTTAACCACCTTGAAAAGAGTATCTTTAGGGTGAATATAATGGCTGACTTCAAGTATTTGAAGGACTGTCGTAGGGATGGAGGGATTAAGATTTATTTTCTGCTCGGCCCCAAAGGCAGTAAGGGGGAAGTTGCAAAAGCAAAGTTAGGCTTGATAAAAAGAAAAAAAAAAAAAGACCAATTAAAGCTATCCAGATCCAGAATGGACTTCTTTCACAGTTTAGCTGTAGTACACATTTCCAGACCACATTACTTTCATATTACGTATTACTTCCTTTCATACACAATATTTTTCAAAAATTCTTGTATGATTTTAACATATTTATGAGAGACACATTGTTCAAGGAAAACTTTTAAAAAGTAGCATTTTGTTCTAGTGAACCAAATGCTTTTTTATGATCAACAAACTGTAAGCACAGAGGGATCTTGTATTCACTACAGCTTTCTGTCTAAAGACACGTTCAGTTGTAGGCCATGGTTTGCAAAAACTTTCCTGGATTTGATATAATAAATAATTAAGAAAGTACAGTATAGTATACTATGGAATAAAAATCATTTTGAGCAAACAGGCCAGCTTGAATTTTTCTGTAAAAATTCCCACATATACATTCTCTTGTGATATCATCAAGGAATATTGTATCTTAGTTCCACCCTCTTAAAATTCATAGACAAATTTTTCTGCCAGCTACTTAGGCTAGATTAGAACAGGAAGACTGACTTGGTGAAATCGTTGTTATAGTTTAGTTGTGAGGTAACTTCATTTGAGCTAAAATAGTGTTTTGTGGAAGGATATAATTCTAAGAAATATCCCAGAGAAAGACTTTATTAGAATATAAAGAACAAAAAGGTTGTATTTTCGTTCACTCGAGGCCACTAGAATTTTCATCATTATGAAGGTATTGTACTATAAAAACTTCACAATATATTCTTTTATATTCATTAGTAGTAAATCTTCTGTTAAAGATAAATGTTAAATGGGGGCTACTTAGTAGGATAACACCTTTTGGATATATAAGGTCTACAATACTGGACTGAAAAAACCAATCTCCTTCTCACTAATATATACCTTCTATTGAAGCCCCACTCCAGTGCCTCAGCATGGTGTGGATATGACACAAGATTCTCTTTAAGTTCTCAGAAGAATACATACTCTGGCCAAACCTGCTAAATTAAAAAAGACTTGTTTCAGATGCAGCCTCCTTGATTTTCAGGCAGCTTTGGACACTGGTAATCACCATTTACTTCCTTGAGTTCAAATTATTACCCTTCTAATTCTCCTGCTTCCTCTCTAAACATTCTTTTATTATCTCCTTTAATGGTTCCTCCTCCTGACCCCTGAAGGTTGAGTGGTCTCCAGGGTTCTGCCCTAGGACCAAGCTCATTCGTTCCTGAAACTTCAATTATGACCTCTATCCCAGTGATCACTCATTGGTTACAGCCCTTCTATATGACCAAACTATTGTACAATGTGAAAGTATTTGCAGATCCTATACATGATTGCACGCCACCATGGGGGGGGGGGGAGGGGAGAAAATCTGAAACTCAAGTGATTGTGGAACTGAATCTTGTAAATTAAAAGTAGATGAGCAAATAAATAAATAAAAAAAAAATTATGACCTCTATACAGATGACTCCCAGAACTTTCTTTACAGCTCTAATCTCTTTCAAATTCTCTGTGCATTAATTCTGTTCTTGTTACTCTTCTGCTTAAAAAAACAACAACACAATTTTAGTGGCTATTTTTTGCTGTCTTTATCTCTTATTATTCTAATATATCACATAGAATACTTTATGTAATCTATACATCAGTCAAACTGTCTTGTTCTCTCTTCCTTAGCTTGTTTGCTAAGAGAGTGATCAATAGCGTCAAAGACTGCAGAGAGGTTGAGGAGAAAGAGAATTGAGAAAAAGTCAACAGATTTGGCAATTAAGAGATAATTGGTAACTTTGCAAAGAGCAATTTCTGTGGAATAATAAGGTTGGTCATTTTGTTGGGTTTGTTTTACTTAACTTTATTAACATGTAAGGATTCAATAAGGAAATGCTGCTGTGAAAAAAAAACCCAAACAAAACATAAGGAATGTCCTAAGACTTCCTGAGGTATTTTAAAGTAGTATTTGAAAGAATAAATTGATATAGTTAATATATTTGCCATAGCTTAAGAATAATTAGGAAAAGCTAATTATTAAACAAATATTGCTAAACTTAAAAAAAATCACATTAGTCCTTTTGTATGACATATTTATACTGCTGACTCTCATTGAACTTGCAGTTCAATAAAACCATGAGACTTCTTTCAGATGAACCATCAAACCATTCTTTGCTCATCTTATTTGTAAAACGTGTAAAACTTTACATTTATTCCTTTTAAATCATATTATCTTATTGAATTTGTTCCAATGTTCCAGCCTATCAAAATAATTTTGAATCCTGACTCTTATCCAGAGTGTATACTATTTCTCTCCACTTTGTGTCATCTGAAAATCTGATATACATAAAATTTTTGCCTTTATCCCTCTGTGGTAATCTACATTTTTATCCTACATATATCTTGTTTGTATATATAGCTGTTTACAAGTTGTGTTACCCATTGAACTGTGAGATCCTAGAGAAAGGGAACTGTTTTTTGCCATTCGCATTCCCAGTAATTAGCACAGTGCCTGTCACAGAAAAGGTGTTTAAGAAATGCTCATTGTCTTGACTTCCAGTCATCAATAAAAATGACAGACAGCAAATGGGCACAGAACCCTGGGACAATCCACTGGAAATGCCCTTTTAGGTTGACATCAAACAACTGATCATCACTCTCTAGCTCTGGCCATTCAATCATTCAGCCAACAAACATTTATTAAGTGCCTCTTATGTGCCAGGCAATGTGCTGAGTGTTGAGGATACAAAAAGAGGCAGAGAGTCCCAGCCATCAAGTAAGCTCACAATCTAATGAGGGAAACAACAAACATACAAACAAGCTATATACAGGATAAATAGAAAATAACTAAGAAACAGAAGGTACTAGACTTCCTGTAGAAGATGAGATTTTAGTTGGAACTTGAAGCCAGGAAAGCAGTATTTGGAGATTAGGAGGGAAAACATTACAGGCATGGGGAAAAGTTGGAGAAAATGCCTAGAGTCCAGACAGAGATGGAGTGTCTTGTTCAAGGAATGGCCCGAAGCTCAGGGTCACTAGAATGAAGAGTAAGTGGCAAGGAATAAGCTCTACATAGGATGGGCTAGGTTATGAAGTGAAGTACTGAGTGCCAAACAGAGGATTTTCTATTTAGTAGGGAAGCCATAGGGAGTCTGTGGAGTTCACTGAGTGGAGGTGAGGGGGTGAAGGTAAGGGTAATGACATGGTCAGACCTGTGCTTTAGGAAAATCAGTTTGGTGGCTGGAGGATGGACTGGAACAGGGAGAAATCTGAGGCAGGCAGACCCACCAGTAGCTATAGCAATAGTCCAGCATGAGGTCATGAGTGGCGGCACTGTCAGAAGAGAAAAGGGGCCCAATTGAGAGATGTTGAAAAGGTGAAATTGACAGCCCTTTGCCACAGCTTGGATATGCAGGTAGTAATAAAGGAGGCATAGTGAGGAATCAAGGCTGAGGAAGCAGGAAAATGGTGTTTTACCTTTTACAGGAATAGGGAAGGTAGGAGAGGGGAAGTATTTAGGGGGAAAGATAATGAGTTCCGTTTTGGACATGTTGAATGCAAGATGTCTACTGGGTATCCAGTTCGAGACGTCTGAAAGACATCTGGAGATGTGAGACTTGAAAAGTGAGCAGAGAGGGTAGATCAGGATAGGAAGATTTGAGAATGATCAGAACTGAGATGGTATTTAGCCCATGGGAACAGATGAGATCACCAAATGAAATAGTATAGCAGGAGAAGAAAAGAGGATCCCTGAGGTTCTGTGGTAGAGAACATGATCTGGATGAGGATCCAGTAAAAGAGACTAAGAAGAAATGGTCTGATAGGGAGGAGGAGAACCAGGCAAGAGTGGTGTCCTGAAAACCTACAGAGAAGAAAGTATCGAAGAGGAGAGAGTGACCAATAGTGTGAAAGGCTGCAGAGAGGTTGAGGAGAAAGAGATTTGAGAAAAAGTCAACAGATTAGGCAATTAAGAGACAATTGGTAACTTTGCAAAGAGCAGTTTCTGTGGAACAATAAGGCTGGAAGCCAGATTGTAAAGGGTTAAAAAGAGAGTAAGAAGAAGGTGGAGGTACCTGCTGTAGATGGCCTTTTCAAAGAGTTTAGCTAAAAAGGCTAAAAAAAAATGGATACATAATGAGAGTAGCAGGTTTTGAATCTACCTAATTATAATTATCTTCTCGTTAACATCTACCCACAAGCATTAAGTCTCTTTTCTGTGCTAGGTCCTGGGAATATAAAGACAAAAATGAAAAAGTCCTTGCCCTCAAAGACTTATATTCTATCAAAGGAGATAATATGTACGCACCAAATACATACAGGGTAATTTGTAGGAAAAAGGCACTAGTAGCTGGTGGTGGAGTTATAAAAGGCCTTAGAACAGCGGTTCTCAACCTGTGGGTTATGTTCAATGTGTAACAATGAAAATGCATCCTGCATATCAGATATTTACATTACGATTCATAACAGTAGCAAAATTACAGTTATGAAGTAGCAACAAAAATAATTTTATGGTTGGGGGTTACCACAACATGAGGAACTGTATTAAAGAGTCACGGCATTAGGAAGATTGAGAACCACTCCTGTAGAAGATGGCATGGGCTGAATTCTGAAGGAACCTAGGTAAATGGCTATCTACAGGTCATGTCCAAAAAACAAATATGTACAGTCTGGCATCACCTGTTCACGATGAAGCCAGGAAGGCTCTCTGGAATCACTACTTCCTTTTCAGGACATTCATTAACCATCTCTTTTTAAAATATACATTTTTATTGATATCTTTTGGGTTTCCAACACTATCACTTCTGAATATAACCTTCCCCAAAGAATAAAAAAGGAAGAGAAAAAAAAGTTCAGAAAAATTAAACAATACATTAAATGAATCTAATGAAACATGAGAGGATATACGCATTTAGTCCCTCGTCTCTGCAAAAGAAGCAAGAAGGTATATTTTCTCAACACCTCTCTATAATTATAAAACATTCAGTTTCATTTTTTAGCCATATTTTAAATAAGACATGGTAGAACTGTGGCAATAATGAAAATCATGCTCATTGGTCTAAAGTTTGCAATCTATTCTCTTCCTGTTCTTAAAAATCGGGATATTTGTCATTTTTAAGTTCTTTAAGATCTTTCAAAATTCATTAATAGCAGGTTTAGTAATTTTGTCTTCTAGTTCTTTCAGTATCAAAATATGAAGTTTATTCAGTTGGGTGACAGAAACTTATCAAGAGCAGGATTTTTTGAGGATGGGGAGACATGAGTATGTTTGCAAGTAGTAGAGAAGCAACCAGTAGGACAGGGAGTAACTGAAGATTAGCAACAATGGGGATGATAGAGGATCTAGAATCTACTACAGAAGATAGGATGGAATGTCATCACTTGGGCAATCTTTTAAAATGCAAATTTATTCTGACATGCAAATTCCACTCATCCATAAGAAGTTTCTTCACTTGACATATGGATGCTCAGAAGGTTACGCAGAGATGTTAAAATAAGTCTCTACTATTTCCTGTTCCTTCCCTTTTCTCCCCCAACCAAATTTATCATCCCTTAATAACAATTCTGAAATAAGTTAGTAACACAAGTGACAAGTAGATAAAATAACTTCTCAGCACTATATCAATGAATTAAATCTTAGCTGAAAAGAAACACTTTGGAAACATGCTTATTTCTGAATGGAATGGCCATTTAAAACAAAAAAAGCTGACTTACCTGATCAATCTGATCTTGTTGCCCCCTATATACAGTTTCTGGATCTGAGGGAGGCCTCAGATGGAATTCTGAGTCACAGAAATTTCCATCACCATCTACATTGTGTAGACTTTCCCAAACAACTTTTTCTTCAGTGAGAAAGCCCTGGTCTGTTACCAGCAAATACAGCTGACCCTTAATAAAAAAAAATAATGAAAGAATAAAGAGCATTAAACTGGAAAACATTATTTAGCATAGATTTTAGGAGGAATTTTGTGGTTTGGTTTTTAAAGAGTAACATTTTTCAATCTTTATAACATTTGGCACTCTGCTGGTAAAATCTGTTTGCATAATCTTCTGCCTCTAGCTATCCTAGTTTTAAATTAGTACATTTTAGCATAAACAGAAACAGAAGCTCTCATTTGGCACACCCAACAAATAAATAAATAAATGAATGAATGAACAAACGAATAACTAAACAGATGAATGAATGAATGAATGAATGAATAAATATTTGTTTTTTAAAAAAAGAATTAGAAAAATGCTGTAAAAAATACCAGGTAAAACATAAGAAACTGACATGACAAAAACTGAAGAACTAAGGCATTTACCAATAAAATTACACTTCCTTTTTAACTCTTTAGGCAGACAGTACCTCTGGTAGTTCTCCTATCTTTTTAAACTCTTTCCTCATGCTCCTCTCCTACTCCTTCATATTTCCTTAAATAGAGATATTCCCCAAGGTGTGATGTGTTTATTTCCTCTCAACATACTCTATCTCTAAGTTGATTTCATCTATCCCTATAACTTCAGTTATGATTTCTATGCAAATGCTGTACAAATCTCACAAATCCAACAGGACTTGAGCATTCTGAGAACAGACAGCACTTCACTTTTGTTTGTCTCTATATTTGCCTAACAATGCCTGGCACACAGAATATACTTGATAATACTTGATGTACTGGTTTTTCCTCTCCTCTCCTTTCTTCCTCTCCCTCCAAATCACTCCTCTTGCTTACAAATTCGAAATCTACATTTACATACACTAAAAAACATCCAGAGGGGGAAAAAAAGTGACTAGAATGGTAAAGGCCTCAAGATCATACCATATGAGGATCACTTGAAAGTAGTAAAGATATTTAGTCTAAAGAAGAGAAGAGTAGGAGCGGCTAGGTGGTGCAGTGAATAGAGCACCCACCCTGGAGTCAGGAGGACCTGAGTTCCAATCCGACCTCAGACACTTAACACTTACTTAGCTGTGGGACCTTGGGCAAGTCACTTAACCCCAACTGCCCTGCCTTTTCCCCTCCAAAAAAAAAAAAAAAGGCAAAAAGAAGTGAAGAGTTGGGAGAAACATAACCGTAGTTAGTATTTGAAAGGCTAACATCTGAAGGAGAGACAAGACCTATTTTATTTGATCTTAGAGGGTAAGAACAAAGAGCAATAAGAAAAAATTTGTACAAAGATGAATTTAAATGTGATATAAGAAAAAATTTCCTAACAATTTATACAAAAATGGGGTGGATGCCTCATGAGGTCCCCCATTATTAAAAGCAACAGCTGTATGGCCACTTGTCTGTTATGGTAGAGAGGGGATTTCTGTTCAGATATAGATTGAATTAGATGGCTCTGGAGTTTCTTCCAAATCTGAGCTGTGAATCTCTATCTCCAACTTTTTCTCAAGTTCCAAAACCATATTTTCAAATGCCAACTTCTACTCCAAGTGAATGTCCCAATTCCAAAAGGGAATTCTTCATGTTTTCTTAAAACCTGCGTGTGCTTCTAATATGTGTATTTTTGTTGGTGGCACCATTATATTCCCAGGCACTCAAGACTAGAAATTTCAGTCATCTTTCACTCCTCCCTCATCCTCTATATCTGCTAAGTCTTACCCACTTTATAACTCCATGGTCCTATCACTATGGGAAGCAATTTAGAACTGTAACAACAACAAAAAAAATCATTAAACCCTGCATACCCTTTGAGTCAGCATTTCAACTCCAGAAGACTGATGATGCATGTTTCCCACCTTCTGGCAGAGAAGTGATGGACTAGAGGTACAGAATGGGATGTATATTTTCTCTCTCTTTTTTTTTTGTTTTCTTTTATTTTTTTAAATTTTTTTTAAATTTTATTTTAGTTTACATCATTCATTTCCACGAGATTTTGAGTTACAGATTTTCTCTCCATCTTTCCCCCACCCACCATCCCAAAACAGCCATCCCAGTGTATCCCCCCTCCACCAATCAATTCTCTCCCCCCTCACCCCTCTGACTTTTTGGTAGGGCAGGATGGATCTCCCAACCACAGTGC
>CM053589.1:84333057-84348556 GCA_028646515.1 Pseudochirops corinnae
TAAGGCATTCTTCTCCTCACTGGCTTTTTGGGCCTCTTTTGTCATTTGAGTTAATCTATTTTTTAGGCTGTTGATTTCTTCAGTCAGATTGCTGACTCTCTTTTCATGATTTTCTTGCAACATTCTTATTTCTCTTCCCAATTTTTCTTCCACTTCTCTTATTTGGTTTTCAAAATCCTTCTTCAGCTCATCTCTAGCTTTAAGGCAATCTTCATGTTTATTGGAAGCCCCTGGTAGGGGAGCTCTGGCTGCACTCTCGTCCTCCCTTTCTCTGCCATGATCTTTCTTTTCCCCAAAAAAGGAATCTAGGGTTTGGTTGCTGTTCTTACTTTGCTTCTCATGCTTATTCTTACTCATGGTTGGTCAGTCCATGATTTTTTTTTTAATGTCTGTGGGGCTCTGCTTCCAGAAGGGAATGCTCTGTCCCAAATCGCTGGGGTCTTCCCAGCTGCGGTAGCTCTCAGGAAGGTGCTGGGTCCCTTTCCCACTCCCGGCTCACTGGGTAAAGGAGACCCACAGGACCAACGCCCAACACCTTGATCCGGATCCAGGTCGCTCAATGGGAGAGTACTCGGCCTCTGAACAATCGCCCAGTCCCCCTGCAAGTCTGCAGGCCGAGGGAGTGGAAGCTGCAATGCGGAGGCGCGTGCAAAACCTCTGCCTTTCGCTTTCCAGCCCTGGAGGTGTTTCGGCCGGACCGCTTTTCTCCCACAACCTCGCAAAGTCCCACTGACCTAGTTCTGAACACTGCCAAAGCTGCTGCCAATCCGCTCCTTTAATCCTCTTGTCCAGCCACCCCCGAGGCTCAGCCAGGGCTTGAGACCAGGCTGGTTTCGGTTCGCAGTGCTGATATGGTTCCTCGTAGCTGAGCTGACTTTAGTGGAAAGTATATTTGTGCGCGTTTTGGAGTTCTAGGATTAGTTTAGAGTCATATTTTATGGGTATTTTGGGGTGGCTATGTGAGAGCTGCGATATGTTGCTGCTCCTACACCGCCATCTTTGCTCTGCCCCCCTGGGATGTATATTTTCACACACTGCCAATGTGTTAATTTGTTTTGCTTAACCGTATTTTTCATAAGGTACGGTTTTTATTTGGGGTAAGAATTGTAAGGGAGGAGAGTAGGTAGGTAATAGGATAAAAGAATGTGTCAATGAAAAAAAGCAGAAGAAAGTTCCGAAGGAGACACAAGTAGGGCAATGTTGGTACTATCATGTTAAATTTAATATATACTTTCAAAGCAAGTTGTGTATAACAAAAATTCATGGTTTCACAGACAATCCTTTTCTTCTATTCTTTATAGATTGAAATGTTCATGTTTGTTGTGCAGTGGCAAGTGGTCTGGGCCTGGAATCAGGAAGATCTGAGTTCAAATTCAGCCTCAGACATTTATTAGCTGTGTGACCCTGGGCAGGTCATTTCCTACCAGCTTTACTCCCTGGACTGGAATCCACCATGGCTTCTGGAAATTTCATCATCAGGAAAGTGAGGATCTTTTGAGAATGCGTGAGCTTTGGTGTTCAGACCTCATCAGTATCCTCTGTCCCTCGGACTGGAAGACAAAGAACTCCTCCCAAAGCTCCCTTTCAAAGCGGGTTCTGCCAGGCCAGTTATCTCTTCGTTTCTAACAAGCTTGCACTCCTTTGGATTGCACTCCATTTTTCCCCATGCTGGATACCTTTTATTGCCCTTTCCTCCCTTTTCAGCTTCTTTTGTGTATTATCTTCCCCCATTAAACTGGAAGCGCCTTAAGGGTAACACTTTTCTTTTTCTTTTTCATATTTTTATCTCTAACACTTAGCACAATGCCTAGCACAAAGAAGGTGCTTAATAAATGTCAACTGACTGACCGATCTGAGTTCAAATCCAGCCTCAGACATATACTATCGTGCAACTCTGTCAAGTCTTGTAAAATGAGGATAACAACAGCGCCTATCACCCAGTGTTGTTAAGGATCAATGAGTTAATATTTACGAAGTGTTTAGCACAGTGCTGGAACATGGAAGGTACTTAATAAATGCCTGCTTCCTTCCTTCAAAGTCATAATAAATAAATAAGCCTACGCATGCATGTATGTATCGCTATCCTCTTCCTCTTAACTCTAATTCTCTCCAGCTCGCCAACACAAGTCTACTTCAAGTCCTCATCAGCTCTCTGAACTGTAAGGGCCTAACTCTTCTCCAGCTCTCCAGTGCCACTCACTTCCTCTTCTAACCATGCCATCCTTCACATCAGTACATCTGTGTCACAAATCCCTCTACCCATCTATCCACAGCTCAGCATGTGAATCTTGGAGGGCTACCTGAGGCTGGAGCATTGAAGCGACTTACCCTCACAGTCACTGCTACCAGATGTCAAGTATGACATTTGAACCCAGGCTTTCCTGAATCCAAGTCCAGTATTCTACTCTCCATCCCTAATCCAGCTGCAGCAACAGATCTGGTCATGTCATTCCCTTGTTCAAAAACTTCTGGCATCTTTCTAGTGACTATGGAAGAAATAGAAATCCCTTGGTGTGGCAAGACAGTCCTCCACAATTTGGTTTCAATCAACTGCTCCCATTATACACTCTTTCCCATACATTACATGAAGCTCCAACCAAACTATACTAATTTCCTCATCTTGTCCTGAATTTGCTCTCACCCTCTTGCTTGCCCTCTTGCTGGAGTTGGGCTTACGCTCTCCACCATTAGAACCTAATATCCCTGAGGCAATAATATACAGCTGTTTTATCTTTAATTCCCCAGCATACCACTGAAAGCTCTGGAGCAAGTAAATAATAAATGTTTACTGACTTCAATATTTTCCCATTTCCCTTCCACTAATCCAAATTTTAGCCATTTTGCAACTGTGTAGCACTTTCATGAATGAATACACTAGGACACAGAAAAGATCAAACTTTAAGGGTGAAAAAGTAGAAGCTATTAGTTAAAATCTGTAGAATAAAATACAAGAAATAAGTATTTTTGAGAACCTACTATAACCTCAGCATTATGTAAGAGGAGTTCCTGCCTTGGAGGAGTTTTTCCTATTCTTCCTATCACTCCCATCAAAAGATCAAGAATTAGCTACCATTACGTTAAGTAGTTACAACCTACATGAAGAGTAAGCATGAGTGTAATATTTAGATTTTACAGATTTTTATGTTACCATTAGCTTTGGACAGGTTTAAATAAGAGAAATTCATTAAGATAACTACCATTTCTTTTTTAAATTCAATTCATTGCATACTTACTATAGTTAGCATTAGAACTTAGTGGCTTTCTATGTGGTGAGATTTCCAGGTTGCTTCCTAGTCTACCCAATATAACTGATCTTACAAATTGCCTAAAATTTATTAATTGGCAACAAAAATTTTCATTTCACAATTTAAGCTAATGATTAAAATGCAAATACCCTAATGAGATAAACCAAAGACAAATTCATATTGAGATATAAATGACTTAAGATCTTTTTCTTACAACAGGCTCTGATGGGGGAATGGTGATGGAAGGAAAGCAAATCAAGGCCTTGGAAAAATGAAAAGGTAAAGCAACATCTGAAATAGTGAGAAAGGCACAGAAAGAGATGGGAGACTAACGACAAATTTAAACTATTTCATAATTTTGTTTAGTACTGGCCTTAGGTAGCACTGTGGAGATAATGTATTAACTACTAATAATATTTCAGGATATTAAAGAAACATAAAACATGACTCCCTTCTTAACTGATCATACAATCAATTTAAGCAAACAAAATAAATGAAACAGTTAACACAAGACAGTATCTGATTATAGTTCAAAAGAATAACAGACAGTACATATTAAAGAAAATTTCTAAGAAATGAGATATCATTGTGGCCTAGAATAGTCCAAGGGAAGTTTCATGGAAGTGATGGGGCTTGACCTGGGTAGTGGTTATGAGAAGGAAATTGCAGTTGAGGGTAACAGCATAATCAAATGAAGTAAAAACTCAAAAAGGTATATTTGGTCTAGAGGTTTATGCTGAGAGTATGATTCAAAACATAAGAATGCCATGGAAAGTGCACCATGAGGATTTAGATTTAATTCTTCCAGGTATTCCTCTTTTTCTCTTTAACTCTGAAGTGTGATTTCTGACCACCTGTTAACTGACACTGCTCACATATCCAACAATCTATTAGATATTTTGAACCAGATGTCCTGTACACATCTTAAACTCAATATGTCCAAAATGGATTTTTTTTCTTTCCCCCTCAAACCCTTACCTCTTCCTAATTTCCCAATTACTCATCATCCTCCCAGTCACTCAGGCTTACAACCAAGGTGATATATACTCTACTCACTTCTCACCTATATCTAATCAGTGGCCAAGTTCTGCCGTTTCTACCTTCATAACATCTCTCACATAATCTCCTTTCTCTCCTTGGACACTGTAATCACTTTGGTAAAGGCCCTTATCACTGCACACCTAGACTAAGTCTCTTTCCAGTCCAGTCTCTACTAGGCTGTCAAACTGATTTTCCTAGTATGGGATTGACCATATCACATCCCCTCCACCTCATTCAGTCATCTCCACCAGCTCCCTACTGCTTCAAGGATCAAAATTAAAATCTACAGTTTGTCTTTTAAAGCCCTCATAAGTGGGTCCTTCCCTACCTTTCCAGTCTTCTTACTCCTTACACCGTCATAACCCTCACCATGTACTCAACAGTCCAGTCACACTGGCTTCCTTGTTTTTCCTCGCACTAGATATTCTAACTCCCAATTGTAGGCATTTTCATTGGCTACCTGGAACTTTCTCTATCCTCATCTCCACCTACGAATGTTCCCTTTCTTCAAGTCTCAGCTAGCATCCCACGTTCTGCAAGAAGTCTTTTCCCTTTAGTGTTAGTGTCTTCCCTTTGATGATCAGCTACAGTGAATTTGTACAGAGCTGCATGTTGTGTTCCTCCCAAGACTGCAAGCTCTTTGAAAGCAGAGACTGCCTTTCACCTTTTTATCCACAGTGCCAGAAATGTAGTAGATGTTTAACAAATGCGTGCTGACTGACAACATTCAGTGCCTTCTGTTTACTCCTATCTCTAGCATCTCAGTTCTTTGTTTTAGACTTTGTGCCAGACCAGGTCCTACAGTTCCTGCATTCTTATAAAGAATGATGAAGGCCTTATGTTTGGTGCTGACCTCTATTACCTGGACTGCTTCTACTTTACCAGGAGTATTATTGGTAGGCCCCTCTAAATCATCCTGGTTCAGAAGATTGGGATCTTTAGATTCTGCTGGAGTTTTTTTAGTTGGACTGCTCTAGACATTATGATTTCCAGGGGCAGCTAGGTGGTACAGTGAATACAGCACCGGCCCTGGAGTTGGGAGGACCTGAGTTCAAATCCAGTCTCAGACACTTAACACTTACTAGCCATGTGACCTTGGGCAAGTTGCTTAACCCCAACTGACCTCCAAAAAGCAAAGAAAAACCAAAACCAAAAAGACATTAGGATCTCCTGTGTTTCTAACTGTCTTCACACTGCAGGGTGGCAGGCATACTACAGGGGGCTGCTCTGGCTTCCTTGCTCCTTCTCCCCAACTCCTACACAGAATGCTATAAGCTTTATGTGCTCCTGGAGTGGCTTTGGTCAAGTGCTGGAAAGCTTTTAAGATGAACTACACTCAGATGAATGCCAGAACTAATTTCTTTTTTTTTGCTTTTTAGAGGGGCGAATGGAGTTAAGTGACTTGCCCAAGGTCACACAGCTAGTAAGTGTTAAGTATCTGAGTCCACATTTGAACTCATGTCCTCCTGACTCCAAGGCCAGCGCTGTGTTCACTGCACCACCTAGCTGCCCCACCAGAACTAATTTCTATAGGCCTCAGCTCTATTACAGGGTAGTCCTGGGCTGGATGACAATGCCTATCATAGTTTCTCTTCAGATCTGCTAAATGTTCAGTTCAGTGCTATGTAAAAATCTTTGCTGCTGTACATGTGGGAGAGCAATAGGTCTCAGGGGCCGTTCACATAGCTAACCTAACCAGAAGTACCAATACAGTAAACCCTCAAACAGATCTGGGTCTAGTATGTCCTCAGGGCATATTGGCGGCAATTTGTAAATTAGTGCTTTCTTTTCTTAGTTGGGGTCTTTTTCATCATGGCTCCTAGGACAATAGGTTATAACTGAAAATATGGAAAGAACATGGGCCATTGGGCATGCACAATTACACACACTTTAATTGGTGAAAATATTTGAGACTGTAACCTTCAATGAAGATGAGAAAGCTTTTAGAAGTTGCTACCACTACTCAAACATAGCTTTGATGCAAAAAGCTTCTAGTTTTAAATTTTCTTGTTGCCTTGGTTCAGCAACATTGTGTTTAAACTAGATGAAGTACTAGGTACAGGAATAAAATGAAGATCATGAGCCTCAAAAATATTTTAAAATTATCTTTCCACCTTCATAATGAGTATCTGTATCAGGTAGGAATATAGGCCCCAAACTAAATGTTCTGAGTAGCTACTGTCCACAGGAAATAGTTTTTTGTTTAAGTTTTTTTTTTTTTTTTGTGGCTTGTTCCTATTAAAGGCTGGTTCTAATGACACACTTTGGAACTAAAGTGATGCTTGGTTCTTAAAAGGCTATACAAGTAAGGGTAAATTCTGGCAGGTCTAACTCTGATGGAAAGGCTTTAAAAGGTTGAACCCAGTGATAGACTTTATGTGTGTTCAGGGACACTCTTATCTAAGTCTAGAAAAGATCTTTATCAGAAGGCTGGCCACATAGTGATGAATATTTTTGGTTTTATGAGTAGCTAATGATCTTCTAATAAGGAACGTAAAGCTACAATCTGTATTCATAATAGGACTATTCCCATTGATGGAATCATAGATAACTGAAGTATGTTTTTTATTTTTTAAAAATTATACAGACAGACAAACACACACACACACAAACACTTCAGTCAGTGAAAATCTGCCTTCTCATTCTTCCCCTCAACTACCTCCACCCCAAGTGAGAAAATAAAAACAAAACCCATCACAAACAAATTAAAAAAGAAAATAAGCAAAATAAACAAGTCAAGTATACCAAATTCCCATATTGGCCATGTCCAAAAAAATAAAGAAAAATGTCTCTTTGTATACTTTGAGTCCTTTAATTTTCTACTAGGTGATGAGAAACATGCTTCATAATTAGTCCTCCAGAATCACGGTTGGTCATTATCCCTTATTCTTTAAAAGTTTTTTTTTTTTTTACCATATTATTATTATAGTTCTGTTCACTTCACTTTGTATCAATTCATATATGTCTTCCTAGGTTTCTCAGAAACTATCTACTTTATTATTTCATGCAGCACAACAGTATTCTATCATATTTATATAATCTAACTTGTTCAGCAATCTCCCAACTTATGGGTAGCTCCTCAGATTTCTGTTCTTTGCCACCTCAAAAAAAAGCTATAAGAATTTTTGTATATCCTTAGAATTTATTTTGCTAATTTCTACTCCCTTCCAAGCTATTAATTCCCTTTCCAGTTCTTTTTTCCATAGCTCTCATTTCTTTTCCAGTTTCTTTTCCTCTAGTGCTCTCATTTCATTGATAAAAACATTTTAAAACTCTTGTTTCATCTCTTCTAGGAATTCTAGTTGAATATGTGCTCAAGCTTGGTTTTCTTTGAGGCTTTGCTTATGGATATTTTGAACTCATTCTTGTCTTCTGGGTTTGAGTCTTGAGCTCTTCATGAAGGGTTTGGTTCTTTTCTTATTTTTCCAGTCTACTTCCTGACTTTAAACCTGATGTTAGAGTGGGCTCTGCATGCTTTTGGAGAGAAGGTCTGGGCTGTTCTTGTTTCTATTTTCTTGGGGTACTGAGTGTTGTGTTAGTTCAGGATCTCAGGAATAGGCAAAGTAGTCTGATTCAGGGTAAAGTCTGATTGGTGGTTCTCTTGGTCTGAGCTCTGCAAGTTCCTGACCTAGGTTTGGGCTGGGCAAAAGTTGCTGAATCTGAGGTTCCACCTGCCAGCTAGAAAATTCGGCTGGTTTAGAGTGACAGAATTGTAGGTCCCTTTCGTCTAGGATTCTTCCTCTATTATCTGAAAGTTTAATCCTGGGTTAGAAAATGGAACTGAGATCCTGCTCTACTTCTGGATTCTGAGTAACACCACTGCTGCTTGCTTCTGAACTTGGATCTTTCTTAGCACAAAGAACTCAGCTTGCCTAACTATTAACAACATCACATTAGGAAGCAGGTACCCTTTCCAGACTGCACTGGATCTGTGACCTAGAACTGGGCAGTGGGCTCCAAAGCTGCCGGTTGGCAGTTGTTTCTGTATGCTACAAGCAATGTGCCAGTCTGAGTTTGGGATCTCTTGCCCTTGTGCACAACTTCTCTTCAGGTGCTGCCAGATCTGTCCCTAGTGTTTGAAGACCTCTCTATCTTCCTATATTAGCCCGAGCTGGACAAATAACTCACCTTGACCTTTCAGATTTCTCTATCAGGATTCAATCTGGTGCATTTTCTTTTCTAAATATGTTTGGAGGAAGTTTTTTGTAGGCCTCACTGCACTACTTCTATTCTGCCATCTTGGTTTTGTCTCCTCCTATCTTTTTCAATCACACCATGTTTCCACAATGCACTGCAATCCATAGAAAGCAGAAATATTTGTTATTTAGTTCATTCCACATTACGGCGTGGTATGAAACCCTGTGATATTAGACCATAGAGCATTCTGTATATAAAAAATAGTATGTGTGGAATATGATATCTTCATGAAGCTCCTGGTCAGGGAATCTAAGGGATAAACCTAAGATACTCATATTATGGGCCTAATAGTTCCTGGTAACATAGTGTTGCTCTGTGTTCTCAGTTTCTTATTAGCACTAGAATTTCTGTTACATTTCTCTTTAGAAAGGGACAAGTTCAATCTAAACATGAATACTATATAGCCATGGCCGTGTGATAATGTTATCCATCTTATGATTCCATGAAGGTTAATCAAAGTTGGGGTGACACAGGAAGCATTACAGCTAACATGGGTGTAAGTCTATCACTCCACAGATTCCTTGGAGACCAATGAAGGTAGGACAACATGAGGTATTCTACAAGGAATAGGGATTTGGAAAAATCAAGAGAATGGAGACCAATGGCACATGGCTAAGCTTCAATGCCATCTGTGTGAAGATATAATTCACATCCATTTGTATAGTCTCCCAATACAACCAACCCATGCTCTTTACCTAAATTCAATGCCTAGTCTATATCTTAGCACAAAACTTTTAGCCTAACTGTTGTATCTTAGATTTGTTCTTCTCTTGGAACTTGTTGTGAATTTCAGATTTTGATCCTGCTTCCTTCTCTAAACCTACTTCTAGCCTCTGGCCCTACTCAGCTAATCAATCTTTCTACCTGATTCTTGATATTGGTAAGTTGCGTTGTGTTCTAAGCTTCTATCTAAACTAGAATCCCTCCGTTAATCTTCTCTCTGGAGCAGGACAAAGTTTAATTTACAACAAGGATGCTATTCAGTCAAGTCAAAGAGAGATCCAGACAACAGAGACTAGGGGATAAGTGCTAATTATGATAAGGGGACAACCAAACAACTAGGAAACAGGGCAACAAAAGTAGAGGTTTAGAGAATGATGCATCAGTTATAAGGAACCAGGCAAGAGTCTATGAATAAGTCAAGGGTCTAGGAACAGGGAAGTCAAAGTAGAAAAAGCGAACTAAAGGCAACTTAATTTCAGTGGCCACGGTTGGCAAGAATCTAAACTCAATTATTTCAGGTAAAGTAATGCACTAACATCAGTATGAGAATAATTGAATGAGTTTGATTTTAAAGGAGGTGGTCTTTTCTTTGGATTTATGGCACTTCTACTGGAAAGCAGAGGCTCTTTACATGACATTATCGATACATGAAGAGACAGTTAGGCAGCGTAGTGGATATGGTACTAGCTTTGTAGGTAGGAAGACCTCAGCTCAAATCCTGCCTCAGGTACTTAAATGTAGAACACTGAAAAATAAATAACTTAGCCCCTCTCAGTTTCAGTTTCCTAATCTGTAAAATATGGTTAACAGCACCCACGTCACAGAGTAATTGGGAAGATCCACTGTAATAACGTACGTAAAGCACTCTGCAAGTCATAAGGTACTGTACAAATGCTACTGTTATTTTCATTATTATTTTTGCTATTAATTTCAGCCAGCTAGAGTGTAAGTAATATGGTAGGTATATGAACTGAATATGGTTATTAGGAGCTTTCATTTTCTTCTATAAATCAACCACATACAAAGAAATAGAAGATATGGCCTTTTCTTCGGAGGCATTTACAATCTATTTGGAAAGATGAAGTATGTAGTACACACACTACGATAATTATTATCATGTGGCAAATGAATAGAGTGGACAATAACTGCCTAAGGAATACACAGGAAGAAAGAAATCACTTCTAGCTGAGGTTGTCAGGAAATGCTCCAAAGAGACGTTGGAATTAAGCCAGGCTTTAAAAGATGAATATG
Organism: Pseudochirops corinnae; assembly: GCA_028646515.1. Classification (NCBI taxonomy): domain Eukaryota; kingdom Metazoa; phylum Chordata; class Mammalia; order Diprotodontia; family Pseudocheiridae; genus Pseudochirops; species Pseudochirops corinnae. The sequence continues at coordinate 84,343,515 of CM053589.1, forward strand.
ACTTAAACAGGCAGGAAAAATGTTTGGAAGGCATTCCAGAGAGGGAGATGAGCCTAGGAAGCAAGGAACAGTGTGTTAAAAGTACAGAATAGGAAAGTACAAGATGTTGGATAAAAGGTAGACAAGTTTGCACAAAATAATAGTTTGTGCAAGATAAGAATGTGAAATATAACTAAAAATTGGCTGGAGTTAGACTGTTAAGAATCATGAATGACAGGCCAAGGAATCTGAATTTTATTTCTTAGGTATTAAGGAAAAAAGTAAGTAAAGCTTTTTAAATGTGAAAAAAATGAGATAAAGGTAAAATTTTGGGAAGATTAATCTAGCGATAGAACAATGCATGTATTGGAAAGGGAGCAAAATAAAGGTAAGGAGGCTGATTATATTGTAATGATCAAGATATTAAATTATAAATGTTCAAATTATCCTGGTGGCAGTAAAGAAAGGAACAGATATATCAAAGAGACATTGTAAAGGAAGAATCAATAGCACTTGGTAAAGACTATAAATGACTATAATGATGATTTCAAGTGATATTATTAATCATTTAGCAGCATACACTATCATAAACAAGGAAAAAATACTCTTCTGCCTTTCTCTTAGCATTCTTTTAGTATCCAAAATGAAACAACCATCACTAGCTCTCTCCTTAGCTGTCTACCTCTTTAGGAAATAGTGAAATATTTCTTATTTAAGTGATAAATCTATTTAATTGTTAAGAATTTTAATTTGACTTTAAAAATCCACTTATTTTTAATAATCATTTAAGCTAGTTGCCCATACTACCTTAGAAAAGTGTTTAGTAATTACCAATATAGTTATGATGGCTAAGGGATTTCTGCTAAAAGTTAAAATTACTAAGTAAATCATAAGGCATCTTTTAAATCAAGCAATTTTAATTGAGGAAAACACAACAAAATAGCTATTTCTATATCATACCTTGTATTTGGTCATGGTGCTAAAATGATTGTTCCGAAAGAATACACAAAGTTCTCCTTCCTGAACTGCTGACGTAAGTTCACATAATCCATGATATGTCAGTTGAGTGGCTGTGTTATTTAGAAACTGCTCAGCTACAAAGCCTAAGGAACCAATGCATAAGATTAGATAGAAGAATAATCTCAAGATTCATATAATTTTTTTAAAATTTTATTTACATTGTTCCAGAAATGGATCAAATGGAGTAATGGTTCTTCTTTAGACTGATCTGTAGATACAATGGAAAGAGGAAGCATTGCCTTCTCCTGTTATGGGGAATCCCTATCTCTACAGACCCATTCCAATTCAAAAGAATACATGTATGTATACATACATACACACATCTGTGTATAAATTACCCAATGGAAAACCTGGAAATCACCTGCTATCCAAAACAGGCATGAATGCCTAGTCAGAAGCTCTTACTGGAGATCACTGGTAGGCTTACCATGGCTTTGGTGTTTAACAAACTTTTGCAGGTTTTGAAATGTTCTATATGTCCCAAGAGAATATCGCCAGCAAAACTGTTTGAGCAGAAGCATAAAAATTCAAGCAGGAGACTTGAGAATAATTGTATTGCATGCTATTTCTTATTCTGATCCCTTAGGAGATATATTACACATTGTATAGGCTTGTCTTCTTGGGAAATAAGACACATTAAATGGCTTTCATTTTTGAAATAGATTAAAAAGCGGCAAATACCCTTATAAGATTTTATTTTAACTAGTAAGTAATTTTTCAAAAATTCAATTAAAGGCCATGAATTTTTGGTTTTAATTTAATAGAGGGGATGCTATAGAACAGTGATTCTTCTGGGATCTGTGAACATATTTTTAAAAAAAGTTTGATCTGCATTTCAATATAATTGGTTCCCTTTGTAATTCTGTGCATTCAAAGACATTATTCTGAGAAGGGGTCTATAGGCTTCACTAGACTACTAAAGGACTCGCTGATACAAAAAAAGGCTAAGAACTCCTGATACAGAAGTAAGAAGAGAAAGGAGTTGCCCCTAAAAGTTTTTAACATGATAGGAATTAAAGATGTGCTGGGGCAGATGGCACATTTCTGACTAGGGACGAGGAGACAGCATCATAGCAGAAAGAATAGAAAAGGTATGTCCTTAGGATGCCAGATACCTGGGTATCTGAGTGAAGGGAAGAGAGATACAAAAAGACTAAAGAGGAAATAAGTTAAGAAAAGAAGCTAGGTAGCATAAGTATTTTTCTCAATTTCTTTTTTAATTAAGCTTTTTTTCCCTTATCAAGCAGTTTTTTCTTCACATAACCCTCTCCCCACACTGAAAATAAATAAAAAACAAATCCCAAGTAACAAATAAATATAGTTTCAATTTATTTTCCCAAGTGAAAGGGCAGGTGGTTGTCAATAAAATTTTGCATCTATTCAAGGACTGCTATGAGTACTGATGTACTGATTGTGGGGATGAGTGAGGGTGGTGGTAACGGAGAGGGAGTGAGTAGAGAGGGACAATTTAACTAGGAAAGAATGAAAAGGAACTGAGAATTCACAAACTAGAAATATACATATATATTTATTAATGTGTACATAAAATGTATATAAAAAGTTCTTTATTCCATTAAAGGTCAATTATTTTCTCTAATAGGTTAAGGAAAATAGAAAAGTACTGCCTTACTATACTGAAAGCTCAGTTGAAATTATGTAACTTAAATTTGTAGTGGATGCAATCAGCACAATTTTATGATTTTCTTACGCTCTGGTCAGCAACACTGACTAGGAGCAAATAAGGAGAAGGGTGGGAGTGATCCAGGGTTGGATTTTTCTTATGACTGGTTGGCAACAGGACAACCAGACAAGGGAAAGTAACACACATATGTATACATGCATATATACACATATACATAAACATTCTGGGCTGTGCTTATGATTCCATGATAAAGGGAAGTACCTCTATTTCAATTCATAGAATTGAATTATCTCAGAATTATAGTCTTAGCAAGCTACTTATGCCACTGAGAGGTTAAGTAACCTGCTCAAGGCCACAAAGTTAGTAAGTATTACAGGTAGAAACTGAATTTGGGCATTCTTGACTCCAAAAGCAGCTCTCTATCTGCTACCTACGATACCTCTCAAACCTAGATCTTCTTTTCTCCAAGGCTGCCTCATATCCACTAAAGTGACTAAGCCATGGTCCTTGCTTTTTTTCCCTCCACCCCTCATTCTTTCCCAGGCTATTATTGCTGTACCAGCTATATTTTTGTCCTTGCCTTGTCTCAATCTTTTGGTGAATTATTTCACCTCTATGTTATCTACTATACTCTTAAATCTTTTACCTTACCCTTATCCTGTTGCTAATTTTACCAAATCTCAACTCTGAATTATTATCATTGTTTTACTCCTTCACTCCTAGTCAACTGCTGCTGCTGAGTTGGGAAAAAAGACAAAACACCAAACTGCTGACTGGGTCCACTAGATAATCTCAGCTATAGTATGGCAAGCCTTTTACAACTCCCTAAGCAATCAGCTATCTCACCGTAGGGGATATTACAAACCTTTTTGGCCCTTCTCAAATCTTCCATTATACCCCTTTCCTCTCTCAGAAAAGAACTGTACTTTATACCTCACTAAAAGAAAAATGAGATCACTCATTAGGAGCTCCCTCTTCTCTACTCTTGTTCATCTTACATCAATTAGACATCTTCCCCATCATCTCCTCTTTCATCCCCCTGTCTTTGACAAAGATCCTACCTCTTCCAGTGCATCCTCCATCTCTTCCACTCGTTCTCTCCTGGCCAAGGCAAATCCTTTTATATGCACTCTGTCTCATTTCCTTCTGTTTTCTTTAGAAGATCGCCTCCATCACCATCCCTACTCTAATATTCAATCATGCCCTAAGTGACTGAGCAAATTTGGTGAACCCACATCAAATGTCCACACGGACTACCTGTGCCTGACCTGTGGTAAAGCGTTCTGAGGTAGCACTGGTCTGATCAGTCAGACACACTGTAACTTGACTCTAGCATAGGGATGTCATTTTGGTCCTTTCTGAGAAAGGACATTTTCCAACCAACCAGTTTCTTTTTTGCTTTTTGTGAACATACAAATGTTTCCACTATCTTTAAAGAATCCTGGCTTTATCTGACCATCTTCACTAGCTACTGTCGAATACTTCTCCTCTTAGTCTCTGCTAAACTCCTGTTTAGAGAATGCTATCTTTATTAGATGCCTCAACTTCCTCTCTTCTCACTTGCTTCTTAACTCTCTGCATCCTGGTTTCTAATCTCATATTCAACTTAAATTATCCTCTCCAAAGTTACCAATGATCTCTTAACTGCCAACTCTAAAGGCCTTTCTAACTCTTCTTCATGTTTGACCTCTCTGTTACATGTAATACTATCAATCACCCTCTTCTCCTGGATACTCTCCTATATAGGTTTTCATGACACTGTTCTCTCTTGGTTCTCCTTCTTAGTTTCCTTTACTCCAGATCACCTCCACTAACCATAGGAATCTCCAAAGGTTCTGTCCCGGGCCCTTTCCTCTTCTTCCATTAGACCAGGGGTTTACACATCCCCGAGATAGATTTTAGGGGTCTATGAAATTGGAGGGATCGTCTTCATTTTCACTAACGTCTAAGTGAAATTTCATGTTTCCTTCAACTATGAATTAAAAATTAACAACAAAATATTATTCTGAGAAGGGGTTAATGACAGAAAAGATTAAGAACTCTGCTTCTATACTTTCCTGTTTGGTGATCTCATCAGCTCCCATGGGTTCACTTTTCACTTTTATACAGATGATTCTCAGATCTATATACTCGATCTCAGCCTGTCTTATGAACCAGGGTTCTGAATTTTGGATATCTTGAATGGTATGTTCCATAAGTATCTTAAATTCAACACGTCTAAAACAGAACTTGTTATTTTCCCCATGCCCTTTATAATCTTCTAAACTTTCCTCTTACAGTCCTGCATCACTACCACTAATGGGCTTTTTTGTTTTCCTCCTTATCCCTGAGCCTCTCAATCACTTGTAATTAAGTAGTAAACTATCTCCAGTCCACTCCTCCTATTCTCTCATTCCCATCC
>CM053589.1:84349056-84365577 GCA_028646515.1 Pseudochirops corinnae
AAAAAGATCCAAAAAGAAAACTCCTAGGAATGTTATAGCCAGGTTCTGGAGTTCCCAGGTCAAGGAGCAAATATTACAAGCTGCCAAGAAGAAACAATTTGAATACTGTGGAAACACAGTCAGGATAACCCAGGATCTAGCAGCTTCTACATTAAGGGATCAAAGGGCCTGGAATATGATATTCTGGAGATCAAGGGAGCTAGGATTAAAACCAAGAATCACCTACCCAGCAAAATTGAGCATAGTGTTCCAGGGGAAAATATGGTCATTCAATGAGGTGGAGAACTTCCAAGCATTCTTGATGAAAAAAACAGAACTGAATAGAAAATTTGACATTCAGATACAGGAGGCATGAGAAGATAAACATGGAAAAGAATTCATAAGGAACTTTACTGTTACCAGTACAATTGTATGGCCCAGCAACAAGCTGAATAAAAGAGAGACAGAGATGTATTCGATAGTCTGTTTATTACATAACCATTTCATACAGAGCCAAGCTACAAGAAAATCATAAAAGGCTTATATTCCCTATAGCAGAAATTCTTAAGTAACCAGAATGCAAGGACCTTCCTTTGGAATCAACCACTCCTTACCCCACCCAAGGCTAATTATTCATTAAGACTTCATCCTAGGACCATGTCCAGAGGCACAAACAAACAGGGGGTCACAAACAAGACTTGCTAATTAGTTAGCCTGAATTTTCTTTAGTTATTCATAGGACCAATGCAGACATCCATCCAACAAGATTATACTCCTCCTGCATATCTGCCTAGTGACCTCATAGAAGAGGGGAGCATTTCTTTATGGGGCCAGGGGACCCCTGAAAGTCTGGTCTACTACAAACTTATCAAAATTGAACTATTTACATGCCAACATGGAAAAACGATAATTATAACTTATGAAACTTCTCTAAGTATGAGGATAATTGAAGGGAATATAAATGTACATATATGTATACATATACATATGTCTATATAGGAGGGTATATATGCGTATGAATACATATATGACAGTGTGTATTTATGTGTACATAGAGGGCATAGGATCAATTGAATAGGATGGGATAATATTTTAAAAGGGGAAACTGAGAGGTGGGAGAGGAATAGTATGAGAGGAGACAGAGAGACAGCTCGGGGTTAATCCTGTCATATAGAAGAGGCAAGAGATAATTGTTACAATGGAGGGGAAGAACAGGAAGGCAAAAGGGAATGGATCAACCTTACTCTCATTGAAGTTGGCTTAGGGAAGAAATGACATTCAGTCTAAATTGGATATCTTGCCCTACAAGAGAGTAGGGGGGAAAGGGATGAGAGGGCAGAGGATGGAGGAGAGGGAAGGTTGGGGGGGAAGTTGCTAGAAGTACATGCTTTTGGAAAGGGACAGGGACAAAGTAGAGAATGGAATAAATCGGGGATGGAATAGGAAGGAGGGAAATATACGTGTACTGGGTTAGGGAGATCCATCTTGCCCTACCAGAAAGTCAGAGGGGTGATGGGGGAGGATATAGGAGAGAGCTGATTTGGGGAGGGGGTATATAGTGGGATCGATGTTTTGGGGTAGTGGGTAGGGGAAAGATGGGGACAAAAATTAAAAAATAAAAAAAAAACCAAGTAAGCCCTTTTCCCTACTTTTTGATCTGTCTCTTCTGTTCTAGTGCTTCAACAGATCCAAGATCTTATTAAATGTAGATACTGCCTATTTGGTGTATTTATCCTCTTTATGTCTCCAACATTTAGCTCAGTGCCTGTCCCATTGGAAGTGTTTAATACTTGTTCATTGATTGGTAATACTCCCTCTAAGGGTGCAGATCATAACATTCATTTATTCATTCTTTCTCTTTGTAATTTTCAATGTTTCCTCCCATGATCGTCTCTGTCTCTTATTTCATCATGAAATCTTCCCTTATTCATACACCTGATGGGCTATTTTTTTCCATATTTACCTAATTTCCTTATGATATCCTCTTTTATTTCTAAATAATGTACATATTTTAACCTTACCTTGGTATTTGGTGTGAGATCTCAATCTATGTTTAGTTTCTGTCATACTGCTTTCCAGTTTTCCTTGCAGTTTTTGTCAAATATAAGTTCTTGTCCTCAAAGCATAGAGTTTTGGGTTTATGAAACATTAGATTACTCTGGTCATTTACTTCTGTATGTTGTGTACCTATTCTATTCCACTGATCCACCCCTCTGTTTCTTAGCCAGTGCCAGATTATTTTCATGATTATCACTTTGTAATATAGTTTGGATTCTGGTACTCCTAGGCAGCCTTGTGTCGTTTTTTTTTTTTTTCATTGATTGCCTTGATATTCTTGACGTTTTGTATTTCTAAATGAATTTTTTTTTTTAGCTCATAAAATATTTTTTTTTGGTAGTTTGGTATGGCACTGACTAAGTAAACCAATAAGTAGACTTCCAAATTTTTTACTCCTTTGACTCTTTTCTCTCCTTTACCTTTCACATCTTGTATTTCTTGTATTTCTCCCATTCATTTCCCTTCAGTCTATGGCAGTTTTTTGCTCAAGCCTTCCAATCAGAAGAATATTTCCTTCCTTCAAACTCTTACAACACTTTAATTATACATCTTTTACTTTCGTAAATTTTAACTATATATATCCTATTAGTACTGCTAGATTGTAAATTGTAAAATTCTTGGAGCTGGGGTAGGAAAGGGAATGTCTCATTTATTTTTGTATGGTTTTCATCTGCTAGTGAACTGTTGCTCATAGTAAGAGCATAACGAATGTTTTATTGAATATGAAGTACAGGAATCAGCCTCTGCTCTCTGAGAGATATATAATTCCATTGCACTAATCTACTTTGCCTGGAGACATGAAATAGTTTTTATCATCTTACACAAGGTAATAAGGTCCTGAGAAAATGTTTATTGTAGGTAAAAGCCATGTAAATGATACTTTCATATTTATAACTGCTCTCCTCACACCAATCTCTTGAGCTAGGTACATGTTTGGGATGAAAAATACCCTTCATCCTTAATTTAGTGAAAAAAAAAATAATCACAGAGATCTCTTAGGATAAGAACAGGAATTTATTCTCTTCCCTAAAAAAAGAGGGCGGTCTTCCCCATGACTCATCATGGAGAAGAGGCAAGTTACAAAAGATAGTGCTGAAATCTATAACCTAACTTAGTCAAGACCCCTCCCTGACTGTTTCCTCTCTCATTGGTGGAGAGGCATACTTCACCAAATTCTTCCCCAACTGGGACAGCAAGGAAAGAGGGGGGGCTGGTTCCACCAAGGCGGGCAAAACAAAGGAAGATAAAAGTGATTGACAGAAGCAATGGAGAAGATGAAAGGGAAAGTTAATCACCCCAAACTGAAGAAGTTTTCACTTATCCCATGCAGTACATAAATATTATTTCCAAACTGTGAACAGAAAAGAGATTGAGAAGGGAAAGTGACTTGCCTATCTATGGTCACACAGCTATTAATCCCCTCCCCCCTATTCCCCCAACAAAGTGGCTGTGGTGGGAAAAAAAATTTCCTTTACAGAAAGGAAATCTAGGGTCCTGGAGTTTTGGAGAGGAAATACAGTCCTGCTTAGAGGTGATAACAGAATTTTTACTGAGCCAGGCTCTAACCTAAGAATGCTCAAAGCCACACAAAGCAGGCCTACAGGAGTGCCAGTAACCAAGCAGTTTAATTATTTTCAGAGTGAGGAATATTCTCTTAGCTGAAGTAAAAGTGTGCTGTCATAAGGTTTTATACTTAAATGACAAGTAGGAAGGGGGGGAGGGAAGGTGTATTACAAACAATCAGTTATCGAGAGACACATACCAGAAAACCACAAAGCCCACAACACAATAATTCTGGAGTCAAGTCTTTGGGGTTCGTGGTCAGCTCCCCTAGGGTACAGAACCAGAGTTCTGTGATGGCAACAGGTTCTACAATCTTTGATTCACGTCACTTAAGGTCCAGTGATTGTGAGCATTGTCAAAGTTTTGATTGATCAGTTCAAACTGCATTGAGCTCTGACTCCTGAGCCAGAGAGACAGCTCTAGAAAGAACTAAATTATTAGTATATTCATTATACATATCCTATCAATTAATATAAAACTCATCATTCCACAGAGGTGAGACTTCGGGTATTGTTACCTAACTGGTTGAACATGTTTTCCCCAGCATAATTTAAACTCCTTGAGGGCAGGAGTTTTTTGTTTGTTTGTTTGTTTTGGTATCTTTAGTACATCTCTCACTAGTACCTCGTACAAAGCAGACGCTCAGTAAATGTAAATGCTTGTTAAGTCGCACTGAACTTTTCTCTCTGCCTCTCCACCCTTTCCCTCTTCCTCCCCTCAAGCCTCACCGATAAGCCTTCATTGCTTGGGAGAGGAATCTAATTGGAAGCTCCCGGCAGAACTGCTCTCAGCTCTTTCCATGTCCTTGCATCCCTTCTCAAGCGTGGGTGTTTGTTTTAGGAGGAAAGGAGTCCCCAATGAGTATTTTCCAATTTCAGATTCTCGTGTGGGGGCGGGAAGTAATGGGAAGTGGGTGGGCACATGTTGGGAATGTCAGGTAGGCATAGCCACGTAGACTCCCCCACGAGCCTTTCTTCCACTCTTCTTCCTAGGGGGGACCGATGAAGAAGGTGCCACTTAATCTACAACACTACAACAAAGAAGAAGCCAAACAGTTTTGGAAACAGAACCCAAAACCATGAGCTCCAACTTCCGCCTCAGCCGGTAGAGGAAGGAAATGAAGCTCCCAGAATGCTCCGCGGCCCAACTTCCGCTCAAGCGGGTATAAACATCGCGAGATGTTATCAGACCTTGGGTTTATACGAAGAGATGGAAAGCTTTCTAGTTTTCATTTCAGTCGTTCGATTCAGATCCGTTTTGTTTCTATTTCCTCTTGGCCACTTTTAAATTTAAAAACAGGAAAAAACCCTCGATTGCTATGACAGGCCGAGTCTCCGGAAACAACCAATCAAGGTTCGGTGGGGGGGGGGAGGTGAGTCTGATCTGCCTGCCCAATCAGAAGAGCGCATCGCCGGACGGAAGAACCAATGAGAGTGCGAGTAGTGCGGTATTTGAATTCCGGCCGTAGGGCTGAGAGGCGGCGGCGGCGGCGGCGTAATCCTGGGACTAGGTTCTACTGGTGGGTCGTGTCCCTTCTTTGTGTCTCGCCGATACCTTGCGGCCCCTGCTCTGTCCTGTCCCGGTCCCCATGGCGCTGTTCCGACGCCCCGTGGTGAGTCAGCAGCGTGATGGCGATTCTTTCGCTCCTTCCTCGGCGGGGACGCCCCTCGACAGCCACTGTCTCCTTCCTCTACTCCTACGGTCCGTTCCTGGGGGCGAGGAGGGGAGAGTTGCTGACGTAGGGCCCTCCCCCAGTATCTTGACCCTAATGTCCCCATCACCCGGTGGTGGCGCCGTCATTTTGTGGAGAGCCCGGGATCTGGAGTTGGGGGATCCGAGCTCGAATCCCACTTCTTCCCCTTCCGAGCTCAGAGACCTTCTCTAGGTTTTGGGGACACTGGTTTTCCTCTCATCTTAGGTCTTTCACGTTCTCTTTGGCTGGCTTTTTCCAGGCTCACAACCTTGGTGTCATCTTCCACTCACTGCCTCTCAGCTCATGTGTCCATCCCACCTTGCCCTCTGACAGTGTTACTACCCTGGTACAGCTCCTCTTCGCCTAAGACAAGAATGATTGCCATAGCCTGTTGGGTGGTCTCCCTGCTACTAGCCTCCCACTCCAATCCATCCTTCATTCAGTTGTCAAAGTAATTTTTCTAAAACACAAGACAAATCTTGTCACTCCCCTGCTCAGTAAACTTCACTGTCTCCCCAGGACCCTCAGGATCAAATGTGAAACCCGGTTTGGCATTCAAAGCTATTTACATCCTGGTCCCTTCCTACTTTTCCAGTCTTGTTGCACTTTACTCCCTTCCCTGTACTGTACTGCCCAGCTTCCCATCCTTGCCATTTCTCAGGAATAATACCACCATCTCTCTGTTGTCACTATTTCCCCTGATTATAAGGCTCACTCTATCTCTGCTTGTTGACTTCCCTGGCTTCCTTTAGGATTCAAAATCCCGCTTTCTCTGCCCTCTCCCTCTCTTTTCCCCTGCGCCTGAGCCTCTGATATTGCTTTCCTTTTACTTTGTATACACAATTTTTTCGTGCATTGTCACCCTCATTGAGTGCTGGGCCCTCAGTCAGAAAGACCTGCGTTCAAATTCAGCCCCAGAAATGTATTAGCTGTGTGACCCTGTGTAAATCACTTATCTTTTCTTTTCTTCAGTTTTCTCAGCTGTGAAATGGGGAGTGATAATAGCATCTAACTATCAAGGTTGTAGTGAGGATCAAATAAGATATTTATAAAGTGCTTAGTATAGTGTCTAGCACATATTAAATTAAGTGCCTGGTTCTTATTAAATGCTTCTTCTCTTTCCCCTTTATTAGAATAGTGCTAAGTGAGTCTGGGTGACTAGTAACTGGATGAGGAAATCCTCAAGGAGCTTCTTGAGGTCAGGAACTGTATTTTTTGCTCTTCTTTTATCAACCCAGCTCTACATACAGTATGCCAAGCACTGAGTAGGTAAATACATGCATATTGACTGATTAGTGAGTGACCACTGATTCTTTAGGAAAATAACTATGGCAGCTGTATAGAGAGGGTGTAGAGAGTGAGGCAGGGAGACCAATTAAGAGGCTATTACAGTAGTCCACCAAATAGGTGACAAGGACCTGACCTAAGGTGACTGTTGAATGAGTAGAGATAAAGGGACAGATATGAGAGATGTGGAAAAAGAATGACAAATGTTAGTAATTGATGTGTGGTGAGAGTGAAGAGTCAAAGATGACTCTGAATTTGTCAACCTAAGTGACTGAAAGGATTGTGATACTTTTGACAATAACAGGGAAGTTTGAAAGTGGTTGGGATTTGAGGGGAAGATTTTGAATTGGAGATGCCTAGGAGACATCTAGTTTGAAATGTCCAATATGTAGTTGATGATGTGGGATTGGACCTTCTAAAAGAGATAGGCTAGATACATAGATGGGGATAGTAAATATAAACGGGAAGATTGTGAGACATCCTGAGTGGAAAGCATATGGGATGTGAAGCTGTTGCAAGATCTGATATCTGTGGGTTGGCCTAGACATAGTGACCTAAGTGAACTAGTTTGCATGTAGTCAGTCACCAGTCAACTTCTTAGGGTTCTAAGGCGGGAACTCTAAAGATGAAAGATTCAATTTGCCCAGGGTTTGGGGCATAGATTTGGGAAAATCCATCTCTTGTTTTAGAAGTCATTGGTCTAGGAGTGAGGGAGCAAATCTTCAGTGTCAGAGAAGAAATCTAAGGAGAGATTGAATATTAGAAAGAAAGGTAAGATGATAGTGAGCACTGTCTGGTGGAAATGGGGGATGGGAGGAGATGGTAAGCATTTAGTGTGTGCCATCAAGTGTTTCCTGGGAATGCAAAGAAAGGTCATAAAAGCCTCTGTCCTTAAGGAGCTCACATTCTAATGGAACAGACATGTTAATAACTAGATATGTACAAGATGAATATAAATTACATGGAGGATAATCTGAGGGAAGGCACTAAAATAGGGGGATTGGAAAAGGTGGGATTTGAGCTGAATCTTGAGAGAGGCCCAGTAGGGGGCAAAACTTTCTAGGTATGGGGACAGCTTCTGGGCATAGGGACAGCTAGTAAGTTCAAAGGTCCCAGAAACAAAAGGTGGAGTGACTGGTTAGAGGAACTACAAATAGGTTAGTTGGCTTTAACAACGTGTGTGGAGAAAGGTGCGAAAAGACTATAAAAGTAGGAAGATGAGGTGGTATAAAGAACTTTAAATGTCAAACAAAGAAGTTTATATTTTATTGGAGCTCAAGTTGCAGGCGGAATAACATGGTCAGACTTGTTCCTTAGAAAAAAGTCACCTTAGCAGCTGAGTAGAGAAACCAGTTAGAAAGTTATTATATACACACATACATATACATACCTGTCCCCATACCTAGTTGTGAAAGTAGAAATTGCCAGCAACTGACGTTGATGGATGGATGGTGAACTAAAGAGAATCTGGCTAGGTGTGCATAGTTGGATAGCAATGCTGCTTTATTGGAGTAGTATAATTGATTATGTATCTTTCTTGTTTATGCATGGAAAATTTTACAGTGAACTTTGAGTCACCAGTTTCTCACAGATGCGCTCAACTAAAAATAGATATCAGCAAAAGACCTTGACTACCAAGAGGCTTCCTGAAAGCCCAGACTGCTTGTGGGAGACAACAGCAATATTTCTTGATACTGATTGCCAAACATTCTTCTTGGGGAAAGATATGGCACACTTGTCCAGAGGGGACTTTGCACTTTCCCAGATCCGAACAAGTCAACAAGTCCAGGCTTGGACATAGCTCAATGAGTCCTTGAACTTGGAGCAAGTCACAAGCCTCTGGACTGAGACACAAACTCAAGAATCCGTTAGACTTGGCCCACCCACAAGAAATGACAAAATTTGACAGTGGATTGGATGTGTAGGATGAGTGAGGACTCAAGGATGGCATTGAGTTTGGAAATCTGCATGATTGGGTAGAGGGTGCTCTCAAAAGTAAGAAGTTTATAAGAAGGAAGAGTTTAAGGTAATGAGTTCTGTTTTGGATATATTGAGTTTAATTTGTCTATGGATATACATACAAGTCAAGATTCCCAAAAGGCAGTTTCTACTTGCCTGGAACTCAGGAAATAAATTAGGGATAAATATATTGATCTGGATGTCATTTTCATAGAGATGATAATTGAACCCATGGTGTCAGATGAGATCACAAAGTGAAATAGTTTAGAGGAAAAAAAGGACCCTGGAGAGATCCTTGAGGGATAATATGATTAATGGATATAACCTCAATGAAAAACCAGCAAAAAACACTGAGAAAGAAGAGGCCTTCTAAGAAAGAGGAAAACCTAAAGAGGGTAGTATCCAGAAAGAGCCTGATCTACAGCGTCAAAATTCTGCAAAGAGATCAAGAACTACCAGGATTAAGAAGAGGTCATTAGATTTGGCAATTAGGAGAACATTGAGAACTTTGGAAGGAGTAGTTAAGAGATCATTGATTATTTTGAAGAGAATATTTTCCATTAAATGATAAGGTCAGAAGTTAGTCTTTTTTTTTAAAGTCTAGGGGAAACAGGCATGTTTGTTGTTGTTGTTTGTCCTTAGTTCTTGAAGAGGACTTTGAAATCTGGGAAGTGATGCCTTGACTTGCAAGTGAATTGGTTTTAAGTGTAAGAGGGCTATCTAAAGTCACCACCCTCACTTTCTCCTCTGGAGCCATCTGGATCCAATGGCAAGATAAAGATCTGGATGACTGGAGATATCCTGGCCTCCCTCCCCCCCTTTCCATGTTTGTAGCTAGGGAAGGAGCTTGGTATCTATAGGAAGATCTGAAAGAGAATGGGGATACTTCAGTGGGCACTATTCTGGAACGTGAAGGAGGGGCTGGGATCTAGGGTGCATTTGGGGTTTGTCTTCATAGAAAGACTACCTTTTAATCTGAAACAAGAATGAAGGAGATATCAAAGAACACATCTTTGTTTATAGGTCATAGGAATTGAGATCAAGTAACCAGGAGATTAAGGTAGTTGAGGGACTGTCAGTATGTATATATGTGTATCTCTCTCTGTATACATATCTTTTTTAAAAAATTAATTTGTTTATTTATTTTTAGTTTACAACATTCAGTTCCACAGTCCCTTGAGTTTCAAATTTTCTCTCATTCCCTCCCCTCCCCCACCTCCATGGCAGCATGCAATCAAATATAGGATCTACAAATATCTTCACATTAATCATTAGTCAGATTGTAAAGAAGGATTATAACCAGTGGAATGATCAGTGGGAAAGAGGAAACAAAACAAAACAAGAAAAAGAGAGCAAGTAGTTTGTTTCAATTTGCATTCAGATTCTGCAGCTCTTTCTCTGGATGTGGATATCTCTTTTGATCATGAGTCTTTTGGAGTTGTCTTCTAACCTTACATTGCTGAGAGGAACCCAGTCTATCAAAGTTAGTCTGTATATATATATGTATCTTTATAATGAGGTCAATGCAAGGGTGGATTGATATTTTGACAGGCTCAAGGGAAGCAGGTGGACAATGGAGGGCTAGGCTAGTAACAAGAGGTTTGGGCCCAGCCACAATGAAAAACTTAAAGGTCTCTGCAAATGCCTCATCAAGTGGGAAGATTTAATTAGACTTCAAGGGGTTTCCCAGAGCCTGTATATCTTTATCTAGGTCCTGGCTGCTGATTTGCCCTGGGCAGCCTGTGCTTGTGCTGTGTTCCACTCTCACCCTGGTGTGATGTACCTTTCCTGCTGAACCTCTTAAGTTATATTGGGCTGGAACATTGTTTTATCCTAATCCTTTTGTGTGTTCTGTTGCTCCAAAATTCATTTTGAGACATTATTTTAAAGTTGTTTGGAGGGGAATTTGGGAGAGCTCAGGCAAGTCCCTGCCTTTTCTTTGCCATCTTGCCTCCACCCTCCATCAATATATACTGAAATCCTCACCTAATATGAGGACAGGATTTTGTCAGTACATGCAATATCCTTAGACCCCTGTTTCCAAACTGTGCAAAGAAGGGAAACTGGTACATCTTCTCAGCTCTTCTTATAACATTATTAATAGTCAGAATGCCTGTATACTAATTAGCTTGATTCTCCTCAGTCTGACATATATCTTAGTCATTTTACAAAAACCTATTCTTTTAAAAAAATTTATTTATTTTTAGTTTTCAACATTCGCTGTTATAAGATTGTAAGTTTTAAATTTCTTACTCTCCCTCCACTCCCCGCTCCTTAAGGTGGCATGCAATCTGATATAGGTTATACATGTATAATCGAATTAAACATATTTCCACATTAGTCATGTTGTGAAAGAAGAATCTGAACAAAAGGGGAAAACCCTGAGAAAGAAAAAACAAAAACAACAAAAGAAAGACAAATTAGTATGCTTTGATCTGCATTCATACTCCATAGTTCTTTCTCTGGATGTGGATAGCATTTTCCATCGTGAGTATTTTGGACTTGTGTTAGATCATTGCATTGCTGAGAGGAACTAAGTCTATCAAAATCAGTCATTGCATAATGTGGCTGTTACTGTGTACAGTGTTCTTGTTCTGCTCACTGCACTCAGCATCAGTTCATATAAATCTTTCCAGGTTTTTCTGAAGACCACCTGTTCATCATTTCTTTTTTTGTGTGTGTGCTTTTTTTTTGGAGGGTAGTTGGGGTTAAGCAACTTGCCCAAGGTCACATAGCTAGTAAGTGTTAGGTGTCTGAGGTCAGATTTGAACTCAGGTCCTCCTGACTCCAGGGCTGGTGCTCTTGTTCACTGTGCCACCTAGCCGCCCCTGTTCATCATTTCTTATGGAACAATAGTATTCCATTACATTCATATACCACAACTTGTTCAGCCATTCCCCAATTGATGGACATCCCCTCAGTTTCCAATTCTTTGCCATCACAAAAAGGGCTGCTATAAATATTTTTATATATGTGGGTTCTTTTACCTTTTTTAGTGATCTCTTTGGGATATAGACCTAGTAGTGGTATTTCTTGATCAAAGGGCATGCACATTTTATAGCCTTTTGGGCTTAGTTCCAAATTGTTCTCCAGAGTGGTTGGGTCAGTTCACAATTCCACCAACAATACATTAGTGTTCCAATTTTCTCACATCTCCAGCGTTTACCATTTTTTTGTTTGGTCATGTTAGCCAATCTGATAGGTGTGATGTGGTAATTCAGAGTTGTTTTGATTGGCATTTCTCTAATCAATAGTGATTTAGAGCATTTTTTCATATAACTATAGATAGCTTTAATTTCTTCATCTGAAAACTGCCTGTTCATATCCTTTTTTATCAGTTTTACCAATTGGGAAATGACTTGTATTCTGCTAGATTTGACTCAGTTCTCTATATATTTTGGAAATGAGGCCTTCATCAGAGACACTGGCTGTAAAAATTGAAATCCCATTCTTGAAACAACTCTTTGAGAATACATGGGCCTGGCATGGTACTTATGCTTATAAAATAATAACTGATGATAGTGATAATAGTAACTTAAAGATTTTAAAGTAGATAACTATTGTCATCATGCATAGGAAATTTTTGTTTTCTTTTCTCCAAACAAGTTTGTCTAGAGCCAATTCAATACATCATTAGTAGGGTTACATTTTTATTGCTTATAGGAAAATTTGTCATCCTTAACCCTCATACCTTTTGGTATCTAAGAATAATTCTGTAAGAAATCAAATTCAGTTCTAAATATTACTGTTGCACAAGAAAGCTGTAAAAGTGCTGTCACTTTAAATGATCCACTTTAGTGAAACGTTTCTAGTACCTAGAAAGACTTGATAAGAAGCAGAATTAAGTGTAATAAGGTAATACTTGCTTTTAAATAGTGGAACATAATAGCTTTCTAATTTTGCTTCCAAATGGGGTTTCTGAAAAGGGAGGCTTTAAAATAAGTACCTTTATATCCCAGGAATTTGTAGCAGATATATTAGGTGCTACATTCCATAATCATTTTTCTATGAAGTCTTCAAATCTTCTTAAAGATCAGACCTATTGAATACTCAAAATATTCTCAATGTAAGGAACTCTTTAACACAGAAGAGGATAATAAGGGAAAAAACTATTTCTTATTTCCCATTGAAAAATACTTTTTAATTGGTCTTTTGTTTTTATATTACTTTCTTTTCTGAATATGCCCTTCTACCTTCCCCTGACCTTGAATACCGTCTCTTGTAAAAAAAAAAAAAAAGAATAAAAAAGGAGACAAAATAATCATTTAGCCATATAATCAACATATTAGCTGATTCTGATGAAATGTACTATTATATGATACATTTCACCCCTATCTCTCCAAAAAAGTGAGGAGAATATTTTCTCCTCATTTTAAAGAGCATTATAATTACACAGTTTTCAGTTTCTTGGAACATTATTAATGATTGTCAGCCGTTTCATATGTCATTGTCTCAGAAGCTTAAATGATCTTTCCTTTAGGTGTCTAATGGTTTGGAGGATGTTAACGAAGGAATTAATTCAAAAGCCACAATGCAGGTTACTGTTAGAAGAACTGCTCTTGAAGAAATTGGAAATAAAGTTACAACCAGGGGAACAAAGGTAATTTTATTTTTTAAAATTATTTTAAAAATTTATTTATTTACTTTTAGTTTACAACATTCAATTCCACAATCCCTTGAGTTCCAGATTTTCTCCCTCTTTCCTCTCCACCCCTCCTCCACATGGCGGCATGCAGTCAAATATAGGTTCTACAAATACCTTCATATTAAACATTAGTCAAGTTGTAAAGAAGGATTATAACCAATGGAGTGAACAACAAGAAAGAAGAAATGGAACAAAACAAAACAAAAGAGAGAGAGCAAGTAGTTGCTTCAATCTGCATTCAGACTCTAGTTCTTTCTCTGGGTGTGTATATATCCCTTTCCATCATGAGTCTTTTGGAGTTGTCTTCTAACCTTGCATTCCTGAGAGGAGCCCAGTCTATCAAAATTAGTCATCACAGATACAATGTGTCTGTAATTGTGTACAAAGTTCTTCTAGTTCTGCTCTCCTCACTCAGCATCAGTTGATATAAGTCTTTCCAGTTTATAATGAAGTCCGTCTGCTACTCATTTCTTATAGCACAATAGTATTCTATTACATTCATATGCCACAACTTGTTTAGCCATTCCCTAATTGATGGGCATCCCCTTGATTTCCAATTCTTTGCCACCACAAAAAGAGATGCTATAAATATTTTTGTACATGTGGGTCCTTTTCTCACTTCTATGATCTTACAAAGGTAATTATAAATGTGTATGTCTTTGCAGACTTTAATTATTGGAAAAACTTGATATTAATACTAATGCCATAACTCTTTTATCATAGAAAGTAGAGAAAACCAAACTGCTTGTGAAAAAAACCAAAGCCACAAATGTTGTAAGAGAAATAAAGCCTACAGTTTCTGTGAAGCCAGTGCCAAAGGAAACTTTAGCTCCAAAGGTAGGAAATCATATATATTATAGATGATACTTACCAGGTTGACTAATTTTTTATCCAGAGTACTTGTATCTAGAATACTTTTCCTTAATGTGTACCATAACCAATATACTATAAAAGAAAGAGTTCTGGACCTGGAGTCAAAAGACCTAGCTTCAGGTTCTGGCTCTGACACTAGCCATATAACTTTGGCTATTTCCTCATTTTTAAGATTGAGATAATATTTAACCTACTTAGCTGCTGATAGAGTTGTCTTATCTCCCACATAGCTGCACATGTGCTTAATTGGTAATCCTATTATTGTACTTTCTTACCTAGTCTGCTTCTCTTACTCATCTTCACTTCATATCCTAGAGACTCTCCTTTCTCCTGATTTTCTGCCTCTAGTTTGTTTTACTACAAACCCTACGTGAGTTTGAAGAAAGTATTTTATAAACTGTAAAATGCTATGTCATCATCATTATGATCATCATGATGTCACTGCAACTTTGAAACTAATTTTTCCTAAAGAAAAATGGAAATTGACAGCTAGATCCCTAATTTGGCCAATAGTTTAAAGAAAATCAGTATTTATTAATATTTGTGGTAATGCTTTGTGATCATAGGATTGTTTATCTAGGACTGAAAAAGGATCACTCCTCATTTTATACATGAGGTCAAGAAAAGTTATGAGCCTTAGTTCTTTTACGCCAAAGCCACAATTTCTACTCTGTCATGCTTTGAGCTGGTGTTAGAATCATATTTACTTTTAATCTCAAATCAAAATACAACTTAGACTGTTTGCAATAGATACAACTTTACCAAAAATCTAAACTGAGAAGAACTTCAGAATGCTGGAAATTTGTGTCCCAACTGTAAGTTAATATTAGTGCCAAAACATTGTACTTAGACATGTTAGAAGAAATTTTGTATCTTGAATTTGGGAGTCAGAAAATCTATCTTGCCTTTTCTCCTGACTAGTTAGTTGTAGGACCTTGGGCAAATCCCTTAATTTCTTTGGGCACAAGTTTCCTTCAATCATTTGTAAAGTTACTGTTCTACAATTCTTTGAGTTACCTAGTAGCTTAATTAGTGTTAAAATGCTAATGAGACCAAAGAGAAAGCTCTTTTTTTCTCTCATGTACACAATCTGCATTGTGAATATTTATTGAGCAATTACTTTGTGTACTCTTCTGTCAATTGCACTAGTAGTTTCATAATTGGTCTTGAACCAAATTTCTTTCTTTTTTTTAATTTTAAATTTTTTAAAATTAACTTTTATTTATTTTTATTTTACATCATTCATTTCCACGAGATTTTGAGTTACAAATTTCCTCCCCATCTTTCCCCTACCCACCATCCCAAAACAGCAATCCCACTGTATACCCCCTCCCCCAGTCTGCTGTCCCCTATATCCTCCCCCATCACCCCTCTGACTTTCCAGTAGGGCAGGATGGATCTCCCTACCCCAATGCTTGCATTAACCCATTTCCCAGTTGCATGAAAATAATAATTTTATATATATATATATTTTTTTTTTTTAATTTTTTTTTTTAAACATTTGATTTTAGAACTTTAAACTCCAGATTCTATCCCTTCCTCCCTTGTCACCCACTGAGGACAGACACTGGAAAGACAAGCAATTCAATATAGGCTGCACATGTGTAGTTACACCAAACATCTCTACAATGGACATAGTGTGAAAGACTGACTATATTTGCCTCCCTCCTATCCTGCCCCCCACTTGTTCCATTCTCTACTTTGTCCCTGTCCCTTTACAGAAGTGTATGCTTCAAACAACCCTCCTGTTCCACCTGCCCTCCCCTGCATCATCCCTGCTCTCATCCCCTTCCCTCCTACTCTCCTCCAGGGCAAGATACCCAATTTAGAGTGCATGTCATTCCTTCCCTAAGCCAAATTCAGTGAGAGTAAGATTGACCCATTCCCTTTTGTCTTCCTGTTCTTCCACTCCATTGTAACAGTTATCCCTTGCCTCTTCTATATGATGATTAACACCATTCTGTCTCTCCCTGTCTCCTCTCATTCTAATCCTCTCCCACCTCTCAATTTTGCCTTTTAAAATATCATCCTTTTCTATTAAATTGCTCTTGTGCCCTCTGTCTATGTACACATATATACACACACTCACATATGTATATATACCCTCCCATAGACATATGTGTATGTACACATATATATACATTTATATTCCCTTCACCTATCCTCATACAGAAAAAAGTTTCATAAGTTACAATTATCATTTTTCCATGTTGGCCTGTAAATAGTTCAACTTTGATAAGTTTCTTATGATTTCTTTTCCATGTTACCTTCTCATGCTTCTTGTATTTGAATGTCAAATTTTCTATTCAGTTCTGGTTTTTTCCTCAAGAACGCTTGAAAGTCCTCCACCTCACTGAATGACCATGTTTTCCCCTGAAACATTATACTCAGTTTTGCTGGGTAGGTGATTCTTGGTCTTAATCTCAGCTCCCTTGATCTCCAGAATATCATATTCCAGGTCCTT
>CM053589.1:84366077-84391974 GCA_028646515.1 Pseudochirops corinnae
CATTACATTCATATACCATAGCTTGTTCAGCCATTCCCCAATTGATGGGCATCCCCTATATTTCCAGTTTTTTGCAACCACAAAGAGAGCTGCAATAAATATTTTTGCACATATGGGACCTTTTCCCACTTCTGTAATCTCTTTGGGATATAATCCCAACAGTGGTATTGCTGGGTCAAAGGGTATGCAATTATTTATTTGGCTGTCACATCTTGTGCAATCCTGATTGTGATGTCATGTTATTTGAATTCTCTCTTTCTAGCTGCTCACAGTATTTTCTCTTTGATCTGAGAGCTCTGGATTTTGGTTATAATATTCTTGGAAGTTTTCATTTTGGGATTTCTTTTACGAGGTAGCCACTTGATTCTTTCAGTTTCAGCTTCACCCTCTAGTTCTGTAATATCTGGGCAGTTTTCCTTTATACTTTCTTGAAATACTATGTCAAGACTCATTTTTACTCATGACTTTCAGGTAGATTAGTAATTCTTAAATTATCTCTCCTTGATCTATTTTTCTAATTCGGTTGTTTTTCCTATGAAATATTTCACGTTTTCAGTCTTTTGACTTTAGTTTATTGTCTTGATGTCTCATGGGGTCACTAATTTCCATTTGACCAATTCTAATTTTTAAAGAGTTATTTTCTTCAGTGAGGTTTTTTTTAACCATTTGACCCATTCTGATTTTTTTTTTTGAGGGGGGAAGGCAGGGCAATTGGGGTTAAGTGACTTGCCCATGGTTACAAGGCTAGAAAGTGTTAAGTGTCTGAGGCCTGATTTGAACTCAGGTCCTCCTGACTCCGGGGCCAGTGTTCTATTTACTGTGCCACCTAGCTGCCCTGTTAATTATCTTTTCATAATTTTCTTACATACCTCTCGTTTCTTTTCCCAGTTTTTTCTCTACTGCTCTTATTTGATTTTTGAAATTTTTTTTTTGCTCTTTTTAAAATCTTTTTTCAGATCTTCTAGGAATTCTTCATGAGCTTATGTCCAATATGCATTTTCCTTTGAGGCTTTGCTTACATGGAGATTCATGATTCGAGTTCCTTCACTAACTTTGCTACCCAAGTGGGGAAATTTTCTAGCTTATGGAGTAGGATTAAATCCTTCTAGGCTGTGAGTTTTTTTTTGTAGTCTAGTGAAACCATTGGACCCCTCATAATGTTTGTTGCCTACATTTGTAATCTAAGGAAATGCTAAATTTTAGTGAAAGATTTTCTTTTTCTTTTTTAGTATCCATGTTCACAGATCTTCTATAATCTCTACAAATTCAGAATCTTTGTTTTATATCATCGTTTTGATAGTAACTTTCATATTATTAGCTTTTTTTCCAATGGTTTCTTTATTTGTTCTAACAGTAAAAATGTTAGATGCAACCACTGGTGAATAGACTGTTTTTTTCCCCCTAAGGACTCTTAGTGAACTTTCTCAATGTATTATGCCCAAAGCATAATAACTAAATAACTAAATTTAATAACTAAAGGAAAAATCTGTTATGTCAAAACTATCATTTTATTAATTTTTACTTTCACAAACTTTCTTGTGTTAAACTTGTATTATTTCTTATTTCTTGTTTTACACCAGTATTTGAGTAAGGTAGGCGGCACTGTGGATAGGAGTGCTGCCCCTGGAGATAGGAGAACCTGAGTTCAAATGTGGCCTCAAACACTTACTAGTTGTGTGATCCTGGGCAAGTCCCTTAATTGTGTTTGCCTCTGTTTCCTCATCTGTAAAATATGCTGGAGAAGGAAATGAGAAACCACTCCAGTATTTTTGCCAAGAAAACTCCAAATGCGGTCTCAAAGAGTCAGACACAACTAAAATGACTCAACAACAACATAAAGCAATAATCATTAAGTATGTGTAATCTTCCTATAACTTTCTGCTACATTTGAGAAGCAGTCTGGTCAAGTGAAGAGTGTTGAATTTGGTAGCTGAGGACCTGAGTTCAAATCCTGACTCTAACATTTTACTACCATTGTGACTTTGCACTATTTAACCTTTCTGGACCTCTTTTCACTGCTGTTAAAATGAGCAGGTTGGATTAGATGATTGATGGTGTCCCTTCCAGTTGTAGACCTATGATCTTTCTAAGACTCATATCAAGCATGTCAGTGAGTTTTTTGCATAGGTCATCCCCCCAATTTAGCAACCTTTCAATCTTATTTTCTTTGTGTCTAGCTTTTACTTATTTCAGTCATCCCCCAGAGTACATTCCCATCAGCATGCTAGTTTTCTTCTCCTCAGATCTGGCCTTTCAGAAACACATGTACTGTACCTGGTTGACCTGATTCTTCAAAAGCTCCTAGATTCTCTGAGTAGTAGAAATTCTACCTAAGAATAGTTGGCTCAGAAGTCTCAAGGAACTGTTGAGATCAAAATAAGATCTTAGTCTGTATTTCTTAATGAGTTTTCTCTCATGCGGGGTAAAATAGGTCTTCTAGGAATTATATTATTTCTTAGCTTGAGCAGGCAAGCTTTTAATATGTCTGGCAGTCAAACTGAAAGATTTAGATGTAAGCTTTAAGGTAAAGGTGACAGTATCTCTGTGACATCTGAATTTTGTTAACTTGGATAAAATAGAAATTTTTAAGTAGAACGGACCCTCTAGTCTGTCTCCCACATCAGACAGAATAATTTTATGATTGATAGGAAAATATGTAAATCTGATACATGGCCACAACTGCAGTTCCTTCACAGAGGTAGGTTAGTCTCTTCAGCCACAATTAAACCACTGTTTCCTGAATAACCCGCCAGTGGATGATTGCCTCTGTTAATATGATACATTACATTTTACCACACACTTTCTTCATAATCTCTTTCTATTCCCATGTTGCAGATGAAGAAATAGCTTCAGAGAAGTTAAATTATGTGGCCAGAGTCACACAAATAACAAAATAGATTAATCTCATCCTTAGCATGAGGAGGTTTTGGTTGGAGGAACAAAAGCAAGAAAAGTAGAGGTCGAGATGACTAGGTAGTGCAGTGAATAGAGAACCGGCCCTGGAGTCAGGAGGACCTGAGTTCAAATCCAGTCTCAGACACATAACACACACACACACACACACACACACACACACACACACACAACACCTAGCCATGTGACCTTGGGCAAGTCACTTAACCCCATTTGCCCTACCTTCCCCTCTCCAAAAAGCAAAAAAAAAAAAAAAAGTAGAGGTCTGAGTTTAAAAGGGTCTAAGTTTTATTTTTGGGGTGGACAGGTCAATCTTTACATCATCCATTTTCCTTTTATTTAAACAAACCTTGAGAAAGAATATTTTAGGTAGAAATCTGAAAATGGCTCTTTGTGGCCATCACTGCAATTAACCTCAGCCAGCACTTTTGGTTTCAGTCAGACTAGATGTTTTATTTCAAGTGACTGACAAAAATAATCAAGACTCACTTCTTTTTCTCACGTAATAATATTTTATTTTTCCAATTGCATGTAAAGATAGTTTTCAGCATTCATTTTTATAAAATTTTGAGTTACAGATTTTTCTCCCCTTCTCCCTCCCCAAGACAGCAAACAATCTGATATAGATTATACATGTATAATCATGTTAAACAGATTTCCGCATGAGTTATGTTGTGAAAGAAGAAGGAGAACAAAAAGGGAAAAACCACGAGAAAGAAAAAACAAAAAAAATGAAAATAGTATGCTTCGATCTGCATTCAGACTTCATAGTTCTCTGTCTGGATGTGATTAGCATTTTCCATCACAAGTCTTGGAATTAAGACCCACTTCTTAAAAATGTATTGCATTTTATATCTGATAAGTCTTCAGGTGTATGTACAGCTTGCTACTGCATAATTAAAATGTAAAATAAGTAAAATATTTGAGCTAATGTTTTCCTTTAATGGAAAACTAACCTGGGCCTTTGACAAATGCTATTTGTTTTAAGTTGTCATAAAAGGAATGAAAAATTTGTCAAGCTTTAGGATAAACTTAAATTGCCAAGCTAAATTTAAATAATAAACAAGGAACCATTGTTCAGTAATATTACTTTATAGTGCTATACTATTATAGCCTCTTCTTTATCTCAGATATAGGCTTTATGTTGGATCACTATAGCTCTTTGCCATACTCATCATTTTATTTATTTATTTTGTAATTTAATCAGAAAAATGTACACATTTCATTTTTTAAAAATATGCTAGTGGTATTAATTTCTTGACAAAAGAGGATTCCAGTTAGATCATTATATAAAGCTGAAAGATTAAGTTATGCATTTTATTCAGTTTTCACTTTTCGTCTTCCTGTTTCTCTTTAGATTGAAAGAAAAACAAGCTTTCCTGATCTTTCACTTTTCAAGTGGTTTCTCAATTTAGAATGAATTAGTCTAAACAAAGAAAACATTCTTTCTTTACCTGCAGAAGCTACTTTTGTTGATGTGGATTCTCACCTTGGTAGTCCCTGAGTTCAAGTGTAATTTGGATTGTTTTCCAGTATTCTGGTGTGAGTTTTAAAAAAATCTTCATCAGCAGACAGTTGGTTAAATGCTTCTGCCTTAGCACTGAAACTTACTGCAGTTAATTTATGCCATTCATGTGTTTTCAATTAGAACTAAAAAAGAGGTTCTCTTCCTCTTTTTGCTTTCCAAAAAATACTTAAAAGAAGTTTGAAATGTGAAATCAGTTTTTTCTTTATTTTTGCAGTCTTTTATTTTTGTGCACCTTGTAATTTTGATTTCTCTTGTTTTAGGGTCTGTCTCCAACCCCTAGAGATGTTTCTATGAAGGAAGAAGACCTGTGTCAGGCTTTCTCTAATGCACTGTTATGCAAGATAGAGGACATTGATGATGAAGATTGGGAGAATCCTCAGCTTTGCAGTGACTATGTTAAGGATATTTACCAGTATCTGAGACAACTTGAGGTAGAATTGTTTACTTGTATAGAATGCTTTAATTTGGAGGCATGTATCCATAGCAACATATGCTAATAGGGTTATTATTATTTTTAAATTTTGTAGGTTCAGCAGTCTGTAAACCCACGTTTCTTAGATGGAAAAGGCATCAGTGGGCGTATGCGTGCAATCCTGGTTGATTGGTTGGTACAAGTCCATTCCAAATTTCACCTTCTGCAGGAAACTCTTTATATGTGTATTGCAATCATGGATCGTTTCTTACAGGTAGGTATTATATTAGAAAGTTCCTACCAATGGTTTGGTTAATGTCTTTGGGCTGATTTGCTCTCTTACAAGTATCTGCTTCCTGGAAAGAAAGCTGAGTTTTCATATTTCTCATTCATAATTAAATATTTACTAAATTGGAAGCTAAGTTTAGAGTCTCTGTTCTCCTTTCACAATTTTTAAAGACTAAACACTTGGTAGTTTTAAAAGTAATTTCAAAGCCATACATTAACCTTTCAAAAGTTTAGCTTGAAAATTTTTCCTTCTGTAGAATGTTCTTTTTTCTTATAACTTATAAATATAATTTACTCCACGGGGAATGGATTGATCTGAGGGCCACAATGATGAAGAAGGCCTCTTCCCTTCCCCCAGCCACCATTGTCCAAGAGGGCAGGGACACCCACCCTTATTAGCTTTACTCTTCATATCCCAGCTTGACTCACCTTGGGGAAAGAGGGGAAATCCTCTATCTAAAAAATCCCTTTCCTCATTGTCTTTCCCACATAGGTCTTCTGGATTCTAGAATCCCCTTTGTTAATTTGCAGGGTTTGAGGGAGGGTTTGGTCCCTTATTGTTCTATGTGTAATAGGAGAAACATTGTTTCATGTAGGTTCAACCAGTCTCTTGGATGAAGCTTCAGTTGGTTGGAGTTACAGCATTACTTTTGGCTTCCAAATATGAGGAGATATTCTCTCCAAATGTTGAGGACTTTGTTTATATCACAGACAATGCATATACCAGCTCTCAAATTCGAGAAATGGAAATTTTGATTCTGAAAGAATTGAAATTTGAATTGGGTCGACCACTTCCACTCCACTTCTTAAGAAGAGCTTCGAAAGCTGGTGAGGTGAGGGTCTTCAGCTTACTGCAACTAAGAGTTAAGATTCTGTATTATTGCTATCTCGACTGCTAATTTGGAAGCATTCAAAATGATACACTTTGCCTTACCTGCATTTATCTAAGAGGAAACTATAAATTTACTAGGAAGTCTTTTTAATCTTTATTTTTAAAAGCTTATAGCATTATTTGTGAAAATAGGGAAACTTTCTTTTCCATTTTCTCTGTAATGTGTTACAAAATGCAACAGTTTTCAGTGCCAAGCAAGGGGTGAAATAAGGTGGATTTACATCTGTATAGCTTTGGCATAGATTATTGATTTATTGATTTTCAAATCAGACCTGCAATTTCATTGAGGTAGGGAACTCCCAGATACTCTCTCTACTAATGCAAATCAACTGCTGTTTTGTAATATTAATCTTCTAGAGTGGCCTGGGACCATGAGAAGTTAAGAGACTTGCCCAGGGTCACACAGTCTATATCTTTGGAGAAGTAGGACTTTTTGACCCAGAGGCTGACTCTCTATCCATACCATACTGTCCCTCGTGATTGATTTTTCCAAGTTAACAACCCTGACCTCATAATGGATGTGCTTCTTTCACAGGCAGATGCTAAACAACATACATTAGCCAAATACTTGATGGAGCTAACAATTGTTGACTACGATATGGTGCATTATCATCCTTCCGAGATAGCTGCTGCTGCTTCTTGCTTGTCTCAAAAGGTTTTAGATCGAGGGACATGGGTGAGTGTTGGATTTTGTTAGAAGTTTATGATACAGTTTGCAGAGGTGGGGAACCTGGGGCTTCAAGGTCACATGTGGCTCTCTAGGTCCTCAAGTACAGCAGCCCTTTGACTGAATCCAAACAGAACTTCTGTGAAGACTCTTGGTTTTGGGTCTCCCCATGTGAAGTGAGGGGAAAGGGACAACTATTCATTCCAGGATGTGCTCAGTTCCGCTTAATTGTTTCAAACTTTGTAATCTGCCCTCGTGGAATATACCTTTGTTGGTCTTCAAATTCTCTTTGTGCTTCTTTAGGGTTTGTTTCAGAAGTCCTCCCTCTTTTGTATTGCTTCAGTATGATTTTCAGAGATCACACTTAACCCTGTGGATGAAGGAGGCAACTTTGACTTTTAAGAAGTCATCTTAGGACCTAAGTGATAGGTCCTGTTAGCATTCATAAGCTGAAGCCAATCTGCCTGGCTGAATTTAGGTGTTTGGTCTAGTGGTGTCCTGTTTACTATGCCTTGAGTAGAGTAAAACAAAAATCCCCATAGGATAACATTTTGTTTAAAGTGTTCCTCCTTTGGGTGGACTGCTTTTGGCATCATTTTATTTCCTATTTCTGAATCTTTTCAGAGAAAATCTTGTACATTAAACAATAATGAGGCACATAGGAGTAGGGAGCTCAGCTTTTAGCTGTAGAGGTTGAGAGATAACCTGGGCTCCTCAGTCTGGGGTGCAAGGGGACTCGACATAGCTCTACCTTGCCTTTTAATTTTTGCTCCATATGATGTCCTTCTCAATATCTAAGATGAAAACCTTGTTTCTAGAATATAGTCCTATATTAGTCTACCTGTGAAAAGAATCAATTCATTAAAAATATTTTAAAATTTCACTAAGTTTAGTGCCTCAGAATGGAAAGATAGTCCTTTTTTATAAACTGAATTTATAGCCTTAGATGGTCTTTAAACTCTGACAGTCTGATTGTAATAGTTAGAGTTAAGGATCTATTTTTTTTTTTTTATGATGATAAGGTACCTAATCTGTCTTTGTAAAACAAACTATTTATTGCTCATCTCTTTTATTTTACTTGTTGTGTATTTTAGAGCCTAAAGCAACAATATTATACTGGTTATTCAGAGGATGATGTATTGGAAGTGATGCAGCATATGGCCAAGAATATAGTAAAAGTAAATGACAACTTGACAAAATTTATTGTAAGTATTATTCCTTCTTCAACTTTGGGATTTTAAGTAAATGGCTTACTCAGTAGATATGGAAGGCCATTTCTGCAAAAGGTTTTTACACATTTGTAGAATAGACTTGGAGTAGCCTTTTGTCAGGGAAGAAATTCCCTGAGAAAATCAGCTCTGGAAATATTTGGGACTTGCCAGAGTTAATTTCACAAGAAGATGCTTCATTATTCTAAATCAGAAGACCTAGTTTTGAATCCTGACTTTGCCTCCAATAACCTGTGTGATCTTGGGCACAGACATTTACCAAGCTCCAATTTCTTCTAAAATGAGAGGTTTTTGACTAGTTCTTTTCTCCAGTTGTCATTCTTTTGATTTTATCCTTATACCACTTTAGCATCTTTGGCTCCCAAAAGAAAAGTTCAGGGCAGATGTGGTGGATGAGTGACTGGCAGAGCTGTATGGCCTCTTTAAGGCAGGTCAGCAGATCTCTGTACTGTCTGTATGGACACATTGCAGTCTGGCTTCCTCGTAAGTAACAGCCCTTTATTTTGGGCTCTTCTGGTTGCCCAAGGAAGAGTACTACCTGCCCCAAGACTTGATTCACTTTCCAGTATTCATGATTGACAAGAATAGCAGGCACTGGTGGGGCAGGGTGTTGTCCCTTTAGTGAGTCATATCCAGGTCCTTGATGATCTTGACTTGATGATCACTAGCTTCTGTTAGCTCCATTAACTATATAGCCTTTTTTCTTCCTATTAACAAATATGGGAGGAAACAATATTTGGTGTTATTGAGCTCACAGGGTGATTGTAAAGTGGTTGTGAGGGTTAAACAAAATAACATCTATGAGTAACTGACCCTGTAACTCTAAATAAGGCACCACAAAAATGTCTGTTGGGTTGCATCTTGGAGCTTCCATGCCTTTCCTTCTCAGGAGGTCATAATCCTCTTTGGAGAATCAGTGTTGGGTCCTGTTTTTACGTTTTGTCGACTGCTTTTGAAATGGCCAGCACTAACATCTTGACATTGCTTCATTGGGAATGATTTAGGCCATCAAGAATAAGTATGCAAGTAGCAAATTCATGAAGATCAGCACCATTCCTCAGCTAAATTCAAAAACTGTCCAAGACCTCGCATCACCTTTGTTGGGAAAGTCATGAGATGGCTGAACCCAAGTTGGAAGAATCCTCAGTCCACATACTCTTGTATATTGGCATTCATTTGGCACATCTACTTTTTTACGTATTCTTTCAGCCTGCTTTGTGGAACCTTTTTATTTTGTTTTCTCAATGTATATTGAGGAAAAATAAAACCATAATTTTCCTTAAGGAAACTTGTGTATATTTTCCCTCAGAATTTAATGCTCAATTAATTGTAAACTTGTTTTGATTCAGTATTGTTATGTACAGCAATTAAGTACTATGCTTCCTTTACTTAACTGTGATATAGCCCTTCCAACTGTGATATAGTCCTTTTATTCTCCCCAAAACCAATTAATTTCAAAACCTTTTGAATAGGAGGTTTGAATTTTTTTTTAAAATTGTATGTGACCAGATTTTTGACATAGCTAATTGATCAGTTCAAGATGGAATAAGCAGGAAGATTTCTGTTAGACATGCTTAAATTTAAGTGCTTCTGATTTTACCTATAGAAATAAATGGCTGGTGTAAGAGGGTTATTAGGAGGAAAGTTTCCAGGCAGTTTTTTGGGGTGAGTTAGGAATGGATGGCCCTGGCTCTTTTGTTTCTCTCGTTTTGGATAACTAGCAGACATAGCAGTTAGTGTGATGGAGTATTATTCTCTTCTTGCCAAAAGGGAAATGCATTCCTAGCACATTTCAGATTTGGAACTTAGGATAATGTTTCTCAGTAATATTTGTTAAAAGGCTTTTATATGCTAACCACTATTTAAATTGTTTTTTTTCTATGGGAATACTTTTTGAGCTCCAAATAACTACTTAATATGAGCTTTTGAAATGTGATCTATAGTCACCTATACTGTGACAGTGTAATTGTATGAACTCCAGAGTCACAAATATGAATGGGAAAAATCATCCTCTGTGCTGAGAATGAACTTCCAATAATTTCAAGAAAGACTCCTTATTTTAATTGCAAAATTAAGATTCTCTGCTTAGTCCTTGAATAAAAAAGGGGAATATTTCTGCTTGTGAAGATGGGGGTTATTATAATTCTTTTTCAGGCATGCTCTCCAGTGCTGTTTCTACTTTATACAGATCAGAATCATTTGAACTTTCAGCTGCAAGTTGAGGGTTCAGCTGACATGAATATCATTTGTAAATAGTTTTGTGGAGACTTAAAAATCTGAAATATGTCACCCTTAACTTTTTTTGAGTTAGCAAAAACTGTGAGAAGGTAAGAAACTACCATAGCAACCTTCCAGCTGCCAAGTCAAAATGTGTGTGATCATGAAATGGATTTAATCTTAAAGGGTCTTTCCTTCAATCAAAGCAAGGTTATTTGCTGAGGCATGATACTGCTCTCCATGTTGTACTTACTGATCAGTTTCATGGGCAAATTGTCAAATGAGACATATTTTAAAGGTTATTCAATAGTATTTTTCATAATAGTATTACTTAGCCTGCCTCAGGCCTTAGTTTCAGGATATAGTAATAAAAAGTCCCTTAATAGTATTATTAATTAATTAACAGTATATTACAAGGCAACATACTTAAAATGCAATCAATGTAAATAAATTATAAACTTGGAAAAAACCTAGGTTGTTAAAGTATATTTAAATGAAGAGAAGGGGTATTATGATGAAAAGTACAAATAGAATGGTGATGGTCTATGTGGAATCTAGAAAAAGGAGGGTAGGAATCTGTCTCTAGCACTGTCCACTGAACTAATCCTGGTTGTTCTAAGACAGATACCCTTAAGATGAAAAGGTTGCCTCACTGGGCTCACTCATCTTGATGAAAATACATCTTAGGACTATTCACCTTCCATCACTCTGACTTTCCATTCACCAAGCAACCTTCTGATCTGTAATTTGGTTTCTCTAATAGACTGTTCTGCCAAGAAGGGTATATTGTACCAGTGATTCCCTCTGTAAATCAATAAATTTCCATTCTGCTTTATATTTGAGTCTTTTGTGAATTTATTGTGAATCAATTTACCAGAGCCTGATCACCCTGGATCAACTGATGAACTCTATTTACAGATTGTGCATGGAAGTCTTTTGTACAAAGAAAAGGGAAACCCTTCAGACCTACCCTCAGTATAGCCTGCTAAATTCTCTATATCAACATTGCTACAGAAATCCCTTAACTTTTAAAATTACTCTGCCTCTCCAGTTCTTGGTGGTAGAGGAGTGTAATTTATAAATGAGTTCTAGGAGGTAATTCCAGTGCCCCTGGCCCTCTGCCAGTGGAGGACCAGGTTGACCTGCAATCCTTCCTTTCTGGCTGTAATTAATAGCTGTGGGTTTGCACCCAGAAAATGAACTGTCCTAGAAACAGGCTGGGGTAATCACTGTGCAGGGATAATGCTTACTCTGGCCTCTTGGACCATTTTGCTTGCCTCTGAAGGTTTTTCTTGCCCTTTCTCCCCAATGAAGTGGAGCTGTTACATCCTCCATGCCCTCTCATCCTTTCCTCTCACAAGGAGGGTAAAATCTTATTTATTTGATTTTTATTTTCTTTTAGTGTCGTTTGTGGCCTTCAGAGGTTGTAACGTAGCCAGTGTCAAAGGCAGGATTTGAACCTGTCTTGCTGGTTTTGAGGTTAACTCTCTATCTATCATGCCATATTGCCTCCCTAGAGCTCCTTTTTCATGTTAGTTATTAACATGAATTTTGAGAAGGGTCAAACTGTCCCATAAAATAAAAGAAACTGTCTGTTGTAACATAGTAAATATTCTGTCCCTATCGCTGTGTGTGCTTGTGTGCGAGTGAAGAGGTTCCATGGTATTCTAGATGCAACTCATTTAATGGTTTTTTTTCTGGTGGGGAGGGATGCCTCCAGTCTTGAGTGACTCATCTGAACCATCCCGTTAGGTGAGGAGGAGGGAGGGGAAGGCGGGCTTCGAGATATAACAACGTGATCATTAATGGGGACAATCTAATTAGAAGAAATCCAGAAACACTGCTGGCAGTGCCTGGTTTTGCCTCTTCAATCTGTCTCTTCTCTTAAAAAAAAACAAAAGAAGTACTTTAATGTAAAAGAAAAAAAACCAGGTTATTTTCGCCTTTATACTATATTCTGTGAGCTATATTACCTAGCCCTCTTGATAAAACGCAGGCCAGATTTGAAACTGGATTTCATGAAACACGCAAGATGGATATTTTGAAAAACAAATGGCACACACAGCTATTAGTTCTCTATTTGGAGCTGGCCCTAGGGATGGCTACCATCTTTCAGAATGCTGTTTTAAAGCATTATTCATGGCCTCCAGGATCAGTATTGGATAACCTCTCAGGACCTAAGCTTCTCTAATACTGTCTCAATTAGTCATTTTTTTTGTTCTACTCTAATTTGTGTAGCTTTTATTTCCCGAACAAGATTTTTATTTTTTGTTTTAAATCAAGGTTTTTTTGGGTAGGCTGTCCCTTTAACTGCCTCGCCGTTGGGGGAGGTCATCTAATAAATGATACTCAGTAAACAATCGTCAAGAGGGAAAAAATCCTAAAAGTTTTCCTAAGAACTCTTTAAAATCGGGAAAATGAGTGACTTCCCCTAGTTTTTCTAAACCTCCTATACTCACCCCTACTGTTGGAGTGTTTATCCCTCTAAATATGTCAGAGTATAATGTGGAAATATGACTACCCATATAGAACCTGTATCAAATTGCTTTCTCAATGCAGGCTGGGGAGGGGAAGAGAATTTTGAACTCAAAGTTTTTTAAAAGCAATGTTAAAAATTGTACATGTAATTGGAAAAAAAATAAAATAATATTTTTTTAAAAAAACATGTCAAAGTAAGTTACAAATTTACATCTTATGCAGCTTCTCTCCTTGAGGGCTGATTGCTATCTACTATACCACTGCCCACCTGTGACTTTAAAATTAGCCCCAATTTTACATCTTTACCCCAAATCTTGCCTATTTTCCCACTTTATCAATCT
This sequence comes from Pseudochirops corinnae, assembly GCA_028646515.1. Lineage (NCBI taxonomy): Eukaryota > Metazoa > Chordata > Mammalia > Diprotodontia > Pseudocheiridae > Pseudochirops > Pseudochirops corinnae. The sequence continues at coordinate 84,379,043 of CM053589.1, forward strand.
GTACACATTTATTTATTCACTTAACCAATGTGTAACTAGTACCTATTTACAAAGCACTATGTAAAACACACAAATGCACAAAATATTGCCCCTATCTTCAAAGAGCTTACAATCTACATATTGCATTTGGTGATAACTAGCTAAATGTTCTTATCCATATAGTACACCAATTTATATACATAGTGATATCAATGATCCCAGACTTTGGGTTCATCTAGAATTTATAAAAAAAGGAAAAAGCTCAGTTATCTGACAGTGTAGAAGGTTTATGATCAATTACTAAGTTGACAAGAAAGAAAAAAGGAGTAGGTTGCATAAAAAAGAATTCTTTCCAGCTCTAAAAACCATAATTCTAATGCCCTAACTTAAAAAATTCACAGGGAAAAACAGAACATAGAAAACCTCAAAAGTCTACATTCAGACTTCTAGGTTTCAAAAAATATTTCTCTAAATTTTAGACTGTACAGAGTTTACAAGCCTGTCACCCATTAGCTTTCTGTAGATATTTCATTGATTCAACTTAAGTCAAAGAACACAGTTCTGCCCTTTGGGGAGGCAAAGGGAGAAAGGAAGCAGATGGATGTTGGTCTGTTTTTGTCTTCTGGAAGAGCCAGAGAAGAAAAGAACAGAAGGGTGAGTGTGTGCAACTTTGGGGAGGGAAGGTCTTTTGTGAGAGAATGCCTTCTGGGGAATAATTTTGGGACTTCAGAGGGGATAAGAGTAGCTGCTTAGCAAGGGATTTTGTGATGGAAGGTTCCATATATCTGGCAACCTCAACTGATTGGAATATGACTGAGAATCTGGAAGTAGGCCAAAAAAAAAAAAAAAGTCTCAAGAAAATAACCAAATACTTGTCTGTCACAAGGAATATGACTAAATATCATGTACTTTACCCAGGAGATATCTTCAAACTTTGTGGTTTTGTTTCTGGCAGCTGCTAGAACCCAGGCAGACAGACTGATTATAGAAAGGAGCAGCAGCTGCCCCTGAAGAAAATGAACAATAGTTGACCTTGGCCTGCTTATGTAGAAACTCCCAGCATCCTGTCCACCCTTCCTCTCTTTTATCTTCCTAACCAATGCCTTTAGATCTATGAAAATCTAGGACTTTTCCAGCTAGGGATGTCCCCAAGTGTAGAAGACTGGAAATTGCTGGTCTAACCCATGGGCTATATCTGGCCCTCAGTTTAATTTCACCTTAAGTTTTCGAAAATAAGCCTTCCAAAATAATACCACTCTTACTTCCCAATTTAAATAGTATTGTAGTCATAATAAAGAATCAAGGTTCCATCTCTGAGCATGGTGTAGGGGATTAAAAGAATCTGGGTTCAGATACAGCCTTTGCCATTGAGTGGCCATAGCAAGCCACTTAACTTCTATGAGCCTCAGTTTCCTCATGTGTAAAATGGGGATAATAGTGTACACAGTGTTTTGAAGCACACAAGAGATCATATAGGTAAAGTGAACTTTAAAAGCCTTACATGAACATCAGCTATTATTATGCATTTAATGCCCTCCCCACTTAGGTCTCTATTTGAGATGATAACCTTTCTTTCCCTCTCCCCCAAACTCCCAAGGGAAAGAGTAGATGGTAGGTAGTAGTTTCCTCCAAGGTTAAGGAGTAGTGGTAGTGGTAGCTCATGATTACTGGGTCCAGGGTCAGGCTGGGTAGGGAACTGGGCTAAGTGTGTTGGGGTGACAATGTTGGGTAAAAAGGCTGGACCTTGGGAATTGAGGATTGGGTGGGAGATAGTGCCTAGTAGGGACAGGGAAATCAGGAAGAGGGTCGATTTGACCTTTGAGCAGAGGGAGACCTGGGATATTGTGGGAAGAGATTAGATGGGTGGGGGAATATCCTTTGACTCCTCTCTCCCCCCCTCCATTTCCAAGGTGGTCTAAGCTTTCTCTCTAGCATCCTCTATCCCTTGGGCCTCACTTTCCTCCCCTTTCTCTTATTTCTTTTCCTTAACTGCTCATAATATGGAACTAAAGAGCTTTTAAAAAGCGTATTTATTGAATCAGGTTTTGTTTCCAGTTGTTGATATAAAGTGCTTTATACCAGTTCATGGTCCTCATATTTGAGTTTCTTTAACAGAAAACAGGTCACAGCTTCATGCTGTACAGTATCCATTCCTTGATTTCCCAGCTGTCAAAGAAGAGATTTGCTAGTTGGGGAAGGAAGGAGGAATTACAGAAATACAAATCTGTACTTGAACCTATGAATGAACAAGGCAGCTCACCGATTCCTCTGTTTATTTGGGACAATTGGGGAGTGGAGCAGAGAGGGAGACAAAGATGATTACCGAGAAGAAAAGCGAGACAATATAAATTTGGGATGGAGAAGGGCGTGGGCTAGAGCAGTAACACTGATTCTATAATTGAGAAGGAATAGTGCACATTTGTAAGTACCTGGTGCAAGTCTTATAATAAAACTACCTTACGACTAAGTACAGTGGAATACTACATTACACATTCATACATATTTCTACCATTTTAGGATTTTGTATATACAGTATATGATCTGCTTTTATAAATGTACAGCTTGAGGAAGAGAGATCCTTCTTGTAATAGGTACAGCATTACACATAAAATCAACATGGGCCAGCCACATTCCAATTTAAGACACCAAGAAGGCAACGTGGATAACCCACCCCTCCTCCCATCCCCCCTGCTTCCGCCCAGCTGGACCGGCCCTTACACTAATTCTGGGCAAAGTGCAAACCAGCTGTTCCACATCTGCTTGAAGATATTCAGCACAGCATCCCTTGCCTTCAGCATTTGGATGGAAACTGATCACTCATACTCTTAATCATCAGTCCTCTGTCCAAGGGTGACCCAGAGCCTTGTTTGGGGTGGATCCCTCCAGGGAGGGTTGCAGCATTGGCAGAAAGGCATAGAGAAGACTGTCTGTGTCAAGAAGTTTGGGGTTTTTGTTTTGTTTTGTCTGTGTTTTTTTTTTTAAACAAAGAGAATCTAACTAAAAGGCACTTGTCAGCAATGGCCTTTGAACACTTTCCTGGGCCTTCATGGGAAAGTGACTTGCTGCTTCCACAGAAATCAAAAGGACAGGATAGACTTCACCTTCCATCTGACCAAGTTTAAATACAATAAATAAAGCTTGGTTGGTTACATCTCTGTCCTTCTGGGTTCCTATGGCTTAGGCTACCTTTTAGATAAGAGTAATTCCTAATGATACCCTCCCCCACCACCCTCTAACCCCATGCCACCCTCCCCGGCTTCTTAATAAGCTCCCCAGCAAAGGTGCAGTTAAGAACTCCAGGCCACAGAGAAGATATTGCTTGCTGTTGCTTAGAAGGGGAGTCATTTAAAATGTTCTGTGCTCCATCTGTTCCTAGGAATCCTCCCTAAATATGGTCCAACATCTCTTTGTGTTCAGATCTTGGTCACGTAGTTGTTGGGGAAGAGTCCTTGTTTGCCTCTCAATCGGCCTGTCCACCAGCCTGAGGGATCTGTGGGTTCAGAGAAAGATGATGTTACCATGGATATTCCAGTCCTTAACCCCCACTTTCAGCTGTGGGGTTGAGCCAGCCGTTCCATTTGCATGTTAGGAGAGAAAAGTTGGTTTTTTTTTTTTTTGCTTTTTGGAGGGGGGAAGGCAAGGCAATTGGGGTCCAGTGACTTGCCCAAGGTCACATGGCTAATAAGTGTTAAGTGGCTGAGGCCAGATTTGAACTCAGGTCCTCCTAACTCCAGGGCTGGTGCTCTATTCACTGTGCCACCTAGCTGCCCCAGAAGAAAGGTTTTTGCCATATGAATGAGTAAATCCAGAATCACAGAATGTCAGAGCTGGGAGGGACCTTAGAGGGTAGATAGTCTATATTTCTTGTTTTACAATGTTCTTCCTCTGTCTCTGTCTCTCTCTCCTGTGAGCTCCTACAGAGCAGGGTCCTAGGTCTGTTCCTCCATCTCTTTGTGATACTGTGAGCTTCAGAGCTTAGAAACTGATAAGCCTGGTGCCTACAAGACTCCGTGATATTTCTTTTAGTTATAACTCGGTGAAGCAGTGCCTAGAACCCTGGACCTGGAGTCTGAAGTTCAAATAGGACTTCAGATACTTCCCAGCTGTGTGACCCTGGACTAATCATTTACCCTCTGCCTCAGTTTCCTGAAGTGTAAAATGGAGACAATAGTAGCCCCTATCCCCAAAGGTTGTCGTAAGGATAAAATGAGAGAATATTTGTAAAGTACTCAGCACAATTTCTGGAACACAGTAGATGCTTATGTGTTCTTTCCCCTTCCTTTCACATCTCATATATCTGTATTTGTTCTCTTTATAGATTTATTCTCTATATGCACCTATTGTCTTCCCAGGTAGAATATAACTCCTTAAGAATGGGAATTGTTTTATTCTTTGTCCTTGTATCCTTAGCATTTAGCACAGCACCTTGCTCATAGCAGCAGATTCTTAACAAGTGCTGGCTGGTTGATTAGCTAAGAATGGAGGTAAAATGATTAGGTATTTCCTAGCTTAGGTACTTCTCTCTAATGTGTATGATCAACTGTTCTCTTGGCATGGTTGGATAAGACCATTTGCAGAGTTGGATCTCTCCTCGTTTAGATTTTATAATGGTTTGGATACAGGGAGATGGTCTAGATGAACTCTGGGGGCTCTTCTCATGATTTGATTGTGATGGAGCCTACCTGTCATCCTTTCCATGGCTAATATTGGATTTTTGTCTACTACCTTCATTCAAAGTCCTCTCCATCTATTCCACCAGGCATACCCCTGACCTCCATTAATCAGGGCTGCCTGATATAGGTTCTCAAGAACTCTGTAAGTTGAAGCTCCAAGCTCAGGCTTTCTTCATTTCAGATTTAGGCTTGTCTCCTGATTTGCTGATTTTTGGGGGTAAGGCTTGATTTAAATGACTCACCTAAGTTCCTGACTTTTTTGAGATTTGCCCCACACCTTCCAAACTTGACTACATGAGCTCCTGGTATTCAACCATTTTCTGAGCTCTAGTAACTGACAGTTCCTTAATCCCTGGCTTTTTGACCCCAAGTTCTGACTCTGTCATGCTACTCCTCCCCACTCTTGTCCTAGGTGGTTTCTGCACCTCTGCCATCCAAACTAGTGGAACGATAATTTCCAGAAATAATCTCAGATTATCCTCTTACCTTCTTTGATAATATCGATGATATCATTGGCATTAAAGCTGAGTTCATCTGTGTCCTGAGCATCGTAAGCATACAGAGCCTTGCACTGTGGTACCTGAGGCTTAGGTTTGGGCTGGGGCTTGGGTCTTCCACCTGCTGGGGGAGGTCGATTTGTTGTTTGCCTCCGGACACTGAGGAGAGGAGCAAAAGAATAGTGAATACATAGTCTAGGAGGCATTCTTACTGCACTTCAGAGATGGAGGTAGCTAATTCTACAGTTACCTATCAGGTGCATTTTTAGTGGAGATTATGCTTGTTTATATGGGAGTGTGTGTGTGTGTGTGTGTGTGTGTGTGTGTGTGCGCGTGCACGCGCTCCTTTTAAAAAAATTAACATTATGTCATTTTCCAATGTTCCCTATGACAAAGAAATACAGGTAAGCAAAACAAATTGACACATTTTTGATGTCTGAAAATGGATACCCCATTCCATTCACTTAGTCTACCACCTCTCTTTCAAGAAGCAAGAGGCATGCTTTCCCCCCTAAAGTCATGGTTGATTATTGCATCGATCAGTTGTATCCCTGAATGTGTTTTCCTTTACATTATTGTGGTTATTACATAAATTCTTCTCCTGGCCCTGCTTATTTTAATGAGCACTGGTTCATTAACATTTCCCCATATGTCTCTGAATTCTTGATTAGTCATTTCTTATAGTATAATGATTCCTGATGACCTTCATATACAATTTGTTTACTTGTCCTGTGGGTTGTGTCAAATCTCAGTCATCATTGAGTAGGTTGTATAATTATTTCCACGTATGACAGAGAAGGCAACTGCTTAGTGGTTATTTTAGAGCCCCCTGAATTAAGACCTGAAATTCCTTTAACTAGAGAGAGAAAGCATTTTATCCCCAAATTTGATATGTGAGAGAGGCCATGTTGCCTTAAATTCATACCAAAATTTAAATCTGTGATAGCAGACAGATTCTGTTCCTAAGAGTAAGTTTTGTTAAAGTAGGTTTTGTTAGAATAAGAAGGCTAGGAGAAAGTAGAAAGGTCTTTTAGAATGGTGGAAGGGTACTGGGGAGAAGAACACACACAGAAAAGTCATCCTGAAGCATAAAGGTTATCTCCAGATAAATGGGGCATCACTACATCATATATGATGAGCAGGAGTGTGTGTGTGTGTGTGTGTGTGTGTGTGTGTGTGTGTGTGTATACATGCATATATGGATTTCTTTGGACTAGTTGAACTTCATTTGAAAAATAGTGAGCATCACGACTTATCTTTCTTTTGCCAGTCTATTCATAGGATAGAAGAAAAAGGGAAAATGATTACATAATTCAATTCTTTAATTTTTTTTTCATGTTGGCTGAAAGTCTTTAATTTGGAATACACAGATTGTACATTTTAAAATGTCATCCATCAGTGCTCCAGCAAGGCTCTAAGACTATACAAGGCTCTACTGTGTCCAAGATGCTGGGGATACAAAGGAATTATAACAGTTTCTGCCATCAAGGTGCTTGTATCCTATTGAAGAAAACAATGTATACCTAAAAGCCTATACAAAAGAAATAAAGGTGATTAAATTTGGGGTGGGGTGGTAGAAGTGGGAGATACTACTAGCAGCTGAGGGAACTGGGAAAGGCTTAATGAGCTGACCTTTGAAGAAAAACTAGTGAGTCTAAGAGGCAGACGGGAGTAGGATGTGCTTTCCAGGCCTGTGCAAATTTATGGAGATAGGAGATGGCCTGATACCTTTAGTACAGCTTAAATTATGTGGTATTATATAAAATTTCATTTTGTACCTGATTTTACCATTCAATCAAATGCTTAAAAAAAGTCAACAGATCAGCCTTGTGGACCCTTGCAGTTTCTATGCCATTCAGTCAACTCATGATGTGTTTTCTGGTAGAAAATCATTTGTGAAATCTGCCTGTTCCCTTCCTTCTCATACATATGAATGTTGTTCACATAAAGATTTTATAGAGATATGTTCATGTATATTATATATAACAATGTACATATTCATGTGTATATAACAATAAATATATTGTTGTTCAGTCATGTGCAACTCTTTGTGACCTCATGGGCGACACTGTATATGGGGTTTTCCTGGAGTAGTTTTCTTTTTTCCTTCTCCTGTTCAGTTTAGATTAGGAAACTGAGGCAAACATGGTTGAATGACTTGGTAAGGGGCACATAAGCTAGTAAATGTCTGAGGCCAGATTCAAACTCGAGTCTTCCTAACTGCAGACCCTGCGGATCTTCACTGATCCGCCTAGCTGTAACCTGTTAGCATATATTAGATAGGTAAGTACACACATACACACACACATATATGTGTGTGTGCACCTATATACATATATAGCTACTTCTTGGCTTTCCCTTAATTTTGCCATTTCCTGGGGGGATTATTTTGAAAGGAACAAAGGTGAACATATTAAGGGGCTTAATATTTGACAATGAGCATCTTCCTCTGATTATATCGGTTTCTTCATCTAGATAATACAGGGGTTTGACTTGATCTGGGGTCCATAAACATATTTACACATACGCACACACAGAACTGATATGTCTATGTAATGGAGACATTTTCATACACAATCTCTTATTTTTTGTACTTCTTTGTATATGGAAATCATGTTTATTGATTTAATGACAAAAAAATTTTAAAAAAATTTTGGGCCCTTTTTTCTTATTTATTGAATGAAAAACATTGATTGAATGCTTATGTGCATGGGGTATACAAATACGTTTTGAATTCCAAAAATGTGAAATAAAGATGATGTTACAGATGCTTTCTAATTCTAAAACCTGTATTACTATGCTATGAAACCCTTTCCTGTTTTTTTTTGGTTTTGTTTTGTTTTTTTTTTGATGGGAGGAAGGGAAGGTAGTTGGAGTCAGTAGTCCTGACTCCAGGGCCAGAGTTCTATTCACTGCGCCACCTAGCTGCCCCAATCCTTTGCTGTTTTGCTCAAGCTTTCTGAACTAAAGTATATTTTAACTTGTTGTCTACCTAGTATGAAATGTAAGGTTCTCAAGAGGAAGGATTTTCATTTTTCTTAATTTGTATTCCCAGTGCTTGGCACGCAGTAGGCCCCTAATCTGTGTTTTCTGATAAGATGAAATCATGCATGTGAAGGGTGGACTGCATACTTGTACAGGAAGCATTTTATAAAAGTTTGTTCTTATTACCACCAGGGAAGGAAAATCCCCAGTGTTTCTGCTCATCTCTTCCTCCTACCTTCAGAGAAAATTAGATGGGGGGTGGGGAGACAGAGTAGACAGAGGCTGACAAGCTACTGGTGAGCATTCCTGGCGCTGTTAAAAATCAGTCTCAAACAGGTGGGTAGGTGGGTGAAGGAGAGGGCAGCTGAGTAGGGGAGTGAAGCCCAAGAACCAACAGGGGGAGGTGTTTCTCCTGCTATGAGATTCACTCCTTTGTAACTTGGGTAATGTATCAGGAATGTGGCAGAGTCCTGTTTGGCCTGGAGGGATGGGATAGGGGGGAAGAGGAGCAGGGCAGGGAAGATAACTTAAAGGTCATGCAAGATCCACTCCTCTTTTCGTACACCCAAACTGCTTTGCTATTGTTTGAGAGGCAAATACACCTGCTATGCGTCTCAGGCATTAAATCATTTCCTAGTTAATGTTTATTGAAAATCCCAGCTTTCCTGTTCTGAGAAATGCTTATCATGAAGTATGCAGTGTAAGTAGTTTCTTAATTAAAGTAGCCTATATTGGGACTATATCAACACTGTACTAATAAAAGCCATTAGCCTGGGTATTAGAGGAGTCATCTGATTCCTCTGCAATAAGCAAATGAAAAAAAAAAAGGAAGAAGGGACTGGAGGTGGGAGAGAAGCTAAGAAGTAATTATTTTATTTCCCACTTTATGCAAGGTCAAATCCCATTATAAGAAAAATACAGCTGACATTTCCTTTAAAGCAGGTTGGAGAGCACAAAACAAACTGAACATTGGGTGTGGGGAAGAAAGAATATTTGGCTTGTTCTGTGCACCAGAAACACAAACAAGTCAGCATGGCCCCTGATTGGTACTCCTCTTAGTCGGTAGAAGAACTGGAAGAAACTGAATTCTATAAAAACTGCTAGCAACCTACTATGTGCAAAGCACTGTATTAGGTGTGGGGGATACAAAAAGACACCAACAGGATTGCCATTGTTCTCAAGGTTGCATTCAGTTGAGGAAGAACAGTGGCTCTGAAGTCAGGGGTTCTGGGTTCAGATTCTGCTTACTCTGTGTGACCTTGTACAATTTATTCGACTTCCTTAGGGTTCATATATCTCACCTATAAAATGAGAAGGTCCAAGTTTCTCTTCAGTTTTTAGTCTGTGATCTTAAGTAAATATAGAATTTTAAGAGGAGCAGGAGACGTTTCACCAGAACTGGGTCTTGAAAGAAGGACTCTTAAGGGGCAGAGGAAGTACATTTCAAGCAAGGCTTTATAAAGATTTGGTCACATGAGATTGGGGAATAGTAGATTAATGTACCTGTACCATCATGTTGGAAGGAGAAAAATCTGAAGTCTGGAAAGGTAGGCTGAGGTCAGACTGTGAAGACCTTCAATTGTCAATATGTAGCTTTCATTTTATCTTAGAGACAATAGGGAGCCATTGCAGATTCTTGAGCTGGGAAGTGAAATGGTCAGACCTGTGTTTTAGGAATACTAATCTGGCAGCTATGTGTAGAGCAGACTAAAACCAGGAGGCTATTACAGTAATCCAGCTGAGAGGAGATCAGGACCTAAACCAAGGTAGGACTAGGACATTAGGGTGAGGAGACATGCAGGAGCTGGTAGAATCAGTCACAAAAGGTGAAACCTATGCCAATAGGGAACCAAGCTGTTATTAGTTTGTGCTAAGTTGGGATAAATATGTACTTTGTGGGGGGAAGGAAGACCAGTGTTGTTTGGCCCAGGGCAGGGGAAGGTTTCAATTATATAGTGAACTAGTGGTAGCATGTGTAAAGAGAAGAAAGGAAACAGGTGAGTCACCCATGCTAGAAAGGGCATATGTACAAGATGTAATGATCTTAAATTAATGGGACAGCATTTGTTCCTTTCAAATTAATCCCCCTGGAAAAATGTACATTTATTTCAATGAAAGACCTATGCTCAAAACACATGTCTCATTCCTGCTGTAGGATGGCCTTCAGGGCCAGCCAGGTTATGAATCCCAGAAAAAAGTCAGCTTCATTATTCTTGTATCCAAAATGATTCACTAATTTTAATCACTCATTTTATTCATCTGACTTGTTTCTGAATGACTTATTTTTTTCCTCCCAAATGTACCTTCACTGAGGATATTTACAAGAATGCCACAGCTTCTAAAAATAATTCCACATTGGGGTATGAGAATCACACATGTGGGAGTGTGTGTGTACACATGTACATGTGTGTGAAACATGGTTCTTAGAAAAATTCCACATTGGGATGGGGCAATCACAAAAGAGTGTGTCATGATTCTTAGAATAATTCCACATTGGGGTGGGGAAAATCACACATGTGCAAGTCTATGTGTGTGCATGGATGTATGTACATCATGGTTCTCAGAACAATTCCACATTGGGGTAGGTGATCACATGTGTCTGTGTGGATACGCATGTGCATGTGTATATCATGGTTCTTAGAATAATTCCACATTGGGGTAGGGAAATCACATGTGTGATTGTGAGTGTGTGCACATGTGTGTGTGTCATGTTCTTAGAATAATTTCACACTGGAGTGGGGGAAATCACACGTGTGAGTGTATGTGTACATGTGCATGTGTAAAAATACACCTTGTCTCCTCAGGTGTATTGTAAGGCCTGTCAGAACAAAGACTGTCTTACCCTGCTTCTATATCTTCTAAAATGTCTGCCGCAACCACTTGTTGAAAGATTGATCAGGTATGTGAATGAAGGCTTTGACTACAATATCACTGACAAAGCTACCAGTATTTCTCATATGTACAAGACTGGCTAACTAAAACTAATTCTTCCCACTAGTCTACAAAACAATGTGAAATTATGTGAGGTAAATCCCTTAACTGCTCATATCCCTCAGCTAAAGTTCCTACTTCTGGGCATTTACCCCAAGGAAGTCAAAGACAGAAAGAAAGGCACCATTTATGCCAATATATTCATAGCAGCCCATCCCATGGTAGCAAAAAGTCAGAAACAAATAGACACCTATTGACTGGGGAATGATTGAGCAGATTATAATATGGGAATGTAATGGAATACTGTTTTTCTGTAAGAAATATTTAAGTATTAGGGATTGAGAGAAACGTGGAAGAACTTACATGAACTGATGAAGTGCTCATCTCAGAATACACTTCCCTGCTTGCTGTAGAAGCATGGGAGACTATGGGTGCAGAACACTGACTCTGATGAATGACAATTTGATTAATTTCATTTATGACAAAGAAGAATTCAAGATGGGGGGAATTATGCTAGGAAATGACTACTTCAAAATTTAATAAAACATTTAAAAAGAACTCACTCATTGCTCTTGGTTCAGACCGCTTTGTTTGGACTGTGCAATGAAGCTTTTATTTACTAAATGTGACCTCTGCCAACATGCCTTGAAGAGTGGGTTTGTGTATATCAGAAGGGGAGAGCTGGGTGATAGTGGTAGGTGAAAGTTGGAAATGCGTGAAAGTCATAGGCCTCAGTTTGCTTCCTTGGGATGGTTTTCTACAGTCAAAGAAAAATGAAACTTGAAAATGTATGTGCTCAATCAAGGCAGCATAGAACAAGTCATGAGAATTTGGCCTGAAACCCCTACTTTAACCAAAATGACTCAAGCATTCTCTTCACTTAGATTGTTAAAGCTGGGGGGGCAGAGCCAAGATGGCAGTGTAGTAGCAGCAAGAAATCGCAACTCTGACACAGCCACATCAAATACCCAAAAAATATGACTCTAAACAAATTCTAGGGCTCTAAAACGCACACACATATATTTCCTGCTGAAGGCAGCTCGGCTAAAAGCGACCATCTCAGCTCTGAGAGCTGAAACCAGCTCAGCCTGAAATGGTGGCTTTTGCCCTGGGGGCAGCTGGATGAGAAGAGCCCCACCACAGCTGGAGCTTCAGGAGAGTGGATCTGTGGCAGCTGTGGCAGTATCCAGAATTATTAAGCCATAAGAAAAAAGGACTAAGGTTAGTGGAACTTGGCTAAAAACCGGGGAAGAAAAGCAGGTCCAGCCAAATCGCCTCCAGGGCAAAGAACCAGTGGAAGCGGAGGTTCTGCACCTGCCTCCACATTGCCACTTCATAGCCCCCAGCCTACAGACAGCAGGGGGGCCAAGTGCTCTCGTGTTGAGCAGCCTGGATCTAGATCTCGGTCTTGGGTGGTGGTCCTGGGTATTTTTTTTTTCAGGGAGCTGGAGCTGGGGAGGGACCAAGCAGCCTCCTAAAAGCCCCAGCAGCTGGGAAAACTCCAGCGATTTGGGACAGAGCTGTTCCCTCTGGAAGCAAAGTTCCACAGAACTAAAAAAAAAAAAACAACAAAATAAACCATTGAATGGCAACCATGAATAAGCATAGGAAGCAAAGTAAGAACAGCATCCAAACTCTAGATTCCTTCTTCGGGGAAAAGAAGGAACAAAGCAGAGAATGGGAGGAAGACAATGCAATCAGAACTCCCACACCAAAAGCTTCCAAGAAACATGAAGATTGCCAAAAACCTAGAAATCAGCTGAAGAAAGATTTTGAAAACCAAATGAGAGAAGTGGAAGAAAAATTGGGAAGAGAAATAAGAATGATGCAAGAAAATCATGAAAAGAGAGTCAACAACCTGAATGAA
>CM053589.1:84392474-84416731 GCA_028646515.1 Pseudochirops corinnae
ATAGACTGGGGGAGGGGGGACACACTGGGATGGCTGTTTTGGGGTGGTGGGTGGGGGAAAGAGGGGGAGAAAATATGTAACTCAAAATCTTGTGGAAATGAATGATGCAAACTATAATAAAATTAAAGAAAAAACATTATTCTGAAAATAGGCTTCAGCAGACTGCTAAAGGAGTCCACAATGCAAAAAACCTTAGGGCCTCTCCCCTCCCCGCCCTTGTAAGAACTTTTGGTACAGGGGAGAAAAGTGTTAGGGAAAGAAGCAGAATGTCTAGATTCAGAAGCCCAAACATAAGTTTAAATTCAAATTAAGTGAAGGTTGTTGCCCATCCAGGGGAAGGATAGGAAGTGGAAGCAGATGAAAGAAAGCAATTTGGGAGGTATTATTACTAGAAGACTTGCTGAATCTTAACTCAGAAGCTGGTGATGTAGTTTCTCTAGCTAGCTATGTTGGTTCCTCTCTTATTGGGGGTCTATTTGAAGTCTTTCCATCATGGTAGAATGTCTAAGAGTATACAGTTCATTAGTGAAGACTTCAAGAAACCAGGGTGATTGCTATGTCATAATGAGGCTTCAGAGCAGGTCTTTGTGGAGAACCAGTTTTCAGAACGTCATTAAATTTTAATTTGATTTTCAGTATTCTAAATGTGAGATCTTTGACCAATGGTCAATAAGTAGACATAGAGCTGAATCATATCAGCTTAAACATTCTCACTATAAATTAAACCAGAAGAACGCAGTCACACCAAAATGGTACTCCTTGGAAATATAACAAAAAGAGTTGGTTGAGAGTGTTTTGGTGTGTTCTTGTGGGCAACAAGCAACATTATTACATACGATATCGTGTATCATTATGTATTGCAGTACTGATGACAGACACTCAATATATACTCTATGCTACTTAGTGAGTTCAAGGGCATAGAATGGTCAGAGAAATACATGGGATTGTGTGGTGCAGGAAAAAAAGGAATGAGAGAGACTTATAGAGTACAGAAAGCTTCATACCTCTGAACTAGGAATACTTTCTTTGAAAAAAGAATTGATAGTCTCTCAATATGCATAATACAACAAAAAACAAAAAAGATCAAATTTCAGCAGAAAAGTAAAGACTTGTTATTAATGTGGGAATTATCTCTGAGTCAATTTTCTATGTACAGTCAGACTATCAACTTGTCAGACCTAAGATCAAAATTAGTTTTTAAAAAGAGAGTGATAATGAGTAAAAGATGAGGTATACAATTGATAAAACTCAACTTTAAACTACTTTAAGGAAGAAATTGAAAATAAAAAATTAGAAATTGACAACAGAAACAATACGAACAATGGCTGGAATAATTTTATCCAGAAGTTTCACAAATGTATATTAATTGTCACAATAAGAAGACCAGAGGAACTCAAAAAGTGCTTTAGTCAGCAAATGTCTGATATACTTGCCAAATGGAAGAGAGATGGAAGCCAAATGCAACACTAGATTAGAATATAAATGAGTTTATAAGATCTTACACATACACAAAAATATGGATACTTATGAGAAGTACTATTTCAAAACAGCAAGAAGCAGTGGAGGGTAGAAATTCAAAGAAATCTTGGCAAGGTATCCAGCTAAGTAAGGTTACCAAAAGCATTCCAGAAAGAAAATGGGGAGACCACAAACAGAAGAAAAATGGAAATTTATAAAAAAAAAACAAACCCCAACCATTTCAACAAAATGTTTTTTCCCCCCCAGTCAAAGATGTTGAAACCACTACACTTGAACATCACAGACCCAGTTATGTTGGGAAGTAGAACTGACATGAAGGAGAATCAAGCCAGAAAAAGCAGTTAGATTGAGAAAGCATAGAGGAGACCCTTAACAGGAGGCAAGGCAATAATGTGGGTGCTGAAGGACCAATATATAAGATATCTGTCAGGGAAGATGCTAACATCTTGGACTTTAGTAATACAAAAAAGGCAGCTGAAAGAACATTTATTTAGCTTGCATTAGTAGAGACAACTATTCACTAACTTAGATGCCCACTCTCCTTTCTATAAAGAATCTTTGGAAATCACTTCTATATAAGTAGAGGGTATCCTTAATGAAGGCACTAGTAGGAAATAAGCAAGACTTTTGTAAGCAATATTAAACAAAGGACCACATTAACAATGAACTGAAAGGGGCAGCTAGGTGGTGCAGTGAATAGAACACCAGCCCTGGAGTCAGGAGGACCAGAATTCAAATCCGGCCTCAGACACTTAACATTTACTAGCTGTGTGACCTTGGGCAAGTTACTTAACCCCAACTGCCCTGCCTTCACCCCTCCAAAAAGACAAAAAAAACCCCAACTCCCCCAAAAAATAATGAACTGAAAGATATTAGGAATACACTGTGTTTCTTGTTTGATCATGAAAAAGCATTCAATTTGGTAAAAGACCACCTCATAGACTCTTTTACAACAAGGTGTCTCATTTGTGCATTAAAATCATTTAAGATTTCTTGAAAGAGCATATAATAATAGAAACAATCCTGTTCAACAATCCTTTTAAAACAAATATTGGGGAGGCATAAAACAAAGAGATGTATGCTTTCTAAAGGTATTTGCCATTGTGCTGGAGATCAAGTGCAGAGTTCAAAGGCCACAAGGGGGTTCCTGATGAGGTCCTCCAACTGTTGCTACTTGTGGGTGATATGTTGACTGCATCAAACTCCAGCCTCCTGGAAGAGATCTGTAACCACTCAAAGGAGTTTACCTTGTCCGCCTACCATATGAAGTCTGTCCAACAATATGTATATCTGGGCACATCACGCACATGGACAATGGGTTGGGCCCATAGATGAAGAGGAGAGGGGGCTGGATTCTTTGGGATGGAACTGCAAAGCTGCTTGACTGGACAGATTAGGTACAGGTTGGAGGCTATCACTCTGTTAGTTCAGGTTTGATGTTAGGGTGACATGAGATACTCATTAGTCAATGAACGATCAACAAATTGAGGTATATTGAGTACTAACATAGCAAGGATGTGCCACGAAGGTGCAAATGTGATTTCAACAGGGCAAGTTCTCACTTACGTGGTCTTCCAGTCTATAATAAGTCTAAAGGACCCTGGCACCATGTGGGTGGGACCGTCTTGTCCCTTTGTGACCAGTAAAGCCACATGGGCCCAGCCAGAAGAGGCCACCCTGAAGCTTTGTTAAGGGAGGCACAGTTTGGGGCTTGCTCCAGCCCCCAGGCCAAGCAAGCCCTTGCTTTGTTATTTTTTAGGACCTAACTTATGTTGCAGGAGGCAGGGTCTGTAACAGAATTGTTTCCCAAGAAAATAAAGGCCTATCTTTTCAATATTAACATTCTATTGGTGTTTCATGGCAGTGAGACATGGAATATTAATTTATTCTGAAGAACTAATGAAAATAACACATGGCCATGGAGAGGTGCATAGTGGGTAGGAGAAAGCTGCAACATATAACCAATAAGGAGCTCCGAAGAAGCACAAACATAAAGATGTCACCAAGGAGTTGTAAGAAAAGAGGATGGGCTGGTCCAGGGGTGGGGAGCTTGTGGCCTCGAGACCATGTGTGGCCTTCTAGGTCTTTGGATGCAGCCTTTTGACTGAATCCAATATTAAGAGGATTTGTTTTGCAAAGTTGGGATTCAGTCAAAGGGCTGTACTTGAGGACCTAGAGGGTCACATGTGGCCTCAAAGCTAAAGGTTCCCCAACCCTGGGCTGGTATGGGAGGTGGAAAATCAGGGTGATTCATTGATTCTCTTGTAATGCCAGGAGAAATAAAGGAAGGCCTTTGGCATTTTGGGTGGACCTTTGGGTTTAACTTTTTGAAGGATGTGAACAAGGATAGAGCCACGGATGAGTGGCAATCTGCACCATGAAAGAGTTCTCCTGAATCAGTGAGATTGCAGATCAATTGGAAGCTTTCCCAATTATGCTGTAGGAAGCTAAGGATCTGAAACTTCACATTAGAAATTATGCATGGCCCACTTTAATAGCATAGCCGTGTAATTCTACCCAAACCATGAGCCCAGAGAGAAAATCCAGCTTTATTTGTGCCAGAAGAAATAGAATGAATTCAGAGAAATGTGAAAAAATCTGTAGAAACTGATGTAATACCAAGAGAACAACATACTACAACACTGGGAAGAAAAACATCATTAACAAGCATCTAAATGCAGATTAAATGTAATTACTGAACTTGTTCTCAGAGGATAGATGATGAAACATGGTCCCCTACTCTTCTGGTGGTTGGGGAACCACAGGTGCAGAAGGTTGCATGTGTAGGCATGTGCACATGGAGGGATTACTTTATTGGTTGACTTTTCCTTAAGAGCGGTGGATTTTTTTTTGGTGGTGGGGGGGAAGGATACAAAGGAGATTTCTAGAGTAGGTGTGGAAATATCAGGAAACAACTGATGAAGTTTTTTAAAAAATCTAATCACTTTGAAACTAATATAGGGATTACTTCTTAAGAATCATGTGACTGGTGTTCTTATCCAGGCCTTCTCATCCATATACTATGTATCTTAAGCAGTTCTCTTTCTCTAAGAAAATAGGGAGAAAAATCCTTGTCCCTTCCTACTCACCAGGAATTTTGTGAAGGCAAGACATATAAATATAAGGGTATCTCTTCAGGAATGCTCTAAATGCACCAAAGAGATGTGTATCTCTGCCTTGTCCCTTAGGTGGCTAAAACTCCTTTGTATGAGATACATACACAGCTAGCAAGGCCTCCTAATATGTGCTGTTTGGAAGATGAAAAGGATGCATATCCCAGAGCTCAATCCCTTGATTCAGGAACAAACTGAGATAGCCTCTAAATTATCCTCATTTGTTTACGACCTTGGAATAGAATACAGACCTTCAAAGATAATTCAGATCCTCAGTTCAAATTGCCTCTACTCCTTTAGGCCTTTCCTGGTCTCTCCAGATGCTAATGTCTTCTCTTTTCAGATTACATTCATATACTCTGTATATATACTGAGTTCAAATCTGATCTTAGACACTTAAGAGCTATGTCACCTTGGGCAAATCACTTAACTTTCCTTGCCTCAGTTTCCTTATCTGTAAAGTAAGCTGGAGAAGGAAATGGGAAACCATTCCAGTATCTTTGCCAAGAAAACCTCAAATGGGGTAACAAAGAGTCAGATGTGACTGAAAAATGACTGAACAACAACTGAAGTTGGCACCAAGCAAGCTCTTAATAAATGTTTTTTGACTATGCTTGTGCAAGTTACTTAATCTCTCGGTGATCTAGACAACTTTGTAACAGTGTAAATATCAGAGAAGGTGCCATCTTGAATTAGTAGAAATTTCCTCAACTGAGAATTTGTTGTACCACTTAAATCACAAGATCCAGTCAATTTTTTCTCTTGAATAGAGAGTAATAGATGCCCCAAGTAATAGCTTTCTTAAAGGGCGTATGTTATCTGAAGATGGCACAAAGCTGTTTCAGAACCTGCATTGCTATTGAGGGGACCCAAGCAGCTCTCTTGAGTTAGTGATATGTGAAGACTCACCCAGCAGCTCCTTGATCCGGGACCTTTAAGAAGTCCAGGCTTTCAAGTTGTTGGGAAACTCGGTCAGAACCAGTGGATTGTTGCCGAGGTAAGGGTGGACGTGCCATAGATGTGTAAAGGCTTTTCTGATTGGACTTTGTGTTTCCAGGAGCCTGGGGGTGGGGGACAAACTGGGAGGTTTTTATGACTCCATTTTGATGATATCCTAGACAGAGAATAGAAGGAGGGAAAGGAGAAAATGCTTCTTAGTTTTTCTGAAGTTCATTAGTGCAATCTATTGCTCTTTCTAGAAGTGTCTAAAGGATGTTTACATCCAACTCCCAGTGTATGGACCCAGTTTTAAAGGCTTGATACAAGTCAGATAGTTATCATCTTCTTCTCAATGACCCAATAAAAACAATCAAACAAAATGGTATTGGAAATTGGGTTAGGAGGGGGCCTGGGCAGACTTTGGACAACAACTGCAGCTGTTTGGTGTGTGTACTCATGTGGCCAAAAATAAATGGCTGTTTCCTAAGAGGGCTGGCCAAAAAACTGGGCAGTCAAGTGGGCCACCGTCTACCCAGCAGGCCACATGTTTGCTCCTGAGGGCCGGATTCCAGATTTTCTTTAGGGGGTTACTTCTTTTTTAAAATGAGCTTGAGGCATGCAGTGGCAAATATCCTTTAGTTAAAAATCCACTGGGACTGGGGCAACTATCTTATCCTAATACAAGTTAGTTGTCAAGAAGATCAAATTTCAACTCTATGTGACTTCTATTCCTTGAACCTATGCCAATCTCCTTTTCTTGGTCTCTTTCCTATACACAATAAGGGTCAGTGTTATTCCGCACTTGGGCCTCTCAGGATGCCAGCTTCCTGCTCTGGGGTGAAGAAGAAACAAGGGGGCAGTCTTAGACTGGGATTACTTGAGTTTCATCCCTTCTTAAACAAATTTATATGCTAACCAGAAGAAAAATATACTCTGGTGCTCACATGATGCTTGAGATGTACTCTTGGCTGAATCATTCACTTACAATTGGAAAGTTACTTCTGTTTTCTCCTCTGTAAAAACTTGGTCGAGGGAAGAATGGGCTAGCTAGACAATGGCTCAGGTCCCTTCTAGTTCAAACAATACAGGAATCTATGTTCGGTTTCCTATTTTTCAATATATCCACAGGACCCTTTGCAAAGGGAGGAGGGAGCTCAATCTCTCACAGACAGGTTCAAAATTCAGTAGCATATGTTGAAAACCTGTATGTGATCTGGAATGCCAGAGTAGGGGACTAAAACAGTTTGTTTAACTACTTGCCCCTAGAAAATCCTAGAAAAGGCTACAGTCATCTATATGGGATAATTTAAGATTTCACCCTGAAGTAGATGAACGGATAAGATAACCCTTTTAGCCTTAGAAATGCAAAACTTTCAAACTTGCAAATATCTTTGTACATTTTAAAATAACTTTGGTTTTTTAATTAAAAAAATAAAAAAAAGTTACTGAATTTTTATTTTGGGAGAGGGAGGGTTATGCCATCTATATTTCTCAATATATATTCCCTTTGCCCTGCCACAGAGCCATAATTTATAATAAAGAAAAGGGAGGGGGCAGGGCAAGGAATGTTTATCAGACATCAATACATCACAAAAGACTGACATCATATGGAGAATTCCATATCCACATTCTCCCACTTCTGCAAATAAGGTGGGGGGTGTGAAAGAAGGTGTCTTCTCATATTTCCTTTTCAGGGGCAAGCTTGGTCATAATTTCACAGTATTCAGTTTCAGTTGTAAAACCGTTTTAATGCTTAATGTGAATGATAGAAAAGAACTAGAAAAATAGTGAATTCTTTTCAAATATTAATCAGATTCTTTAAGTAAAAGAGTTTCATTTTATTTTGGAATTGTAATATACTAATTTTTATTTTATATGAAAAGCAAAAACACTTGGTTATTAAGTCTCCAAAAGACTCTAAAAAGTTGGACTCTATTTTTTAACCCTCTGGACCTCAGAGGTGGGGTAGAAGGTTATAGTCTCCTGGGTAATGTTTGACTAAGAATTACATTTTCCTGATTGCTCATGAGGGTGTATAAACCACTAGTAGCGTGTAGAACCCGTGGCCTTGAGGCCACATGTGGCCTTCTAGATCCTTAAGTACGGTCTTTGGACTGACTCCAAATTTTACAAAACAAAAGCTCTAGGGTTCAGATGTTAGCCAAGTGGTCGGTGAAGCAATAATGGAGCCCGGGTATTGTGTTCCCAAGTAGAAATCCTTGTCCCATATATTCCAAAGAGAGTACCTAACAGACTCAGTAAATGCTTTGAGTGTATTCACTGATGGTTTCATTCACTAATAGATTTTACAGATACAAGTAAGTTTACATTTATTGGAATTAAATAAAAAAAAAACAACAACACAACCCAATGTTTAAATAGAAGAAACAGGTCTGCTTACCTGGAGGTGGAGGAGCAGCTCTCATGGGGTAGTTTGGATTCTGAGGCCTGCTAGAATAACCTCTATTTTGGGTAGCACTCCTTCTGGTGGGGCCTAAAAATCAACATAAGATACCACATGAAATCACCGACCAGGGAGTGGAGGTAGTGGGATGTTGTCCTCTGGGGAAGCCTGTTTCATTTGATTTCTGGAGAGAAACATCTGGAAGAATTTGAGACCAAATTCCCAAATGGGTTTGCAGAAGACAAAGAAAGGATGTGTTAGCAGCATTACACTGCTGAATACAAGGGCCATGAAATCCCAGCTCTGCTACTTAGGATAGATTTATCTTCAACAAGGCCTTTAACCTCCTTGGGCCAAAGTCACATCCTTTTTAAAATGGGGAGATTGGACTCCATGACCACAGAGGTCCCTCCCAAGCTTGAAATCTATGACACTGTAATCATAAGGTGTAGAGAGTTACAATTCTGCAAAGCTGGGGATGGTGGAATCAACAGCTTGGAGGTGTACGGGAAAGTGAATGGAGCCATGCTTCTCTAATTATCACTCGTTGGCAGATGGTTCATATGTATTGCCCTCATTCTTAGACAGTACTGCACTTTGCCTCTGTCTGAATTAAATTGTTGCAGTGCAAAAAAAGGTAGATGCAATTTAGTATGTAAAAGAGAGAAGACATTCTGGTCACAAACTGAAACTACAGAATATCTGCATGTAAGTTTTGGGAAATCTAGTCTTTGCTTTCATCAAATTTAACTGGCTATAGCTTTAGACAATAGAAGGTAAGACTAAAATGTAAACAGAAACCCTACCAGCAAACCTGAAGCCCCAAATGATTGGAAGGCTCTTTGTGGAGACTGTCAAAAGAGACAGCTAGAAGACCCTCAGAGGCTCACACTCCCCTGTCCTCATGTAATATAGCAGCCAAGAATAATCAAGTTCACTCGTAAGACCATCAGCAAGCATTACTGCACACCTGCTCACTGATGGAGCTGTCTGGTGATGGTCTGAGTGATTGGCAGCCATCCCTCCTCTTCTCAAGCATCTTGCTATCTTTCAACGAATTTTAAAATGTATTTTGTGGAAGATTTCAATAAATTTTTTTTGGATATTCTAGATTTGACAAACATTAGAGAATATGCACATTTCTATATATAAGGAACAGAAAACAATGATTGGATATGAAGTCACAAATCTCTAATATATACCACTTGCTTTTAAAACACACACACACACATATGTATGTGCATACATATACATTTACAACATGGATAATTTGGAAATGTTTTTCGTGACTTCATATGTATATGTTATATTACTTTCCTTCTCAATGTGTGTGTGTGTGTGTGTGTGTGTGTGTGTGTGTGTATGTGTGTGTGGGGAATTGGAAAGAATTAAGAACTGAAAACAAAACCAATTAATAAAAAGTATATAATATCCAACACAGTTTCAAAGTTGTCCTGCTTGTTTGTCTTCCACTGAAGGTCCTTCTCTTACGTTGCATTTTTTAAAAAGCATCTTACTGCCTTAAGACAGATGACATCAACAGAAAAAATTATTTATAATGGAATGAAAGTACTCTTCTGGGAACCTGGGCAAGACTTTAGCTAACATGTGCCCTCTTTGAAATGAGCTCACATTATTTTTGTGGAGATGAGATTTAACCTTTGCGAAACAATGAGAGAATAAAATACAACACAATAAAATACTAAACAAAACATTATTAGATGTTGATCAGTGGGATTTGACTAGGAAGAAATGACTAGGGAAATCAGGTCTGGGCTATGTTTTAAGTGAAACAAAGGTGAGGAGGTGTGTATGAGCACTGTATCTGAGAGCATAGGAGAGAGGAAAACAGCCTGGCTAGAGCAGAGGGGAAGCTTGGAAGAGCTTCAGGAAATAAAACAGCCATATAATTACAGCAGAGAGGGTGGTAGGTTGGTGAGAGGAGGACTTTGAGATTTTAACCACCATGACTGTGTCTGGTTTTAATCCCACTGGAAACGGGATCATTCCTACTTGAAGTGGAATGTTATAATAACAGCACAAGTCACAGGGTCACATTCTGACTCCTGACACTGGCCAAATAACAAATTCTCTGAGCCTCAGTCTTCCCATATAGTAACCTGGAGATGATAAAACACCCTCAAATAGCTTTTGTGGGTCTCAAATCAGATAGTGTATGTAACATACTTTTGCCAACTTTAGAGCAATATATAAATATCATTACTTATTACTATTAATATTGTTCCTCAGGGCTCCATGAATGGTGAATGTTATTTGTAAAAATAGAAATGCATGTTAATGAGACATTTATTTTAGTGGTAGAGAACAAATGGTTTTGAGATCTGCATCCTTATGTAGGATAACATCCAGGAAAGCTCTAACTTCCTGAATCTAAGAGGGCTTCTACTAAGAGAGGCAGGCTTGTGGGTGTCTGTAAGTTATGGAAGGGCAAATTTGATGCGCTCTCTCAAGGACAATGTTTTCAGGAAGTGATGTGACATGAGAGTCAGAAGCGGGAATGTGACAATCTCCCAAAGTGAAATGTCTAGTCCAGAGCACCTGAGGAATTCAGATGATTTAGAAGCTGAACTAGTGTGGAGGACCCTGCAATGAGCTTGGATTTGATTTTGGTTAAGTTAATAGAAAGAGTAAGTAAAAAGAAATACAGGCAGTAAGTCAGGGGTCAACCAAATGATAGCCCATTTGTGTAGCTGATTAATAGTATGCACTATATAGAGGCAGCTCTAATGCAGAGGGAAGAATGCTGAAGTATCTATCACCTTTAGCAATAATAATAATACTGATATTTACATATGCTTTAAAGTTTGCAAAGCCCTTTAGATATAATTTCATTTGATCCTCATGACAACACTGAAAGATAGGAATGTCAGGTATTATTACAATCCTATTTTATTGATGAGGAAACTGAGGCACAGAGGGGTTAATGTCTTCCTCAAGGCAGCATAAGTAGTGTCAGGTGTGGATTTTGAACCCCTATCTTTTTGACCAAGTCTAAGCTCGAGCCACTCTGCTTGACATCTCAGAGCCCAGGTATGGGATCACAGATCGATAATTCAAACGGTCTTTGAGTCCAGTACCCTCAAAAAAGTGACTCGTCCATGGTTACATGGCTGGCAAACGTCTGAGGTAGGATCTGAACCTAGGTCTTCCTGATCCAGTTTTCTAGTCCGTAAAATGGGGATAACGAAAATAATATTTGCACAATTCTAGATGGTTGATAGCAAATTCTATAGCATGTGCGTAATGCTTCTTAAATCTTAAAGCACTTTATACAAGTGTGGCATTATTATTATGCTGTGTACAATATACTTATCAAATTAGTCTAAGAAAATATATGTGGAACTTATAAATCTTTTTCTTAGGTCAGTGTGAAATGTGCACATTTTGGAAAATCCACCCAGATATGTCCAACATGAAAATCCTGAGTAAGAAGCTTATTGCACTGGGCCCCTCTTGGCTGTGGGTACATGATAGACATCAACAATGGAAGAACTGAAAAGGAAGAGAGAAGGAAACCAACCCAGAAACCATCTCTTCATCTCTCTGCTTGGCAAGTAGGGAGGGAAGACACACTTACGGGAATTCTTGGGTAGCCCTGGTCCAATGCTGACCTGCAGCACTTTGTTACTGGGCTTGAGAATGGCGAGGTCTCCATAGCCTTGGTGGAACTGCACTTGGCGGGAGCCCCCGGCACTCCACGGGCCCCAGTTCTCCTTTTTCAATTTCAGTTCAAGCCTGTGACAAGTACATGTACAAAGGTAGAATAAGTGATTGAGAGAAGAGGCAGTGTAGAATCATTGAGAGAGAGAGAGAGAGAGAAAGAGAGAAAGAGAGAGAGAAAGAGAGAGTAAGCTAACCTCAACATCAGGAAGACCTATCTTCAAGTCCAGCCTCAGACACATACTGGAAATGGGACCTTGGGCAAGTCACTTAACCTCTGACTATATATTACAGAACACTGGCCAGACTCCATTGGGAAGAGAGTGTTTTCTTACTAGAAGTTCCCCACACCAAGGAAATGGCAGGTGACACCAAAAAGATTAACAGCCAACACTCAGTGATGGGAGTCTTGTTACTGGGAAGCCCTGTCTGTCCTAACCAAGAAGCCAAGCTGAGGTAGTGAAGTTGGCAAAGACTGCAGGGGTGTGGCCTGGGGTTCCTGAAGGCCTGGCCAGCACTAACTATAGCGTTTGCTCAGTGCCAAAGGCAGAGGTATTCTAGCCTTGGCTCTTTTGATTCTGGTTTCTGCCAGAGTGAAAAACAAATAGGGCAAAGGAAGAGGTGCCAACATGATCCTGTCCTGAGATACTCAAGT
This sequence comes from Pseudochirops corinnae, assembly GCA_028646515.1. Lineage (NCBI taxonomy): Eukaryota > Metazoa > Chordata > Mammalia > Diprotodontia > Pseudocheiridae > Pseudochirops > Pseudochirops corinnae. The sequence continues at coordinate 84,404,746 of CM053589.1, forward strand.
GAAAATAATTCAATTGGCTCTGGTGCTGGCTTGATGGTACTAGCTAACTAGTGCAAGGTCTTCTATGCTGCAGACATATTGTGCGATGTGCATGGGCCCTTCCTTCCGGACAGCCTCCCTCCTATGCCCGTCATTAGAAATGGTGCCTATACATTGGTTCAGAACCCAGCTCCTTCCCAGGTCAGATATCTTCCTTGTTCCTAGTGAATGGCAGACCCATGACTGTGAAGAGTTGGCAGGGAATACGACACATATATGCAAGTGCAAAAGGAAGCAAAAGGATAATGGGACTTAGAGCTGGGAGGGACTTTGGAGGCCAAATCCTCATTTTACAGATGAGGAAACTGAGGCTAAGCATAAGTGACTTGCAAGGTTGGCATAGCTACTAAGTATCTGAGGCAGGATTTAAACCCAGGTATTCTCGAATCCAGGCCCTGTGGAGTTAGAGCCCAATTTATTAGAAGCTTCCACATTCTATGCAAGGTGAAGATCAGATTTAGCCCCCTCAAAGCACACCTATCCTTTTCACTCTGGGATGCTCAAGGAATGCACATCACTTTAATTTAGCAAGCATTTGTTAAGCAACTACTATGGGTAAGGTGGGGCAGAAGGTGGTGGAATGCATAGAGCACCAGGCCTGGAGTCAGGAAGATCTGAGTTCAAATTCAGCCTCAGATAATTCATAGTTGTATGACCCTGGACAAGTCACTTAACCCAGAAAGCTTAAAAAAAAAAAAGACTGTAAGTGGCAGAAATGATGCTGTTTTTTTTTTTCAATCTATAAGTATCAGGGCAATCAAAAGTCTGGTTCTCTACCCTACGGATAAAATTATCACAGTAAGGACTGAGGATACAAAGATACTGACTGAAGCAGGCTTTAGGTCGACCATGCCCTGCATGTCAAGTGGGTCGGTCACCCTTTTTTCTGTTATTGATATGACAAAGAACTTGCTCTACAGAAGCTTAGACTCTCATAGGGACAATGTCATATACAATAATAATTAGACCACAAGGGAGCATCAGATGAATGCAAAGAAGTCCAGGCAAAGTGTGATGAAAAGCGATGCTCATCTAGGGGGAAAGGCGTTATGGAAACTTCCACAGAGGGAGGATGAAGGAATTAGTCACTGAGTTGGCCTGTAAATGGTTTTCCTTCCTTCTTTCCTTCAGTAGATGGAGTGGGAATGAGTCCATCCCAGATGTGGGGAATGGGGGAGAGGCACAGACAAGGAAGAGGACAATATGAGAATGGGATTGGCCAGTCAACCAATCAACAGGGATTTATTAAATTCTTATGGTGCCAGGCACTGTGCTGGGGATGCAAAGATGAAAAAAAAATGTTCCTTGCTCTCAAGACATGTTATGTTCTATCAGGGGAAACACATGCACAGAGAAGCAAATGCAAAGTAAGTGGGGCAGGAGATTGGACTGCCAGCTGGGAGGATTTGGAAAGGCCTTTTACACTAAGTAGGTGGTACAGGAGTTGAGTTTTTAAGGAAGTTTGGGATTCTAAGAATAGAAGTGAAGAGGGAGGTCATTCTGGACATGGGGTATACCTTGTGCAAAAGCAAAGGCTGGGGAGATGGCACATTGGCACGGAAACTAATTTGACTAAACCACAGAGTATATGGAAGGAGTAATGTACAATCAGCACAGGAAGATAGGCCATGAAAGCCAACTGTATGTAGTTTATTCCAGAAGCAATAGGGAACCATCAAAGCTTCCTGAGTAGAAGAGTTACAGCATTTAACCTGTTGGCTTTTGTCAGTCATACAAATTGGATTAGGGAGGCCAAGGACATGAGTCAGGAAGACCAATTAGGAAGGAATAGTAATAATTACTGAAAGGTGAAGAACTGAGGCAGAGGCCCTAACAGCTGTGTGAATATTATGAAGATGTTGGAAGCAAAAGTTGGTATGGGAGTAGCAAGGATAAGAATTGATAAATGATTGGTTATAGGTAAGAGAAAGAGTAGAGGGGCAAGAAAGACTGCCAGGTTGTGAATATGGTTGACAGGAAGGATGGTTTGTTGTACCCCAGACAGAGATGAGAGAGTTTCAAAGAGGAGTAGCTTTTGGGAGAAATAGAGTTTTAACCATGTCGAGTTTGTGATTCTTATGGAATATCCAGTTTGAAGTGTCTGTAAGGCAGTCGGTAATGAGGGACTAGGGATTAGGTCTAGTTATAAAGACCTGGGAATCACCTGCATAGAGGTGGTAATTAAACTAATGAGACCATATCAGATCACTAAGGAAGATGGGAGGGAGAGAAGAGGGCCCAGGATCCAACTGTGGGGCATGACCATGATTGGAAGAGACGGAGAAAGAGCCTCCACATAAGGTAGTACATGACAAGGTATAATATGAGATTAGGCTGGCCAGGAATGGGGAAGTCAGATTGTGAAGAGCCATGAATACCAGAGGAGAAAAGGCAAAGCCATTGAAGATGTCTGAGGAGAAGACTGATATGATCATGGTGGCAGTACAGAAGAGACTGGAGAGGTGGTAAATTGGAGGCAGGAGCCTAACGTGAGGATAGTCCACTGAGCAAGTATGGGAGTGGTTGTATTTGAGAGGTGTTATACAGGGAAGAGGCTGAGAGGATGGGTGCAATGAAAGAAAGAAAGGCAACTCCCAGGTTTTGAGACTAGGGTACCAGAAAAGTGATGATGCAATTCAGAAAAACAGACATTTTGGGGAACTACCATGAAAAATCCGATTATTTCCCACTTCACTTTGCTTTCCTTTCTCCAAAAAACATTAAATAAATGACTTTGCTTGGTCATTACTGACATATAAATGAACTCCCCAAAGGCTGGGTACCCCAAAGGTTCGGATGTCATTTTATTAGCTCCCAAAGGGAGCAATGGAAAGAAATGGGATAAGAATGGAAACTGCTGAAATTGACGGAATCAGGGAAGTTGTCTTGCTTTTCCCGCCTCCACTGAGGGATGGTGTGGAGAAGGAACCATCTCTTAGTTAGATTTGGAAAGCATTGCCTCCCAGGCCTTACTACTTACGTATTACTGAATTTCAGAGGTAGTTGCTTCTGGGTTTTCTCCTCATAACGTTTTGCTAAGAGGCTTAAGAATTCTGTCTTGAAAACTGATTCAAGCAAACTGTCATACTCTTGTTCATGGAGAATAAATATGTCATCTTGTAGTGTGCTGCAAAGAAAGGAGACAGGGTGTCAGGGGTGGGATTTGTATTTCTGGTCATGCCCCCATTATAGGACCTCAGATGGAACTTCACTACTGGCATGTTGTACAACCTTCTCATTTTAAAGATAAGGAAACTGAGACCCAGGGAGTTGAAATGACTTGCCCAAAATTACACAGGTGGTAAGCAGTGAAGTCTTTGACTCCAAATTAATCAATCAACAAGCATTTATTAAGCAGTTAGACTACAAAGCGCTAGGCACTTAGTGACAAAAGTCAAACAGTCCTTGAACTCAAGAAATTAACATTTGATCAGGGGAGATAATACCTACACACACGTAAAGATCTGCAAAATGATTTTTCAGCCATTCTTTATCCACTCTCAGGTTCCATTGAGATTTGGCATCTTTAATTAGCAATTTTTATGCTGCCCATGCACAAAATAAAATCCTGCTTTGGTGATTTATGATAATGCCAAAAAATCTTTCCCTCTTTACAATACTTGTAAAATTTGCCTTTTAAAACAAGTAGGCAGTATTGTGTTATGGAGGGAGCCCTGGACAAGTGACCCAAATTCTAGTCCTGATGTTGCTACTGAATAACCATGTGACTTGGCAAATCACCACAACTCCCATGGGTCTCAGTTTTCCCCCATGTAAAGCAAGGAACAATAATAATCCCTAAAGTCCTTTCTAGTATAAGAATTCTATGATGCAATGTGAACTTCATTTCATGTTCTGTGTCCTTAGGATCGATAAAGTCAGAAACAAAAGTTCAAGAGAAATAGTGTTCCTGAAAGAGCCTTGTTAAAATGTTTTGTTTGATGAACGATTGTTTCAACCAACAAGGAAAATTCTGATTGTCCTGGCCCTATGACATAGTACTTCACTAGAACATGCATACATAGACATATAATTGTGAAAGTAACAACAGGGTTAGAGTCATACTTTGTGAAAGGAAATAATTATCCCCAATATCACAAAATGCCACAATAAAACAAAATTTTTATCACAGTTATGACATTCAACACTGACAGGGAAAGAAATATGACAACTGTTCAGAGATCACAGTATTTAGAATTTGAAAGAGATTTTAGAGTAGAGTTGTCAAGCACATGGCAGCATCCCACGTCCTGTAGCCCAAAGCAGACTGAAATGTAATTGGGAAATAGGTCATGTTAACGTGCAGTTTTCTTCATCAATCTGAGACCCCCAGGGAGCCTTATGCATGGTTTAGTGACCTGTTTCTATTTGAGTTTGACACCACTGTTTTAGAGGTTATCTAACTCATCCCTTCATTTTAACAGATGGGTCAACTGAGGCCTAGAAAAGCAAAATGACATCCAAAATTCAAATCCAGGTCTTCTCATTCCAAATGCAATGCTCTTTCCCTTCCAACAAGCATTCCAGGGTATATTCCAGGGTAGGCACCAGAAAAATTCAAGCCACATTTACATGCCTTGTAAGGCAAGACATGAGGCATGTCGATTTTGTGAGAAGAGCGGGGTGTGTCTATGGGTAAATAATGATGCTAATAATTATGCAGAGCTTTGGAAAGTGCTCTACATAGTTTCTAATTTGTTCTACACAACCACCCTGCCATCGTCCTTCCCATTTTACAGATGAGGAATCTGAGGCTCAGAGAGTTGAAGTAATTTGTTCAGGGTCACACAGCATCACAAGTCAGCATCTGTGAGAGGATTCAAACTCAGGTTTCAGTGACTACCTGTCTACTGTTATAGCCACTACACCACCCTCAGGAGGGCTAGAAGAGACATTATCATGGTAGAGCAGAGGTGAGGGAGGTCGTGATCCAATGTGACCTTGAGAGAAACAAAAGTGGCTTGATTTGACAAGGGTTTGGGGAAGTTGTGGGAAAATGCTGCAGTTGCTTTATTTTGTAGCTTGGGAAACTTAAAACTGCATTAGATGAAGTCTCTTCCTCTCTCCCTTTCTCCCTCTCCCTGTTTCCATCTCTCTCTCTCTCCTCTCTCCCTCCCCCCCTCTCCTTCATCCCCATTACTCTATCTCTCTCCCTCTCTGTCTCCATCTCTCTCTCTCTTTTTCTCCCTCTCTCTCTGTCTCTCTGACTCCATCTCTCGCTCTCCTGTCTCCCTCTGTCTCTCTCTGTCAGCAAGACTTCTCAGAGGCTGTACATTTCACTTGTTTTCAATTATCTCCTAGTACCACTTAACAAATGATCAGGACTGGTAGATCAGCCTCCTCTGGGAAGGACATTTTGTCAAGGGAGAACAAAATTGTTTTTTCCTGTTATTAAAAATAAATTAAGTGCAATGTGGCATTCATGAATTGTTGAGGGTGAAAATGTGAAGTCTCAGTGTAGGAAATAACCAAGAGCTGGTTGCCACAGCAACAATTGGCAGGCTCTATTGTACCAAGGTAGCCCTCTCTCCTCAGTGATCTTTTGTTTAAGGCAGTGACCTAGGCTTCCTTGTAGTTGCTGCCGTTGACCGTCTACTGGGATCCCCTGGGGAAAGGTAGGTCATGGGGACTGAGCTGACTTCATTGTAGAAGCAGAAACCATGCTTTGGATCTAACTTATGAAACCTGGGATACTCTCTCTATTCAAAAGGAACTTGACCATGTTTGAAAGCTAACCTCTATGGCACGTTTTTGCAGGCCAGGGGATGACAGAGAGGAGAGCTGTAGGAGCCAGGGACCCTGGGGCTGCCTGTCAATCAGACTGTGCAAAGTTGTATCAGGTGTCTTTTCCTGCTGGCTGCCCCCAGTTGCCTCAGTCTCATGTGGAAGCAACGAATGACTTGCCACAGAGCTGGGCATGAATGATGCTTCTTTCTGCCAGTTGTGGGGTCCCTTTTATTCCTGAGTCTAACTCACAGCCTTCTTGGCCTAGGAGGGAAGGACTGATCCAGGCAGGATTTTACCCCCTTCCCCCAAACTGGCACTATTTCCAAATTCTCATGGATACGTGGATTTAATTTGATACTTTCTCTCTATTAGAGGCAAATAATAGCCTCTCTTGGTCTCAGTTTTCTGGAAAATCTGTAAAATGGGGATAATATATCAACCTACCTTACAGGAAGGATAGCACAGTCTTGACAAAAGGTCAAGAAAGATTAAGGGTCAGGGAGACCTGGGTTCATGTTCTGCCTCTGATACCTACTAGCTGTGTAATTGTGGACAAGTCACTCAACCTTCATTTGCTTCAGACTTACCTACAAAGTCACAGGTTGAAATCCTCATTAGTGAATGGAATTCCATCCTGGGGATTTCTTATTTAGGAACCTACTCTGCAAGCTAATTACGATGATCAAATGAATGCACATACATGGACACAGACAAAATAGCTCTTGTCTCTGCAGTGCTAAAAGAGTGGCCAAACCACACACACACACACACACACACACACACACACACACACACACACACACACACACACACACACACAGGAAATCCCCAGGGTGAGAATGCCATCCCTCCTGGGGACTCCATTACGTCTGTGCTGTATCCCGTCCATTGGCCTCCCACCACAGAGGGTTAGTTTGCAGCTATGGTCTGTGGGTTATCCACCCCTTCATTGAGCTGGTCTGGGAAATGTCTGTTGTCAGCCTATCATAACACACTCCAGTCAGGCCCCTCTCCTCTACCCCAGCCTCAGGAAATCACTATTTTTCAGTTATTGATTATTTGAATGTCCCAGTTATCTTGAATGAAATCTTCATTTTCCTGTTGTGTTCCTCCAAATTTCAATCTGAGATCTGTGCCCTTTCTCGTGTCTGTCTGTGTGTCCTCCTACCCCCCCACTCTTTGGATTAAAAAACAAACAAACCTGAAGCACATTGCCCAGAATTATACAGCTAGTATGTATCTGGGGCAGAATTTGAACTCAAGTCTTCTTAACCCTGTAGTACAGATAATAGACAATATATTAAAATTCTCTCTCTCCTTTCTACAATGTTTAGAGGTTGACAAAATAGTTTTCTCATAGTAACCAAGTGAGATAGTGATAATACAAGGAGGCAAGTATGATGTAATGAAAATAGCACAAGACCAGGAAAGATCTGGGTTCAAAGGCTACATCCACCATTTACTAATTGTATAATCATTGGCAAGTAACTTAATCTCTTTATTCTAAAATGTTGAGTCAAAACTCAACCTTTTCTGTGAAGCAGAAGACCAGAATGTAAGAGTTGGGGGGAGGGGGAACCTAGGAAGCCACCCAGTACAATCTGTAACTGAATAAGAAATCCACTCTAAAACCTTCTGGTCAAGTATTCCCATTAGTTGTCATTAAGTACTTGAGGGGCTGGACTTCATTTTCCTCATCTGTAAATAGGGATAGTAATTCCTCTCCTACTTACTTCCTTGGATTGTTTTGGCGATGTGTAAGGGGCTTGGCAAATGTTAAAAGGATAATTAGGGCACTTAGGTGGTGTGGTAGATAGCATGCCCCGCCTGCAGGCAGGAAGACTCATCAAAGTTCAAATCTGACCTCAGACACTTACTAGTTGTGTGACCCTGGGCAAGTCACTTAACTCTGCCTCAATTTCCTCATCTGTAAAATGAGCTGGAGAAGGAAATGGCAAAGCACTGCAGTATCATTGCCAAAAAAAATCCAAATGCAGTCATGAAGAGTCGAGAGTTGACAGAAAAATTACTGAACAACAACAATGTAATGCTAATTATGAATATTAGCCCTTATTACTTACAGATGAGAAAACTGAGGGTTAGAGAAATCAAATGACTTACCCAAGGCCACACAGTTAGTCAAGTGTCAGAAACGAGATTTTGATTCCAGAGCCAGTCTTGTGGCTAAAGACCACAGAGGTGTCCACTATCCTCTCGCTCAAAGATTGAAGACTTCACAAAAAAGAACTATTGGCTTACGTTCTATTCTCTGTTTATGAGCAGATGGAAGCCTGAAGTTGCTTTCAGAATCATATTATAACAGGGGGTGGCTGGGTGGCGCAGTGAGTAGAGCACCAGCCCTGGAGTCAGGAGGACCTGAGTTCAAATGCAGCCTCTGACACTTCACACACACACACACACACACACACACACACACACACACACACACACACACACGTGCCATGTGACCTTGGGCAAGTCACTCAACCCCAGCTGCCCTACCTTCCCTCCCCAAAATAGCAAAACAAAAAGAGAAAAGAATCATATTATAGCAATTCAGCAGACTAGAAAAAGAGATTCACTCAGCTGAACAATCACGAAACATTATTAAGCATCTGCTACTTAGAGACAAATACAAAAAAGAAAGACAATCCCTCCCCTCAAGGAGCTTATAATCTAATGTGAGGAAAGCAACACACAAAAGCTAGTTGAAAAGTAGGGAGTGAATCGGACTGAGCACCTATCAATGTGCCAGTTATTGGATACGCATAGTCCTTGCTTTGAAGAAGTTTATATTATATCACAGAAATGATAAACCTTGAAATTAGAAAAATCCCATCTAACCTCTTCCTTATGCAGATGTGGAAAACTGAGGTTCAGGGAAGGGATATAACTTGCCAAAAGTCATTCTCTGCAGAGCAAGTAATATATAACTACTACACATATGGTTAAAAGGCTCTCATCTCATCTGGGGACAAATTCAATGATTTTATCCCATTAATTTCTGTCCACCTGGACATTTAGGAAAAGAAAACTTCAAGAAAACATGCTCTTCAGTTTGGTTCAGTCACATCCTTAATGATGAGAACAAATGGACACGTTGATGCTTCTTTCTTGCTGAGGGGCACCTATCAGGATAGTCCTATGGAAATAAGTGTTTCTAGCTTGTTTGGTGGCATCATGGTACCTTTGTATCACTGCTGAATGAACCAAATGCAAATAACCCCTGGAGTGGTTTAATCTGTCTATGCTTATAAGGAGAAGAAAGGTAAACAGGATTATAGCATCCTGTGGAAAGGATCTTAGAGATCATTTCAGCTAACTTTCTTAATATTGCAGATGAGGAAACAGGCCAAGAGGTCAAGTAAGTTTCTCCAACGTAACAAAGGGCAGTGCTGGAATATGAATCAAGGATCTCTGACCTACTTCCAGAACTCTTTTCACTACAATGTGTTTTTTGGAACTTCCGTATATAACCAATTAGTTGAAGACCTCATTCCCAAGACCTAGGAGGGTAAGCTGGCAATGCTATCCCGCTTCACACCAGTCTCCCCTCTTTTGCCTTTCCTCAGCTCAGACTCAAGAGCCCCAAAGCAAAACTTAAAAGTTTGTTTTTTCTAAAAAATCAGACTTATCCTTGGAACTCACCACTGTCTTATTCATATGCTCTAGTTGCAATTTCTTACAGATGTTTGACTCTCTATATAGTGTTGAAAGATGCCCTCTATTATTCCCTGGATCTGCTGTGCATTCAGTTCTCTTTCATCTCTGGGGCTTGTGGCTAATAGGACTTGAAAATATTGTTTTATATCTTAGTTTCTTTTTTCTTCTTCTCAAGAACATTATTAAGCAAAAGCCCAAAGAAAACCATTTATTTTTCTAAACTGTAAAAATAAATTTTTTTTAGTATGACCCAGTTTTATATAAGATTTAGATGCTTTTGTTTCCTTTTTGGCCTAAAGGGTAGAAAGGGGGCTGGCATACAGTTTGAGGACACATGGGGGCAGGGACCAAGCAAGAGCAGGAGGAGGTCCAGACACGTGTGAGACAAGATTTGGCAAAGGAGGCCAATGAATCATGAAAGATTTGAAGATAGTTGTGACTTTTAGCATGGTTGAAATTTGTTACCTTATTCCTACTATGTAGAACACCTGGGGTCTCATTAAAGTACCTTAAACTGCTCTGTTCCAGGCCCCCAATGACTTAGTGTCTCTGTTTCTGAGTTCTGCCGTCTAAAAAAGAGTTAATAGCTACTCCACCAACTTTATTTCTAGAAACTATTTTGAAAATGCTCTCTATATAAACTGAATATGTCCTTGATGAGAATATGAAAAGGTGGCAGGAAGACTTTTGCAGTTTTCAACAGCAGAACACATCTTCACAGTTAGAACTGACTTTTCCCTTCTCCTCTATTCATCATTCAGATCTCCAACACATGCCCTCCTTGTCCTAATGCGAGATGTGTTTGTTTTCACAAAAGGAACTCTCCACTTTTAACATGACCCAAGCAGTCTGCAATGGCCTTCTTAACCACAGATGTTTTAAATACTGCCTGCAGACTGGTCACTAAGTGATGAATTATTTGACTACTGCAATCCATGAGACAACAAATAATAAAGTGAAGGGGACAAAGGCCAATTTGGTAACATGGTTACCAAGGTAACTGATAACACAAGATAACACAACAAGGCAATACAGTTAACGAGGGAACAGGTAACAAGGTCTGTGATTCTTTGGGAACCTGAATATTTATAAGATTCAAGGGTTCAAGCAGATGGTTGAGGCATGAGTTTTGCTCCTTATTTCACAAGGAATGATTCAGGAAATGGGGAGGAAAAGGAAGGGAAACTTCAGGGATTTTGGTACAGGTTGGAATAGATTACTGCTTAGTTTCCTTCTGCCTCTGCCATTCTGAGACATATATATATATATATATATATATAGGTATATATGAACTAGACTTGTGGTCACTCCCAAACATACCAATCCTGCCAGTCAATTGGTCAACAGGGAAAGGTTTGTGTTGCCCACCCTAGAATATACCTTTTCTTGAAGTTAAATGGCTTCTCAAATGGAGTTTGAATCAGACCTTCTACTCTGGTCATGATAATTTCTCCTCCTTTACCCAACCAAATCCTACATATCCTTGAAGGTTCAACAAGGCACCTCTCAGCAATACCAACAATAGGAATGAAAAGATGCTGAGACATCACAGTTTGTGGGTATTCTGTTAGTGGTCAGAGTTTTTACAGGTAAGAGTTGGACCAGATCAATGCATGACTAGGAGTCAAACTGCCATTTGAAATAAGAACTGATGACTCTGTCTTGTGGGATTCAGGAAATAGGCAAGGACTCTGCAATCCGCAGATGACTAAATCTATGTATGAGTATATTTACACCCTCTGATGATTCCACATCCTGCCAAGTCATCCATTTTTGTTAGATTTGCTGATATTAGTCAAGTATAGTTTTTATTTAGACCAGGAGATTCTTCCTGTCTTAATTGACCTGGGCAATAGTACCATTTATATTATTCTCTTTTCCTCTTTTAAATGTTTTATTGATGATCTTGAAAAAAAAATTGCAATTACTTTGCAAAGAATCTCCCCTCTTCACCCCAACCCCAACAAAACTATCTCTCCTAACAAAGAAATAGCAAACCAATTCAACATGTTGGCCTTGTCTGACAATGCTATGCCTCCTTCTCCACTTGTGATTTACCACTTCTGGTGAGAGGCAGTGTTATGGGAATCTGAAGATCTTCCCTGCCTCTAGGCCCTTTGCTAAAGTAGCTACGTGACTCTGAGGACCTTCTGATATTTGAAAGTATACTCTGTTCCCTAATAGGCTGAATGTGTTCACGTGGAGCCTGTGGCGCCAGGCTTGTTTTCCAGGAATGCCTGTGCCTTGTAGCTTTGTGATTGGGCAGTGGGTCTAGAAGGCTGTGACATTCTCCAAGCCAGGAGAAAGCCATATATACGCCCTGATGTGAGGTTTTGGTTTGGGGCTCACTTTGAGAAGAGTTGTGTGATTTGACCAGATGAGATTCTGGGCAGCCGTTGAGCCCCCCGGCTGTGAAAAACCCAGATGTTGGTGCTTCCCTCTCTGGTAACTGACTAGGTAACTGATGGAATGGTCAGGCGCTGGAAGCCGTCTGCTGATCTGTTTTTCTGTTTGTTTGTAACTTGTGTTTGCTTTCTCTGAAGTTCAGGGTGCTGAC
>CM053589.1:84416831-84457687 GCA_028646515.1 Pseudochirops corinnae
GTGAATTATGCACCCTATTTGGGCAATGGCATTACGGTTTGCAAAATGAGTTGTTGGAGGTGGCAAACCTGTGGTCTGAGAGCTACATGTAGCTCACAATACTCCCAAGTGAGATTTGAACGAGATTAAAATGTAGTTCCTATATGATTTTAATGTACTGATAAATTTATGAAAAGACATACAAAAACATATGGTTTTCTAATTATTATATTTATTATTATATTTATATCAAAATATGGTCCACTGAAATTTTTATGTATGGTTTAGTGGTCCCCATTTCTATTTGAGTTTGACACCACTGACAAGGAATCTAAAGCATTCAGCTTGCACTGCCCATTCAAAGTGGCTACTATGTATGAGGGCTAGTATAGCCCAGTCCTTTGGTGATCTGTGTTTTTGTCTGGGTGGTTTTGGCTTTTACTGACCGAGGTTCCAACTGGGATCTTCCTTAGTTTGAGCCTGACTGTGTTATCTGTGGCTGAATAAGATTGATCCTTGTATCCAACCTGCTGTTGGATATCCCTGAACTCAACAAAGCCGGCCCTTATTAGATAATAGACATACCAGTTGGTGGCTAAGCCCATTTGGACTGGCCAAAGCTTATGCCTTCAAGAATTGTAGCAGAATGACACAATAAGCCTTATTAATACTAAAGGTGTTCAACACATCTTCCTACAAGTGGCACAACTATCAAGTCTTTATTTCAGGATTTCTCAAAACAATTTTGAGAACATCAAGTTTCCATGTCCATGTTCAGTTCCACACAAAGAAAAGTCCAGCTGATTTCTTTTCTAACAGGGTTCTTGTAATATTCTAACTCGTAGGTAAAAAGATGTGGGAACAATATCCATCATGGATCCCACCTGTATCAGTTATAAACCAAAACAAAATTTCATCAGGAATGAAGCTTTCTTTTTTCCTTAAACTAGACTTTAATTCAGCTACAGCCCCTTCTTCCTTTATTTTTCAGATGCTCCTACTACAAGGCTCAAATCTAGGCACACAAATAAGCCAGTACTATTGAAAGGTGTTGCACCTCTCACAGACCAGAAAACCAACTCAGGCAAACAAGCTGGGGAGGAAACATTTCAGGACTGTAACTTAACTGTATTTTTATAATCAAGTACAATGAAGTCTAAGAATGTGGTTTTAAATACCGTTCACTCTTAAGAGTGCTTTTCCTTCACTGAATATGCACATGGATGTTTGCATGTTTGGGGACAGGGAAGCAAGTAATTCTGCCTTTACTATTTAGACATACCTATAATTTTTGGATGTACATTTTCATGCAAGCTTTTTTCTTGTAAATAATATCCAAAATATTAAGTGAGAATCTAACAAGCAAGACCTGTTTTTATGTTTGTATTGAGATTTGTTTGCAAAACAGCGTAAAAAAAGGGGCTAACCAATAAAATGTGCATTTCTTTGGAAAAAAAAAATGTGAATTCAAGTGCCATGGGCATGACTTGGGAATGAATCCCTTTTGTACATACATCTAAATGACTAAAAGAATGTCACAGCCAATAACACTTCATGTAATATCAGTCTCTTTCAATATGTTGGCTAGGTTTTCTCAATTAACTTTCTTAATTCCTTTATTTTATTTTATTTTTATTTTTTGGCCTTTTTTTGAAGGGCAGTTGGGGTTAAGTGACTTGCCCAAGATCACATGGCTAGTTTTTGTGTTAAGTGCCTGAGGTCAGATTTGAACTCAGGTCCTCCTGACTCCAGGGCCAGTGCTCTATTTGCTGTGCCACCTACCTGCCCTTAATTCCTTTTTTTTTTTAAATAAGGGATATTTCTATTCAAAAGGGAGAACATTAGATGACATAAAAATAAAGATATAAAATATCTCTTTATATTTATTATTTATATATTATGATATTTATATCTTTATTTATATCTAAAGATATATAAATAAAAATATTAACAGAAAAAAGATCAAACACTAGCTTCAAGTCAGTAAATAAAGAATAAACTTTAGGAAAGCTCTCTACTCTCTTCCCAGAAGAAATGAGCCACACATAGCTGAAGTTCCTACCTCCCCGGTTTTCTTCTGTGGCTACTGTAAAGTATACAGAGAACACAGTCAAGAAAGGGAGAACCCATCTCTCCACAGTCTGAAGAAAAGCCTCCCTCTTGGCACTCATTGATTAACAAGAATGTTGCCTGGGGTCCACAAGGGGCCCTTGGTGAGCTTTAGCTACCTCAAAGCTAGCTGTGGTTAAGGATGGAGAGCAGGAAGCATTAACAATAACAGTAATAGCATTTTTGTAGTTCTACTTGCCAAGCACTATGCTTAGCACTTTGTAATCACTGTCTTATCTGGTAAACCTTGCTCATCTTTCTGGATAATAGGCAATAGGCAAATCCCTTTCTATGAGATTGATAATTTTTATAATTGCTATGAAGAGCATTTGAAAGCCAGGCATGGGTTTAAGCCTTCCCTGTTAAATCCTTAGCAATGAAATAGATCAGATGTGAATTTGGTGGAAAGATAGGAATTTGATGGATTCATCTGCCTAAAAACTTTGCCACAGCCTGAACTGGCATCTTTTAAAATCCCTTGTCTCCCCAGCTGTCCAGACCCCCTTCACTTGGGACAACTAAGTAGGTATTGAAAATCATGATGACACAGACAAGAGGCACAACTTGAAATCTGCTTTATTCAGTTGATATCTCTAGTGCCAGATTTTGAGCCTAGCGAGGCAGAGCCTTAAACACGTACAACTTTTTTGAATTTCCTGAGTACTACAGTTTTTGCTGATTATGCTTTAAGAATTTTGAGAGCATGCCCCCACCTCCCCACCCCCAGTTTGTTTAAACAAGCTGCTTTCCTGGTGCTCATCTTGTACATCAATCTTTATAAAATGGGGACCAAAGAGTTTCTCTGGAAGGGGCATCAACAACTTTCAAAAAGTCCCGGAAACATGACTCAAGGAGGAAAGATTTGGAATGGGAGACTGTGGGGATCAGAAGCCTCTCTTCCTGTTTTCCATGCATTAAGAGTTATTTCCTCTCATCAGAGCTTCATGAAGATGAGGGGTTTTCCAGGTGTAGCTTTTAGCACCCAGAGTCAACCCAGGCTATTGAGCAGGTTGACTGAACAGGCTGCAAGGCAGCTACCAGTGAGAGGATGGCTCCCATGGCCAGGTCATGTTGCAGCAAGAGATGGCCCTAGTTGCCATCATTGTGCTCAGTCATCCCTGTACCCTTCAGGCTGGAGGGTGGCCTTGGAAAGTGCTCTGTGGCTTTGAATCACACAGATCACCTTCACCTCACAGGATCTCTGACTTCCTTTAAGACCCAGCTCAAATGTCATCTTTTGCAGGAAATCTTTCCCAGCTCTGTTTTCTTCCCTTTCCCTCTCCCCCATACCCTTGGTTACTGGAGGCTTCTTCTCTAAAATCACCTTTCAATTATTCTGTATGTACCTAGTTTTAAAAAAAATGTTGTCTTCCCCATTCGAATGTAAGCTTCCTGAAGGCAAGGACTATTTTCTGCCTTTCTTTGAATCCTCAAGCCCTTAGAACAGTGTCTAGCACACATGAAACACTTAATAAATCCTTGTTGATGGACTGAAACATCATCTGTTCTCTTTTTCACCATCTTTGTTTAATCATTGTCATACTAACATGCATTAATGAATCAGAATATAGGATGGAATATTGTACAGGGTCAAGAATCAAAGAACTGGGTTCAGGTCCCAGCTCCACCTGTTTAATTAGCTCTATAACCTTGAGCCAGGCACTTTAGCTTTGAGCTTTAGCTATAAAATAGGGATAATAACACATGCACTGATTCAGAGATCTTTTTAAGGATCACATTAGGTAATATATGCAAAATGCTTTCTACACCATGAAGCATTATACAAATGCAAACTGCTATTATTACATACACAGCCATAAATAGCTTCTTGGTGTTTTGTTCCCATTGTACCAGGGTCCACGTGGCTGCTCATGAAGTTAAGAATTCCATTTTGAGAGGAAGGAAAAAAAGAAATGACTTCTGTCATACCATTTGTGCAGGTGTTCTCTAAGCCCCTCTGCTCCTCCCTTCCCTATATCTAACTGTCTATGACTCTAAATACCCCTGGAAAACAGCCATAAACCTTTCCTTAACCATCCCTGGCAGGATACAGGGAAGTGGTGTAGCCCTGACTGAGGAATGATTTTGTTACTCACCTCAGGGATACAGATAGAATCCTTTCCATTTCAATTCTCCGCTTCAGCACCTCCTTCATCAGGCCCTTATCAGGCCCCTGCTTCACCTTTTCTCTTCCAATCAAATACAAACACTTTGGGGTAAGAACTAAGTCTCGCTTTATACCCTGTAATGAAAGATGAACACGGGAAGGAGGTTGGGACTTGACGATGGTTAAAATGACACTCATGGAAGGGATCCGAGCAGGAATATCCTGAATGGTTTGGACTTGTGGCAGTAAAGACATGTGTCCAGCTACCGTCCAGATTATCTTAGATAAAAACAAAGTAAAACCTCCCCATCCTTACCATCCCAATGGGTAAAGGATATGGGTATGGTAGCACAAGGGCAAATAACTAGTACATAAAGAAGAACGTTTTGAGGAGGGAGCACGCTATAGTGAAAAGGGCACTGGAGGATATGAGTTTAAATTTGGACTCCCTTACTTCCTATATTACCTTGGTTCACTTATTCAGGCATTCTTTCACTTTTCTCATTGGAAAAATAAGAGAATTGGACTAATTAGGGCTTCTTAACCTTTTTTGTGTGTCTTGGACTTCACCCTTTTGGCAATCTAGTAAAAAGCCTATGGATCTCTTCATAATAATAATAATAATAATAATAATAATAATAATAATAATAATAGCATAGGATGACAAAGAAAATCAATTATGTTGAAATATAATTATCAAAGTAAAAAATCAATTATGTTGAAATATAGTTATCAAAATTAAAAAAAATCAAAACAACCCATAGACCCCAGGTTAAGAATGCCTGAATGACCTCTAAGGAATCTACTTTTAGACCTAAGATTCTATGAAGAATGCTGGGATACTAGGCCAAAGCAGACTACCAAGAGGCTTGAGGGACTAATAGTGGCTATACCCATGCCACATCTGCAGCTGGGTCAGCATCCAAAGGCAGTAGCTTTTATAATGACCTCCGTAATGTATCAGTGGCAGCAAATCTCATAGCAAGGCAAAAACTTAAATACTATCTTATCACTTCTACACAAAGCAACACAGGCTGTGGTTTGAATTTTAGCTCTGTTTCCACAATCAGTGTCTGGATAAGGGACTAACAGGTGGTGAAATAACACTAAGGTGGCTGGTGGTGGCGCCATGGAGCAGAGTATTCATAGTACCCTTACACTGCATAAACACTCCCTAAATTATCAAGATTTAGATTCTTTGTGCCTTTTTACACAGTAGAAACAGTTTCTCTCTAATGAGGAAACTGTTTATAGCTACAGAGTATACACAGAAAGAAGCCCAGTATTTGCCGACTGGAAACCAAGTTGCCTATTGTGAAAGAATCTTCTTTTATTAACTTTCTGCATCTCAACTGCAATGATCAGCCCCAAATTCTCCATGCCTGGGTATGATGCCAGCATGTATGGGATACAGCATTGGATCTGGAAGTCAGGAAGACTTGAAATCAAATTCTACCTTAATCTCTGTGGAGCCTTACATTAATTTACATAACCCTTCTATTTGCTCATCTATAAATGGGGGTAATAATAGTACCTCACAGGGCTGTTGTGAGAATTAAATTAAATAACTTGTGTAAATGACTTTGCAAACTTCAAAATGCTATATACATGCTAACTATTATCTAACAACAACAACAATAAATACAGTCACTGAAGATACTGGAGGATTTTCTTGGTTTGATTGTTTTATTCTGACATTCTCACTAAAGAACTCTGGCAGAGAGAGAGAGGGAGGGAGAGAGGGGAGAGAGGGAGGGAGGGAGGGAGGGAGGGAGAGAGAGAGAGAGAGAGAGAGAGAGAGAGAGAGAGAGAGCGCAGAGATATCTTTCTCTATTTTATGGGTAAGGAAGATGAAGCCAAGACTAGTAAAAGCCACCAGGCATACCTCTGGGAGTGGCAGAGTCAGTCCCTGAATCCAGGTCACTCTGCTGGTCTAAGATTTCATCAATGACCTACCTCTTTTGCCATGGATATCTTTAAAATGTCTCATTTTTGTGGCACTCCCTACCTCCTTTCTCTAAGTCTTCCCTCTCATTTCTTAATCACTAAGAATGTCTCCATCTGATTTCACTCCTTCCGTGATCTAGATCAGCCCCAAATTCTCCATGCCTGGGTATGATGCCAGCATGTATGGGATACAGCATTGGATCTGGAAGTCAGGAAGACTTGAAATCAAATTCTACCTTAATCTCTGTGGAGCCTTACATTAATTTACAAAACCCTTCTATTTGCTCATCTATAAAATGGGGATAATAATAGTACCTCACAGGGCTGTTGTGAGAATTAAATTAAATAACTCATGTAAATGACTTTGCAAACTTCAAAATGCTATATACATGCTAACTATCATCTAACAACAACAACAATAAATACAGATCTAGCATTTTTTTTTTTAGCTCATAGTCTGTTAGGTCCCAGGTATCACTACTTGGGTAGTGATGCCTCATGGAGTTAATGATTAAAGAATAGACAGAGGAGGGAAAGAACTACAGAAAAAAGGAAGGGAGTATCCCTAAAATGAGACACTTCAAAAGTATCCATGGCAGAAGAGCTAGGAGCACTGATGAAATCTGAAGCTGGCAGAGCAACCTGGATTCAGCTCCTAATTCTGCCACTACATTAGAACCTTTAGAATCTCAGATTTGGAAGGGACCCCAGAGAGTCTCTATTTTAACCCCTCCAACCCATCTAACCAAGGATCTTCTCTAAAACATCATAGTAATGTTAGTCAAAATTTAGATGGAGCTGCAAAGAGTTTTACATACATTATCTCATTCACTATTTTGTGAAGAAAGTGCTGATATTCTCCCCATTTTGTAGGTAAGGAACCTGAGGACTACAGAGCACTCACATATGAAGCGCCTGAGATGCACCTGAAACCAGGCCTGGATGATTTCAAGCCCTAGCTACTAACTTATACCATATCTACTTGAAGACCTCTTTCAATAGGGAAACTACTGCCACCTGAAGTTGTCTATAATTATTACAGAGTTTTCCTCTTAGATCAAACTTAAATCTGCCCTTCTCTTATTGGGTGGGACTGTCTTCTAAGACTCTTTGTTGGATTCAGCAGCCTTATAAATGTTTATTCACCAATTATTTATCAGATTATGTGGATAGTAAAACTAAGCCACACCAACATTTATTTCTCACTTGGTATAAATTGTGAGTTGCTTGAGAATTACAAAAGATACAGCTCAGTGCCACTCTGGGCCCTGGTGCCTACCTTGAATCTTCTATCATACTTGATGACTGTATCTGCAAAGTCAATTTTCTCTCGTTTGCCAACAAACTGCCGGAGCTCTGGGTGCTCATCCATTCCAATGTAATCACCAATGAAGTTCCTGTTAATGCTATTTCTCCTTCTCTCTTTCTTGTTCAGGAGCAGGTCAGAGGCTAAGATTTCCCCAGAGGAAAAGGAACACAAATAGAAGAGATGATCATGTAAGAAGGGGCAGAGAAGAACTTAGCATGAAAGTATCAGAGAGTGTTATGCGAATCTCTTAGGGGAATTGTACGTTCACATCCTGGCAAAAATAACGATAAGTTCCAGATCCATCTGGCACTGGCCTAGTTGCAACACATGATAAATGCATGATCAATTTATTTATATACCTTCTTCCCTCATTTGGACATATTTCTTCCGGGCCACAAATTTCCTCCAAGTTTTCTGTATCACCCGGGCATACCCATCATATTTTCTTTCTCTCATTTCTTCCAGAAGAAATAACTGTTAAATGGAGAGGAAAACAAACATCAGCTATTTTCTGAGTTTTATTAATGTCTTTTATTTTAGATCAGTCATTTCCCTGTTTCCCCCTCCCCCAATGAACCCTGGCTAGTAACAACAAAAAAATCAATCAAAGCTGACCTATACTGACAGTTTTTGACACTATATGCAATAATCTACCAACTGTTTTTTGGTTCTTTTGAGACAAGGTCTTCTTAGAACTCCAAGCTTTGTTTTAACCTGGACCACTACTCCCCTCCTTAGGTGGTCTGTTGGTTCACTGATCCCAGAGTCTCGCTGTCTTGGTGCCAGACTTAGTGCTTAGCTCTCTGAAACTCAGAACTCTCAAACTCAAGTGATCCACCAATCTCAGAGTCCCTCATAGCAAGGACTTGAAGGCATGCACCACTATGGATGGCCCCACAGATACAGTCAATTCAATTACTTAGTCAAGAGAACTTTTAATTTTGTGATTCATCTTGAAATAAGGGAATTAAGGATTTGAATCAGACTCATATGCTTCCTCTTCTTCTTTGGGAGGAAGCATGATAAAATGAAAAGAGTACTGCTTCTTAAACCAGATAATCTGGATTGATTTTCAAGTTCTGTTGAATATGACCTTTGTGATCTTGGGTAAGACACCTAACCTCTATGGGCCGCAGTTACCTTAACTCTAAAACAAGGCATTAGAGTAGATGACCTCCAAGGTTCCTTCTAGCTCTAAATCATCGATCCTATAAAGAGATTGGGACTGGGTCTGTGATCTCATTGGTATAATGAACTCCCAGGGGAGTGAGCTCTATCTAAGGCAGGTTAGTACTTTCTTTGTTATCTTAGAGAGTTGCCTAAAACATTATGAGTTTAAATTACTTGCCCAGGGTCACAAATCCAGTAGTGGTAGTACTTGAACCCTGGACTTCAACCCAACTCTCTATACATTATGCCATTCTGTTTCTCAGCTATCTATCCTCAGCTAGGTGGGGAAACATTTCAGTAACTAATTCTCATGCTTTCTTATAAAGTTCTTGTGATGGAAGATGAAAGGATCTGATTGTAGAGCCTGCATCACGTAATTCAGCACAATTTCCTATAATTTTATATTTTTAGAATAATAACAATTTAATGATTTATAAAGTACTTTACAAATATTATTTCATTTGGTCTTCATAGCAAACTTGAGAGGTTGGGTACCAACCCTGTTTTACAGAAGAGGAAACCAAGGGATGCAGTGTTTAAAGTGACTTGCCCAGACTCACATGGTTAACACCTGAGGTCAAATTTGAACTTGGGTCTTCCTGACTTCAGGTCCAGCGCTCTATCCCCTGTGCCACCTCCCTCCTTTGTGTATATTAGTCTTGTTTCCCTAACTGGATGGTAAATTTTTTGAGGATAAGGATCATGTCTTATATCTGGTGTCCCTCACAGTGTCAAACACATCAGATGATTTTAAAAATGCCTATTTATTTAAGTAATTGGTACTTGGTATTATATACAGTCCTTTTAAAAAAAGAACTGGAAAAGTCCATTTCAAGATATATTCAAGGCAAATCTTGGGCCCTAAAAAAGAGAGTGGCTGATTTTTTATTACATGAAAAACATTAGTTTCCTATCTAATGCAATTTTGCAAATGATCTCCAAACTGAAAGTGATGAAACATGAAATGAATTTTTGCCACTGTAAAGCCATAACAATTTAAGACTGCTGATTGGCACAGGCTGATCCATCATGAAAACTGTATTTATTAAGATGGCAAAATGATTTCCTTCCCCTAATACTCATCAATTTTTTTTTTTAAGACATGGGACAATGTCCCTGACTTCACAGAATGAAACTGAAGGGAAAAATCCTACAATGAAGAAAACTGAAAGCCCATAGTAAAAATATTCTGATAAAAATAACTGGGCTTTAGTTATGAAGGAACAGGACTTTATTTCTTGTTTCATAGTTCTATATTCCTCACCACCCACACTCCCATCAACTTCTTGCAATCTGTCTTCTCTACCCACTGTGCTACTGAAGCTGTTCTCTCAAAGCCACCAATGACTTCTTAGTTACCAAACCCAATGGTCATGGTAAAAAGACTTGTTGAACATTGTTCCCCTGAACCTCAACCACTCACCCAGTCAATAAATATTAAGCACCTACCAAACACCATGCTAGGTTCTCTCTCTTTGCCTGTCATCAGAAATACCACACCTTCTATCAGTTTTCCTCTTACTTTTCTAAGGGTTTCTTTCTTGCCTCCTCTCCCTGAGCCCATATCCCCAATGTTCCTCTTGGGTCTGTCCTTGGTTTCTCTCCTTTGGAAACCTCATTCATCCTCATGGCTTCAACTATTATCTGGATACAATTGACTTCCAAACTCTGTGCCTCCATACATGAGTATGGAGGTATACATATATATCCATAAATGGACTTATATAGCCAATGATCTAATTGGCATCTCAATTTCACTGTCCTCCGCTAGAACCTTAAATTCATTATGTCATAAGATCTAGAGTTGGAAGGATCCTTAAAGGTAATCTAGTATTATATCTACATCTATCTATCTATCTAATCTATCTGTCCATCTACCTATCTATAGATATAGATATCATGTCATAAAATGTCATAAGATCATAGATCTAGAGTTGGAAGGGCCCTTAAAGGTAATCTAGTATTATATCAATATCTATCTATCTACCTACATAATCTATATATCTGTCCATCTACCTATCTATAGATATAGATATCATGTCATAAAATGTCATAAGATCATAGATCTAGAGTTGGAAAGCTCCTTAAAGGTAATCTAGTATTATATCAATATCTATCTATATATCTATCTATCCACCCATCTATCTAGAGATATTTATATCTATAGATAGATGGGTGGATAGATAGATAGATTAAAAAAAACTGAGGTTCTAAGATCCAACACGTTGCCCAATGTTGCACACATAGGTAAGTGGCAAAGCTCTGATTTAAATCCTGGTCTTTGGACTCTAAATTCAATATTTGCACCATGCTATGAGAGAAAGGAAAGGAAAGGGGAATCAATATTTTTGAAAGTACCTACTATATGTGCTAGGCACTGTGCTAAGTTTTTACAAGTATCATCCCATTTGATCCCCACAACTCTGTGAGGTAGATGTCCATTTTACAGCTGAGGAAACTGAGGCAGACAGAGGTTAAGTAATTTGCTCAGGAACATATAGCTAATAAGTGTCTAAGGCTAGATTTGAATTTAGAATTTCTTGACCAACCCCTCTTCTGTCCATTATGACACCTCACTGCTTCTTTTGAATTTCTTTCTTTCTCTCTCTCTCTCTGCCAAGGATAATTGACTTGGCCAGGGTCACATAGCTAATGTCTAAGGCTGGATTTGAACTCAGGTCCTCCTGATTCTAGCGTTTGTGTACTATCCACTTCACTACACAGCTGACCCTCAGCTGCAGTCTTTTAGTGTCACCCTGACAGCTCTTTCACTTTGCTCTCTGTCCCTTCAATCCACCCATTGTACACACAGCAGACAGGCATCTTCTTTACACTGAGATCTCGTCATGTCATCCATTGCTCAAAACCCATTAATTACTTCCTACTGTCTACTTAGTAAAATTAAAATTCCTCTGTCTGGAATTCAAAGGAAGCATCTCTTCAGAGCTAGAAGGAACCTTGGAGGCCATCTAGTCCTACTGCCTCATTTTAGAATTAAGGTAACTGAGGTCCATAGAGGTTAAGTGACTTACCCAAGGTCACAAAGGTTCTTGAAATTCAACCCAGATTATCTGGTTCAAGAATTTAGTCCAAAAGTATTTAATATTTTCTAGGTAATGAAAGGCTAAGTAGTTAGTAAACAGAGAGCTGGAATGGGAACCTGGGAGAACTGAGTTCAAATCCCACTCTACATTCTGATTTTTTTGTTTTCCTGTTACTTTGGCTTTATTCAATCATTCCTCTGTGTCTAGATGTTCTTTTCCTCCCTCACCTGTTGAATTTTTACCCATCTTTCAAGTCCAACTCAAGTGCAAACACCTCCATGAAGCCTTCCTTGATGCCTTCAGAAGGTAATGACTTCCCCCAACTTGTACCTCACATAGGTTGTTTTAGTTTTTATAGACTTATTATTTTGAATTACATTTATTTCTCTATGTGAAACATTCCACAGGAGTATGCCGGGATAATATGCAGTGGGTTGACCCTGGAGTTAGTTAGGACAGCTTGGGTTCAAGTTGTGACTTTGATATGTATTGCTTAACTTCCTGGTACCTGAGGCAATCCTCTAAGACCATAACTTATGAGTTGCCAATCTGCACTGGTAGAGTGGGTTTCCACATTGGCAAATCCAATAGCAATAATATAAGCATCCTAGATCCTTCCCCAGATAACTAAACCCTGTAAGTTCCATGAGGGTACAGACTTACCTAACCCTTTTTTCTCTCAGATAAATATGGGTTGAACAAGTTGAAAAGAACCCTCAGAAACTACTGCCCATACACAGAAAGACTGGCTGAAAAAAGGGATCATACCTACATGGAATGTATTACCGCTAACCCCTAGGCCATATCAATGTTCTTCCACTTTTATTCCAAGCCTAACATGACTACATGTCCATAAAAACACAGGACCAGAATCAGACAAAGAAGGGAGGGCAAGTTCCCTTGTATCTACTGGTCTATGCTCCTTATTTCTTAGGTGTTCTCAGTTCATGTTAGTTGTCCAAAGTAGTCATCCTTTCAAACAAGAGAGTGTTTCTTATCACATTGAGCATTTCTGAGCAAATACATTTAGCTTCCTTTTGGTTTTAGAATTATTTTGGGAGTACCAGAGAAAAGACACTAGTGACTCACAAAACAGAACAAAGAGGCTACCAATTCACAACTTCCTCAAGGCTGTTGCAATGCCAAATGGGATTTTTCCCTCCAAGATCAGCTTGATTTTGTATTGCTTGCGAAAAACCCTGGAGTTAGAAACCAGGGAGGTTAGCAAAAGGAAAAACATACCCATCTTTGAGCTTTACTGCCCAAAGTGGCTCCTCAGAGCAAACAGATCATTTTGCAAATTCAGCAGAGTCACTACAAAGGCCAAGGCTGTCATATGGTGAAAGAGTACTTGCAGGCCAGGGACTGATGAGTATGTGCACAAGCTTGGGGTGGGAACTGGGATGTTCAAATGATGTCAGTCACATAATTGGGAAGGATAAATTGAAAAGAAAAAAAACAAAAATAGACCCTTGGAATTTTAGAGCTGAACCTCCCAATTCAACAAAGGGGTAGAGGGAGAGACAAAAGGGCATCAAAGTGTGTTGTCTGTTTTAATTACATAGGAAAATCTGCAAGTTAAAAAGCAAAAGAAGATCTAGAACTACAGAGGATGTTCTGCATTGGACCAATAAATCAGTTGGTCCCATTTTAGAAAAATTGGAGAAAAAAAACCAGGAACCATTCTGTGGGTTGCTTAACGATATGTGACGCAACATTTTACTTTTAAATATAGAAATGAAGTCACTGCAAAGCTACAAATAACCCAAAGTGCAAAATGCTACCACATCCTTTTCATAAATGGATTTTATCGATGTGTGCCATTTAATTTCATATTTTGAAGGCCAAGAGACAGATGTTCTGAATTGGAACAAAAAGCCACTAAAATGCTCTGACCCCTTAGCCTTAGGAAAGCATTGCAAAACCTGATGAAAGATTCTTGGATATATCAAAACCAATTGCACACAGACATGATTAAATATTAACATGATTTCCATGGCTTTCTTCTAGACTGTTGCTACTTAAAGGCAGACAAATGAAGCCTTGCCAAGCAAAGATCCAACTTTGTGCAGTCCTCACCTCTTTACCATTTTCTCCCCTCGCCTGAAAACATTAATGAGTGTGAATTTCTTTTGCTCCCTTATAATAATATAAATCAGCCTCTGCAGGCATTCAGTTCAAGTCAATAACCATTTATTAGACAATTACTATATGTAGGATACCATACTAGGAATACAAAGAAAAATAGTTCCTGACTACAAGGAACTTATATTACTGGGCAAAATCAATATGGACACAAGCAATTTGAGGAGAAAGAGAACACTAACAGTTGGGGAGTTCAGGGAACTGTACGTGGTTTCATATGAGCTGACTCTTAAATAAGGATATTCTAAGATGGGGAAGTGAGGAACTTCTTTAATGGAAGCTACATATATTAATCCTTTGATGGATTTGAGATCTCATCAATGTGGATACTTCCTCCAGTGGTATCAACTACAACCCATTATGACTTTTCATCCCACACAACTCTTGTCCATATTTTTCTCCCTTTTTACTACAGCTGGGTGATACAGTCCTTGAATCAGAAGACCTGAGTTTAACTCCAGCCTTGGACACTTACAAGCTGTGTGACTCTGGGCAGGTCACTTCACATCTGTTTGCCTCAATTTCCTCATCTGTAAAATGGGAAAAATAATCACACCTACTTACCAAGGTGTTGTGAGGACCAAATGAGATAATAATTGCAAAGCACTTAGCACAATATTTGCTAAGTATACGCACATAGTAAGTGACATATAAATGTTGACTATTATTTTTGTTTTGTATGTTCATAGTCACTCTCCCATTAGAATGTGAGTTTTTTGAGGGCAGATATCATGTTTTCACCTTTCTTTGTATCCCCAGCACTAAACACAGCGTCTGGCACATAATTAACATTTAAATGATGTTGATTGACTGATGGGTACTTTTTGGTAGATCCTCAACAGGAGTACACCCAATGTCCTGGTACTTGTCTCTAGAAGTCTTAACATTTAATAATAGAAAACACCAATATCCCAGACTCTCACTACATTTTTGGCTCAATTCCTTTCCTAGTCATACATCTTTCTAATGACATCTTTTACAATACTTCTCATGTACAGTTTTCCCTCAGTAGTATTAACAGTCTTCCACTCCCCCATACAATACTCCAATGTCCACTGGGTGACCTAAAGTTTTAAGTCTTCAGAGACTGTCATATTCTATGACTCATAACCAAGAAGCATTACTGAAAGAATACTGATTTTTAAAAGATGGATCTTTGTTGCAGGAAGAAGACTGGAGTAATCAAAAGCACTGCAAAATTTCCCAAAGGTAATCTAGCCTACTCTCCTCTGCCTGCCCCAAATCAATGAACAGCATTGTGTAATGATGGATAGGCTCTATGGATGGCCCATTGAATTATATGTCTGGACAACAGGCATTCTTCATTCACATGATTTTTCGTGCATGAACAGTTAGACTGAACTTTTAAAAGCAATTATGGATCTCATTTAGGGGGCTGAGCAATGTTCTAGGGCTTAATTATTGGCAAGCAGGAACATACAGAGGGAACTCACTGTCTATAGGGAAGCCCCTCTTTTCTTTAGACCCTTCCCTCAGCCTCCTCCTTGATGGTGGTAAACATGTTTGGAAGACTCATCTTTGTGAGTTCAAATCTGGTCTTAGATACTTACCATAGTTCTGCTACCCTGGGCAAGTCACTTTATCCTGTTTGCCTCAGTTTCCTCATCTATAAAATGAGTTGGAGGAGGAAACAGCAAACCACCCAGTATCTGCCATGAAAACCTTACACAGTATGACAAAGAGTTGGACACAACTATACAACAACAAAAGGTCCCTGCCAGTTTTTTTGTTTTTTGTTTTTGCAGAGGGGAAGGCTGGGCAATTGGGGTTAAGTGACTTGACCAAGGTCATATGGCTAGTAAGTGTTAAGTGTCTGAAGCCAGACTCAAACTCAGGTCCTCCTGGCTCCAGGGCTGGTGCTCTATTCACTGCACCACCTAGCCACCCCACCCTGCCAGTTTTAACATTATCTGATACTATGACTTAAAAACTGGTTATGTTCCCTTTCAGTTTGCTTTAATTAGGCTCTTCCCCCTCCTTCAGATTCCATTTTCTAAGACTTTTCCTTTATTGTATGTAACTGAACCCACCCCAAGTTCATGTTCTTCTTAAGTTTTAAAGCCCTGAAAAGAACCTCTGATATCCTAGTGAGAATTTCATGACTAAATGTAATAACCTAATTTCTACACAATTTTTATATGCTATTATCAAAGGCCTTCTCGGTCCAGTCCAGGATGCAAACACTATTCCTTAATCTGCTTTTGGGGCTAGGAATAGGTTTTTGCTCCAGTCTTTATCCTTTACTTGGAGAAATTGAGGGTACTTCTTCCTACCTACAAAAGCCTCCTGTACAATAGTTAGGGCAGCCTTCTCTAAGACAGTACCTAGAACTATTACATAGTGAGTGTTTAATAAATGCTTATTGATTTGATATCAGTTTGTCTGGTGCTCACCTATGCTTGTAACAAGTTACTGAGTTCTGTCTCACCATTCTGTTTTGACGCACCCTATGAATACTTGTGCTTATATCTTCCAGTCTGGTCTGGTAACAAATTTCACAAAATCTGTTGGTTGCCTTACAAAGGTACCTTGCAGCTTGTGTGGGTGCATAAGGGGACTCTAGGGGCAAATAGTTTGAATTTCATCACTTACAAATCTTCCAACTTAGAAATTATTTATTCATTTCAAAGTTGCCCTTGATAATCTTGTGACCATGTTGGGCTTTCCCCTATAGTGAGTAATTTTATATGTCTGTCTCTAACATAGAGCTAACTTCCTCACCAGAATAGACAGAATTCTCTAAACTGGTACATGGAGGTCTGACAGGTGTGAGAATTACAAGACATTTATGCTTGGCTGGGTTACTTGCATGATTAGTATTTCTATCGACCTTAGCATAAATGCTTCTATCCCTGTTGTTTTTTGTTCCCTGGAATCAAAAAGCAAGAATTTATTAAGTGCCTACTATGCAATGACAGGCATTGTGCTAGGTTCTGGGGATACAAAGGAAAAAGTCAAACCGTTTTTGCCCTCAAAGAGCTTATATTCTATCAGGAGATGAGAAACATTTTTACATATAAGTAAATAAAAAAAACATACACAAAACAAAATCAAAGTACATTGAGTGGGGGCCGTGAGGAATGGACATTAGCAGGCAGGAGGAAATGGCATCAGCAAAGGTTTCATGTAGGAGACAGCATTTGAACTGACCTTTTGAAGACTCACAATGATTTAACAGCAAAGTGAGCCCCCTCCCTATAACTTTTTAACAAATCATTCACAGGTGCACTAAATCTGGTCATTTTGTGTGCTTCCAGAGCATAACTGTGTTATTTATTAACAACCTTCCTTTTTTCTAAGGGTTCTTCCCTCCTTCCACATTGACATGTTGAGATAGTTCTATGTACCTTAAATTCTCTAAGCTGTGTGGATATATAATTATCTAAGAATCCTATGCTTTGCTCAGCCTTCTGGGATGAGTCATGGGTATGTGCCAAGAAGTATAAGTACCACTCTCAATGATTTAGTTGTAAATTGGTTTCCACAAGTCCTCTTCCCTGGATGACTAAGAGGTTGTTCTCCATCAGCCATGTCATGCTCAACAATACATACTTACAGATTCAGGGGCTTTGATGAAGACTTTATTTCTTCCAAGTTGAAACTGATCAGCATCCATGTTGACTGACTGCAGCAGGTGGAGGACACCTTGTTTCTCATCTCCTTTCCATGATGGCCAAGTTGCTTTGGTCAGAATGGCATATCTGAGTCAATTGAGGAGAAAATAAGGAGAAAGAATTCAGAATTTTATGGGCTTTCCCAAGAGAAGGAGGGTAGAATTCTTACACCAAATGTTCCCAGGGTCCAATGGTGACTGTTATTGCAAGAACAGCTGAGAGACTTGGAAGTCCATCAGAAGAGTTGGGAAAATGCTCACCTAGAGCATGTATAGCAAGCACTTTGTTGAAATAACTATCAATTTTAGAGCTACACATCTCCTTCCTATCTAAGTATTTCTTTCTTGAGCCTCTGAAATCTAGTTTTTATTTCCCCCCTCCCGCCCCAACAATGACATTCTTAAAGTACTACCAAGGAATTTTTTTGGGGGGCAAATCTAAAAGTCTTTTTCTCTCTTTTTTTGCCCCTCCCTCTTCCTTTTCTTCTAGCTGTGGGTATCTGTAAAAGTGCCATCTTGGTCCTCTACTTTTCTTGCCCTACGCTCACTTATTCCTTCTTCCCCTACTCCCACTCTCCCAGACACTGACACAGGCTTTCATGTGAATGAAGATGATTTCCAAATTATTTTTAATTCTAACCTCTCTCTCATTACCTGTATTCTATTTCATTCTGTCCAACTACTTACAGAATACCTTCACTTGAATAATCCCAGATTAATCTTCCTAAAACAATGCCTTTATACTATTCCCCTGTCCAAAAATCTGCAGCAACTCTCTACTGCCCATTACACTAAGCCATAATTTCTATACTTAGTATTTAGGCTTCTCCATAGTCTGGCGTTAGCTTTCCTACCCAACCTTATTTCAACACTTCTCTAATCTGTACTGTTTCTGACAAATGAATTTCTCAAGAGGAAGTATTACTAGGTACTACTTAATAAGGCATCATTTTCAATTGGCAAGTGAATTTGTGGTTATGCGTAGTTGTTGCCTCAGTGTTTTAAAAACACACTAAAATTTTGTTTTCTTAAGTAGACCAAACATTTCCCTGTGTATAGTCTGGTTTAAACTATTAAATTACTTAGCAACATTTTGTAAGATACAAAAGTAAATTCCAGTCCTCCTCAGGCCCAGATGATCCTGAATCCTGCCCAAAACAATAGAGGTTTGGGTAATGAGACTGATGCTTATGGTTCTCAACTCACTTCTGCATATTTTTGCTTTTTTTTTTTTTTTGGAGGGGGGAAGGCAGGGCAATTGGGGTTAAGTGACGTGCCCAAGGTCACACAGCTAGTAAGCCTTAAGTGTCTGGGGTCAAATTTGAACTAAGGTCCCCCTGACTCTGGGGCCTGTGCTCTATTCACTGCACCACCTAGCTGTTCCAGGATAACCATTTATTAAGCAACTGCTTATGTTTCAGGCACTATGCTAAGTACTTTACAAATATCTCTTCTCATTCAATTCTGAGCTTGTGCTGTTTTTTGCAAAGATGTTAACAGCATTTTCCCAAGATCTCTCCCTCTCTCTTTCTCTCCCTGTCTCTTTTCTTCTCTCCCTCTCTCTCTCTCTCTCTCTCTCTCTCTTTCCCTCTCCTTTCTTCCCTCTATCTATTTATCCCAGTCCCATCCATCCATCTCAATAGAAACCCAAGGGGTTGTCCATTCAAACACAGGCTGTTACTTGACCAAGATATAGATTACCGATCAGAGCTAGGTTTCTTAAGAAGTTGCTTAGTCCAACTGTCCCATTTTATATTTGAGGAAAGTGAAGATCAGAGAGGATAGGTCCCTTGCTCAAACAGACAACGTGGAACATAGCTAGAATCAGAACCTCGATCATCTATTTCCAGATATGTTCTGTCAGCTTTGTTTTGTCCTTTCAGATAGCTAAGCTGATCTCTTTTGAGGGATGACAGATTTCAAAGAGGAGACTTTGTAGAATTTTGAGATTCCATGCAATTATTATTTTTCTTAAGATTAATTTATTCCTTTCAAACAAAACAAACACAATCAACAAAAAGAAATTAAAAGCCCCAGGGCCCATAAACAATTAAACAAAACCACGTTAAAAAGTAGTTGTGAATGCTTGTACATATAGCTGTATACTTTTATTATTTATCAGTTAGTAAGTGAAACAAAAATCATATGCATTAACTTTAATCCTGAGCACATGATAAGCATGATATACATATTAGCTATATTAGGGACACCTAGATGGCACAATACCAGGCCTAGAGTTAGGAAGACCTGAGTTCAAATTTGGCCTTAGGTACTTACTAGCAGTGTGACCCTGGGCTTATCACTTAATCTGCTTGCCTTAGCTTCTTCATCTGTAAAATGGGCATAATAATAGCCCTACTTCCCAGGGTTTGTTTGAGGATCAAATGAGATAATAATTTTATTTTATTTTGCTTTTTGGAGAGCAGTTGGGGTTAAGTGATTTGCTCAAGGTCATGCAGCTAGTTTTTGTGTTAAGTGCTACATAAATGTTAGATATTATTATTATTTTTGTTAATAGCTAATATTTATGTTTGGAGAAGGAAACAGCAATCTACTCTAATAGCTTTGCCAAGAAAACTCCAATGGGGTCACAAAGAGTTGTACATGACTGAACAACAACAACAACAAACATTTATGTAGTGGTTTAAAATTTGCAAAGGACTAAATGCTCTCCTTATTTTTATAACAACTCAAGGAGGTGGGCATCATTGTTATCTCATTGTATAGACAGGGAAACTGATGCAGAAGTCAAGTGACTTACTGAGGGTCACCCAACCAAGTGAAGTGTTTGAGGCAGGCTTTGAACATGTGTTCCTGACTCGAGGTTCAGGGCTCTCACCACTGCACCACCTAGCTTCCTCTCACCTATATTATCTATGTTTTACCGTTGTATTTGTTTCTGCTTGCCGTTTTCATCTCTGAAATCAATGTGCATATTATTCTTCAGAGTACCATTCTTAGTCCGTATCACTTTATGTAAATTTTCTCTTCTGACTCTGAATTCATAGGACCATAGACTTAGAATAGGAAGCCACCTTAGAGGCCACCAAGTCCAACCCTTTCATTTTCTAGATGAGGAAACAGACACAGAGAGGTTAAGTGACTTTTGTAGGATCACACAACTAGTAAGAATCTAAGGCTGGATTTGAAATCAGGTCCTCCTGACTCCAAATTCAGTGTCCTATTTATTATACCATGCAGACCCTCATTCTTCATATTTAATATTCCTTATAGCATAGCATATTTTCCTATGGTACTTTATATTTTCTTCATATGTCAATGTTTATTTAGCCATTTCCCAATCATTAGACACATAATGTGCTTCCAGTATTGGTTTTCTTTGCTATTACAAGGTCATGTTGCTAAGAATATTTTCCTACAAATAAATCCTTTTTTCTGAATGCTTCTTACAAATGAATCCACATAGACTATAAGTGGGACTGTAGGTTTAAAAGATTTGGGGATTTTTCTAACTTCTGTTGAGTTTTGATGAATTTTATTCTATTTTACATTGCTTTCCAAAATGGCCAAATCCATTCACGGCTCCAGCAGAAATGAATTGGCATGATGAGTCCCCCACAAGCATTAAATTTCATCCCTTTTTACCATTTCTACTCTAGCATATTACCAAGGAAGAACACCAAGTACAAGAGTAAAGGACGTCATTAAAGGAGTATATGAAAAGAAGAGAAGATGAGCTGGCAAGGGGCAAGTGTGAGAGGTCACAAGTGGACATCCAGAGTGTTCCACTAATCCCTTTACATTATTAGGAAAAACAAGGAAGGCCTTGAGAACATCAGATGGACCTTCTGGGGCAAACTTTTGAACACCTCAGAATTGCCTTACTATGGATCTCTCTATTTCCTCTCCTCCCACCCCATCAATTACCAACACTTTTCCCAAGCAATTATTGATTGCTTGGGTTTCTCCTTTTGAGAACTGTCTATATCTTTTGACCATGTCTTGGAGAATGAGCCACATTCTTTAAAAATTTGTGTCTACTCCTTATAGATTTCTCACTACATTTAGTATATTGACATAATGAATCCCAGGACACTTTGGAGAACTCTGCCATCAAGAAGGAACCCATCTTCCATTTTGGATTCTGGGAAGAATATCCATCTATTATACTACTGGACACCTTAATTTCATGCATATACATGTCTACTTATTTTTATCATGGTACTGATTTTTAGTAGATCATTGAACAAAATGATTTCCATGGTTACATCTATCACAGGATCATAATGTTGATTTATGTATGCATGGGAGACATCTCATTAATGGTTAATAAAATTTAACCTTTAAGGTTAAATTTTGTTCAATGTCCAACTCAAATGCTTTGAAAAAAACACCAACAAGTAATATATGGACATCATGGCATTTATATTCTTTGCATTTCTTGGTTAGTTGTAAGACTGTGGAAATATTGTTTGCTACAGAAAATCATTAGCAAAAGCCTATGTGTTCTCCTTTCATGTTTTCATCGAGGATACCCTAATTGTATGGAAAGAAACACTGAAATCAAGGCAAATGCTGCCCAACTGTAATGCTCAATCAAGATATTAGAACCACTGCCCACATCTGAACCCCCACTCTGGTAGGCAACATACCGTGTGAGGAAGTAGCGATGTTACTTAGTGGCAGCAAAGAACTAGAAACATAGCTGGTGTCTATCAACTGGGGAATGACTGAAAAAAAATCTGTGGTGTGTGAATGGGATGGAATATTATTGTGAATTATCATGAATTGTCTTGTCTGATAGGACAAGTATGAGAAATTCAAATGTAGGAAGATGCATATGAACTGATGCAGAACAAAACAAGCACTAACTTTTCATATCTAAATACCTTTTTTGTCCTAAGTCTTTACTTTGAGTAGACACTAGACACTCTCTGTTTAAGTAAATTAGAATAAAAAAGAGCAATGAGTTCTTCTCACAACTGAATCCTGTAAAATCACAAATAAGGTCAGAGACAGTACCACTATGAGTCAAAAAAAAAAATCTACCTTACACACTGTTTCAACATCAACACAATATGCTCCTAATATAAGCTGCTATTATCTCTAACAAATAGCCCAATGATGACATTTTTGCATGAAATGCTCAATTAGAGTAAGGCTGTTGGACGACTTTAGAGGGCCTTTGGAAACTAGCTGACCAGTTCTACAATTCTTTCATGGCCCTTATGATGGTTGGTTTGGTTACATCAAATTATTCTTTTACATATCTGCTTAAATCCAATTCAAAGAAAATCTACCCATTTCATGGAAATTGATAGTTTCTTTGAAGTGACCACTCCAAAATTTTTATTTATTTATTCTTATAATAAAAGTTTTCATCATCAGAGGCCTTCTTTGTTTTTTTAAAACTGTATGGAACTGTTCTGGTGAAAGGGTAGATTTTACTGGTTAAAAACTTCTCAGCTGGGGTGGCTAGGTGGCCTAGTGAATAGAGCACCAGCTCTGGAGTCAGGAGGATCTGAGTTCAAATCTGGCCGCAGACACTGAACACTTACTAGCTGTGTGACCTTGGGTAAGTCACTTAACTTGCCCGGCCTTCCCTCCTCCAAAAAAAAAAAAAACCACAAAACTTCTCAGCCTCCAAGAATATGTTGAGTTACTTCATATACTCCAGAAAATCTTTTAAATTCATGCTGACCATTTCACATTTGTACAAAACCAATAGTACATTAGGAGACTGAGCACTTTACTGAGGATGAGGAGTTGGTCCATTTTCCATGAGGATGTTAAAGACTAATAGGTAATTAGACCTAAAGGATCTCAGAGCTCTAGCACCATAGATCCAGAACTAGAAGGGAACAGATCACTCATTTAGGCCTGTCGAAGCTGAGTGACTTGTCCAAGGTTATGTTGTGAGTCAGTGGGCAGATCGATCCTACACTAGAATCCAATAACAACAAAAATTTTAAGCACCTACTGTGTGTGGATCACCATATTAGGCCTAGACAAGATGTAAAGTCTACCTTATATTCTAGAGGAGCTACTTGAATTTCATGCTCAGCTAAGCAACCATCACTATATAAAATCCAGACATTTATAAATGGCTCATGGTAAATGGTAAATGGCTCCCATATTATGTATACCTGGCATGTCTTCAGCCATCCATTTCCCAAGGGGCCATTTATAGTAAGGGACCACTGTGTGGTTATTCTAATCTCACTCAAAGATTAAAAGATGCAATCTCTATCCTCCCTGCCTTTTTTTCCCACCTCAACTGACATATTATGCTAGATAGTCTTGGTCTTCTTGCCAGACAGTCTTAAACATATGATATCGAAAATAGAGCACTAGCCCAATAGGAAAAATGGTCTTCTAGGAAGTCCTGGGTTTCAAAGGCTGGCGCTGAGCCTTTCCAGAGACTTCTATTTCCCTGTTACATCCTATCTTTACATCTTGTTTTCAGGTCACTAGAACTGATTATCTAGAACTCTGTCCAGAAGAATACACTCATTCTAGGGTCAGACCTTGGGTTATATTATAAGGTACCATAAGAAAAGAGAATGAATAGATACTCAAAGTGTGATGAAACCTCGCATTAAATTCACTTAGGGCAGAGGTCATACTGAATTAAACTCTGAACTATAGAATGGTTATAAAGAAAGTAGTTTTATTATTCTTATATACAATCCAATAAAGCAGAATCTCTGTCAAATCTGAAATGATGCAGAGATAACCATTTGTAATTAGAGCATTGACTACCTTACATATGAACTCTTCAGTGACTTCCCTGGATTCCTTCAAGTACCAGCTAAAATTCCACCTTCTACAGGGAGCCCTTCCCAGTCTCTCTTGATTCTAGCACCTTCCCTTTGTTGATTATTTCCTACTTAACCTGTATATAGCTTGTAATGAGCTGTTTGCATGTTGTCTCCCCGGTCAGAATATAAGCTCCATGAAGGCAGGGACTCTCTTTTGCCTTTCTTTATATAGTGCCTGGCACATAGTAAGCACTTTATAAATGCTTACTGATTACTAAAAAATTTCTTCAAGTAGGCAACAATTCCTCTGAAACCTTTTTATACTGTTAACTTGAAGAGTAAATGAACCCTTTTTCCATTCACAGTACAAATACAGACCAGCATAGCTAGGGTAACAATTACAATGAACTCCGTATTTATGATGCTTTAGTGGATTCACAACCTACTGGATACAGTTTGTATCCTTATTTTAGCAAAACTTTAGCATCCTACAGCAAAATTGTCAAAGAGCCAACAGGGACATCATTTGTTCATTACCTCTGTAAGAATTTCTGGAAGACTCGTCGATAGGCATAACCAGCTCTTCTGACCCGAATATTTTCTTTCAATCCCAGGTATTCCACTTGATGTTTGACCCTTTAAAAAGCAAGAGGACATCAAGCCATTTAAAGTTAAATAACATCCAAAGGTTTGCATTTCTTAATGATTATTTCCCTTCCATAATAGACCCCTAACTCACAAATGGAAGAAACTATGTTGAAACACTGAAGAATGTCTACTTTTGTCCCTGTTTAGATCAAGAATGATATATACACCTAGATAAATCTGATTAATCATATCATAGAATTTTTTTTTCATCTTTTGAGCTATAACAAAAGGCACTATATAAATGTGGGCTATTGTATTATCTACTTTTGGGAGGGTGCACCCTGCAATTTCAGTATGGTAAGTTTTTGGATATAGAAACTCCTTCAGTGGATGCAAAATAGAAACTTTTCTGTAGATTAGATTGCTCTCTGGGATGACGTTAATTGATTTGCTTATGGTCTTACACCTACTATGTGTCAGAGTCTAGATTTGAACCCAGGTTTTTCTTTCTCCCCCCTCTGCCCTGGGCACTCTCTAATGATTTTCCTAAAACATGGGTTTGACTATATCACCTCCCTACTCAGTAAATTCCAGTGGATTCCAACCCAAAACCTACAGGATTAAATTTAAAATCCTGTTTGGCATTCAAACTCCTTCCTAGCCTAACTGTTCTGTCATCTCATCATTTGGTTTTGCTTTTCAGTCATATCCACCCCTTTGTGACCCCATTTAGGGTTTTCTTGGCAAAGTCTGGAGTGATTTGCCATTTCCTTCTCCATCTCATTTTACAGATGAAGTATTGAGGCAAACAGGGTAAGTGACTTGCTCAGGATCACACAGCTAGTAAGTGTCTGAAGCTAGATTTGAACTCTTCCTGACTGCAGGCCCAGAGCTCTCTCCACTATATCATCTACATGCCCTGCCTTTCTAGTATTCTTACACCTCACTCCTCAACATGTACCCTTTGATCCACTGACAAGACACAACATCTCCCAAATCCAGGTATTTTCACTGACTGTCTCCCATGCCTGGAATATTCTCCCTTCTCTCCCTCTCCTGGCTCCTTTCAAATCTCAGCAAAAATACCACCTTCTATAGGAAGCCTTTCCCAACCCCCTCTAATTCTAGTGTCTTCCCTCTCTTATTTACTTCCTGTCTTTTACCTTTTTTGGTATGTCCAGTATCTGACACATTTCAATAAATGCTTACTGACTGACTCTCCTCTTCTTTCTCTACAATCTCTCTCACAGTGACCTCAGATCTATCTCATATCCAGCACATTTCACTTTGGAGCTATAGACCCTCACCTGCCACAGCACATCCCACAGGCATCTCAAGCTCTATATACCCTGTATCTAATCAGAAGGCATTCTTATCTCCCCCCCACCAACTGCCCTCAACCTCCTAATTTTTCCATTTCTATCAAGGACACCTACACTCTTCCAGTCAGCCAAAGTCATAACCTGAGATTCTCGAGGGTGACTCCCCCTTCTCTCCTCCTTTTCACTTGACTGGTTTCACTGACTATCTCCACACCCTCTCTTTCATCTGTCCCTTTCCACACTAGTGCCATCTCTAGCAAAGGCTTTATCTTCTCTTACCTGAATTATCACAATAGTCTTCTAATTGGTCTCCTTGCTTCTAACCTCTTCCCTTTTCAATCTATCCTACATGGAGCTAGCAAAATGGCACTCTTAAAGTACAGGGCTGAACACATTGCTTGACTACTTAGGAAGTTTCAGTGACTCACCATTGTCTTTAAGATAAAATGCAAAATCTTCTATGCAGCATTTAAATCCCTTTGCAATCTTCTCTAGCCTATCTTTCTAGGCTAGAATGATTATACATCATTCTTTCTAATATACTCTATGCTTTTGTCAAACTGGTGTCTATGTTGTCCACTATACATGCCTTTCCACTCCATGCCAGGAATGCTCTCTTCCTCTTCAGTTCTGCCTTCCAAGGTCTAGTTCAAAGGCTACTTCCTTCAGGAGGCCTTCCAAGACACCCTAAGTAGTGAATATCTCCTTCAAAATCAGCATATATTTAGTTCCTAAATAGCTTATATTTATTTATCTATGTTATATCTCTCCCTCCCCAGTCCCCAACCCCAGAATACACGTTCCTTGAGACTAGAGATTGTCTTGAGTATATCTGTATTTCTCGCACCTAGCATAGTGCTTAGTACTAATCCACAGCTTAAGAAATGTTTGCTGATGATTCCTAATTCTAAGGCTAGCCCTCTATCTACTCTCCCACAATTTCTCACAACTTTTACTGTGACAATTAAATGAGACAATATTTGCAAAATACTTGGCAAATGTTAAAGCACTACATTACTGTTAGATAAGTATTATTAATATTATGTGAAGGGAGCCGGATGCCTTTTGACTTCAGTGGAAAGATTTGGACCCAGAATACAAGTTCCTCTTCTGTTTTCTTAACTGAAATTTAGTTTTGATGCAAGTTTGAGGAGACTGTAGCTTTTGGTTATCATCTAAATATAGAAGACTAATAAAAGCTCATAACTACAAATGCCCACACAAAGTACTCGTGACCAGTGAAAACTCAAACATCTTTGTTCTGCAAATCCTTTTTTTAGTAACTCTATTTTTCTTTTTGTCAGTACACAGCACTAAACTAGCAATGTATTTTGAAACATGCATGGAATATAATGGATGCTGAGAAAATCATCCTAGAATCTAC
Source organism: Pseudochirops corinnae (assembly GCA_028646515.1). Taxonomy (NCBI): domain Eukaryota; kingdom Metazoa; phylum Chordata; class Mammalia; order Diprotodontia; family Pseudocheiridae; genus Pseudochirops; species Pseudochirops corinnae. Next base: position 84,444,292 of record CM053589.1, read on the forward strand.
CACCTAATGTTCCACTGGGTAAACCAAAACTATTTTTAAAAGGATAATAATTTCTCAAGATTTGTATATACACAAAGTTGGAAATACCTAGATCACTCCTGTTGCTAATTGTATTGGAAGTTGTTGAGGACAAGATGGGAAGTAACAAAGGCATGATCTAATGTACATCAATGACTAAGTTAGTTTGTTGCTCAATCAATTGACAAGCATTTATTAAACACCTACTGCATGCCAGGAACTGTGCTTAGAACTTCTTATAAAGAAGAAACAATACCTACTTTCCAGGAATTTGCTGTCTAATGGGGAAGACAAAGTGGGCATATTTAAGTATATGCAAAATTCAAACAAAATGAATGAATTACAAGGTTTTTTCCCTAGCAGATGACCATTCAGGCAGTAGATGTAGCACTTTACATGGAGCTAGGAAGATCTAAATTCAAATCCTGCCTCAGTTATTTACTAGCTGTGTGACAAGTCACTTAGCCTCTGTCTACCTCAGTTTTCTTAACTGTTAAGTAGGGATAATAACAGTACTGCCCACAACTGCCCAGGCTGTTGTGAGGATCTAATGAGATGATATTTGTAAAATGTTTTGCAAACCTTAAAATGCTTTATAAACGCTAGCTATGGTGATGATGTACAAGCTGGCACTTAAAACTTAGATCTTAAAAGAAACCAATGATTTTGAGAAGTAGAGCCAAGGTGGGGATGAATTCTAGGGATGGGAGGCAACCAAGGCAAAGGCAAAGAGATGGGAGATATGTGAAGAACAGCAAGTACAGCAGCATGGCTGGATTATTGACTGTGTGGAGGGAAATAATGTGTAAGATGTCTGTAAATTAAGAAGGGTCTGGGCTATGAAAAGTGCTCTAGAGATTTGGAGGAACAGAGAAATACCATTTTGCAAAATCCCTTTCTTTTTATTTAACGGTTGAGATTTTAGAGTTTTACTTAAGCAGGAGGCTGGTCAACTTGGCCTCTCACTTTGAACACTAATGTACTATCATTTAAACTAATGACTTTGTGGGCCACCATTATTATTAGAAGTTAAAACACCAGCCCTGGAGTCAAGAGGACCCAACTTCAAATCTGGTCTCAGACACTTACTAGTTGAATGACCTTGGGCAAATCACTTAGCTCCAATTGCCTCAAAAATAAAAAGTTAGAGATCACCTGGTCCAACGGCCCCATTTTATGGATAATGGAACTGAAAGCTAGAGAGGTCCAGAGAGTTGGCCAAGAGTCTAGGAATTAGTGGCAGTGCTAAGAACCCATAAGACTCAGGTCTCCTGCTTATATGTCCAGTCCTATTCCTGGCACTGGCTGTTCTCCCTTGACTGGAGTGCTTTCCCTGTTTGCAGCTTAGAATCTTCTGGGTCAGGGTGGGGAAGCTGCAGCCTTGAGGCCACATGTGGCCTTCTAGGTCTTTAAGTGTGGCCCTTTTGACTGAATCTGAACTTCACAGTGTGGCCTTGAGATCCCTGCTCTAGGTTTTTTAAAGCTCAGTTGAGGTTCCGCTTCCTTCGTGAAGCCTTCTCTCATACTCCCAGATATTAGCACTTCCCCATCAATAATATATATTATATATATGTAACACATATAATATATAAATATGCATCTTTATGTATTATTATATATTACATATATATGTAATATATATATAATATATATATTACTTGTAATATATATATAATATGTATTACAAGTATACCATGCGCATCATTCATAGAACTTAGCTATTGATACAGAATGGGAGGTGGAAAGGTTTTTTCTCAGCAAAATTTTTCAATTTAGGGTCTTAGTTATTATTATTAATTCTTTCAGTTCTTCTAATAGTTTACACAAAGGGGGCTTCATCAAAAAATGTCCAGGAAGAAATATTTGCATATTTAAGAGGCCTATCATAAAGAAATGTATAGCTGTGATTGGCAATAAGACTAAATAGACAGAACTGTCCAGACAATACAGAAAAGAAAAAAAAGAACCTATTTTCATCCCAACTATCTGGGTAATGGCAGCTGCATACTCTAACTTTCCAAGGACTTGATTATTCCAATTCAAAGAAAACAAGCTACCATTTTTTCTATCCATTTGCTCTTACAATCAAATTCAAACACATTTTGGGAGGTGGCTCATTTTAATAGGAATTTCATAATTTCCAAATTTAGCTTGACTCTGAGATTTTAAGTTAAGGAGTTACCATCCAAAGATGTAAATGGAGACATTCCTTTGTATAACCCACACGTAAAAGGAGAACATTTTTTAGTTTTTAAAAAAATCTTTTAAAAATATTCTTTATGATTCATTCAAGCAGTCAAACAATTTCCATTAGAGAGACAGATCTTTGGAAAAACAGATTTACTAATAACATCTCCTGTGAGAGCACCAGAAATCTGTATATTATCTTTTTGTAGTAAAGGAATCAAAGGCAGTCCTATGTCCAACTACCAGCAGCAGCCACACCACCTTCATGGTAAAGATCGAATCCTTAAAAATTATGCTTTCCTGTTTGTAGCTTTCTCTCTTGTTCACATCTGGAAAACCCTGCCAAGTCGCATTATTCTTCCCTTTACTGCCTTCTTTGCCAACATCAGACAGTTTCTAGCAATACTATGTTGTTTCAGACCCTGCATTGTTTTCTCCTCTAGAGAGCAGTCCTCTCATCAAGCCTCCCATTAGCCATTAACCTCAAGTAAGTCAAGGCCTGAAGACTGTGCTATGGCAGCATTTCAGATTTCAGGCCAAGTTGTTTTGCCAGGATCCAAACAAAAACACATTTTTTAGGAGGAAGAAAAAACCCCAAACCCACAATGCACAAAGTGCATACAATTTCTGGTCTAGGTGACAATCCACTGAGAACTAAGCTTTGACTGCATACAGACACCCAGCAATGCAAATGACTTTTGATTAGCCACTTAAATTCAACACTTCTGTTGAGCCTATTCACAATGCATAGGTGAGGAAAATTAGGTAAATCCAGAGAAGCTGGTATACTGGAAAGCTAAATAACTATTTGTTCAATAAATACAGTAGCGGCAATGAAAAATCACTTTGCTTTCCTAATGGAAGACAGCCCTACAAAGAAAACTCATGAAGTAAATTTAAGCTATAATCTCAGTTGTCCCATTTGCTGTGGCTTAACCCACTTTTTAGCCTTTTGAAAGCAAGGTGCTATAGTATTAGGGAATTGCAAGATCATTTATTTCTGAGATTCCTTGAATTCTTGTTCCATGAGTGCTGGACTTGGAGTCAACAATGACCTATGTTTGAGTCATGATTCTGAGAAAGCTATGTGTGCTATAAATATATGCATAACATAAGCAAAATGAATATGGGATAGTTTTCATTAGTAGCTAGGTAATAGATAAAGCACTAACCTGGAGACCTGAGGCCAAATCCAGCCTCAGAAATTTATCAGCTATGTGAATCTGGGGCAAGTGACTTAACCTCTGCCTGCTATAATAGTAGCGCCTACTTCCCAGGGTTGTTGTGAGGAACAAATGAGATCATATTTGTAAGGCATTTGGCACAGTTCCTAGCACACAGTAGGTACTGGATAAATGCTTGTTACCTTAACTCTTTCTTTTTCTTGTTCAAGATTTGTATGAATGTTACCTTAAACTGTTTTGTGGTAGAGAGATGACTGAAGGTATGGGATGGACTGTATCAGTTTGGGTATTTCTCTAGCTAGAAATTCTTGGATTTAGAATGTTAAATGAATAAAAATTATTTATGGCCAACATGTCTAAAACAGTGAATATATTATTAATATTTTTTCTTTGACAAGCACCAATGGTGATTATTTTCTTCCCTTCTTTCTCTTCCCATGATCCACCAGGAGAAGGAGAATATAGTCAGAAATGGAGTATGCTGGTTCTAATCTGGCACAAATCCATAGTGGGTAGTGAGGGGTAAGTGTGTTGGCCATCCCAGACTTGAATTCTAGCTCTGCCCCTATTTAGTTGGTCAGTCTCAGGAAAATCACCTGATCTTTTTGAGTCTTATTTTTCCCACCAGTCAAACAGAGACAACAAATAATTCTCAAAGGCTTAGCATATTATAGGATTGTTTAAGAATCAAGCGAGAAAATGTATGTAAAATGCATTATAGCCTCATGTGCAATATAAAAATGTTATTTCTCAGGGCAGGTAGAGATAGAGAAGAGAAGTAATGAATCCTTGTTCTGTATAGTGTAGGCTCTAATCTCATGGTGGCTAGAGGAAAGGAATGTGGCTGCAAGAGATAGATGGAAATTCTCCCATCCATATAATCAAGAAATAACTCCAATTTGAGGGGAGAACATAAAAGGGAGAATTTTCTTCCTTCATGTCTCAGGAAATCACCATACTAAGAAGTCTCCTGGCCTTGAAAAGAGCTAGGCTTCATTTTTCATAAAGGAAAACTCAAAATTGAAGTGGTGGTAAAACCACTTATGTTGTAGAAGATTCATTCAAAGAGATGCTCCTATTAGTAAAGATATTTACTGTGTAAAGACTATTAAACTTTCTAAAACCAATCCTCTCTGTTAATTTGTAAGAAGAAGTGGGAGAGGGTTCCATAGATGGGAAATGTCACGTGCACTTTCAGACAAGGTCACTCTATTACTGGCTTTATTTAACTGATTTACTTTGTTATGAGGGATCTCTCATAAAGTCATAGTAATCTGTAAGGGTTTATAAAGTAAAAAACAAAACAGATCAATAAAACTGAAAGTAAAAAGTTAATAAAAATTAGTTAAATTAAAATAACAACAACCGATGTTCTCACAGTATTCAGGTTATATCCAAATATAAATTTTTTGATACTGACTTACTGATACCAAAAATGGGTGGAGAACATGCTCATCTTTCCACTCATTCTGTCATATTACCACAAAGATGGTTTGAAGTAGTTACCAGATATGCCCATCATAGGCTTTTGGGGAAAATTTTTACGATTATCAAGCCTATACAGTCTCCCTATCATCTCTGAAAATTACAGAAATGCCACTCTGTTCTGGATGAGCAATTCTTTGTGTTGATCTTGGCCAGTCTGGGCATAATTCAGAGACAAAAAATCCTCAGATTTGATAATACTACTGGGTCATGATACGTAACTAGGTATTTTCTGGATATTTCTTAAAATATGAATAGCTGATTCCCAGCTATTTTTTCACAGGGTTATGAATTAGCAATTTGGGAAATTTTACACTGCCATCTTGACTCTGCCTCCTCAATTTGGGAAATTTTAATCCTAGCTCTATTCCTGATTTGTATGTGACCTAGGAACCAACCAAGCACTTTATAAAAGCATGAATTGGACTTGGAGTCAGAAGACTCAGAATTCATTCCTGGATATAACACGTATTTATACCTCTCCAGGCCTCCCTTTTTCCATTTAGAAAATGAAAGTGTTGGGCTAAATGACCTTTAAGGTCCCTTCTAGCCAGGGATGTGCTGTTAAATGTCTAAAAACTGGCTCTTGTAAAAGAAAAAAATGTATGCAAGCACACTTTTCAGTCTAATTCGCAATATTAACTTTTTTCTCATGACCTTAAGATGAGACAGTCAATAAAATCATAAATCAAGCTATGATTTGTAGCATCTGCTGATTTCTGAGGTTTAAATACACTAAAAATTTAGAAACGGGCTCCATTGAGTTGCCTTAATTTGTGCTGCTCTTGGCACAACCTTTCTTCCAACTCTATATTCTGTGAAGCCTCTGTCTCTTCCCTTTTCCCCACCTACCCTGGTCTAGCCTGGGCTGACAACCAAAGCTAAGTAACAAGCTAAGTGATTTTTAGTTTTTAGTATAATACATATATTATTGTTGTTGGTATTTATATATATCTACATGGGTTTAATATAGTACATAACAGAAAGGGGACGATAACATAGGATTTTCTTACCCCCCCCCCATTTTTTCCCTTTTTCTTTTAATATTTAATCTATGGAATAAAACAAGCATTTCCATAACATAGTACAATAAAAAAAAAAGATGTTTGCATATGAAACTGCAAATCCCTCGTGTACAACTTACTATTTCTTCTAAATATACAAAAAAAGTATCATATAAATTTTCCCCCTCCCCCCCCAGAGATGGGGGTTCCATGGTCTAGTGTAGGCACTCTTTTCTAATTAATTAATTAATTAACTTTTAGTTTACAACATTCAGTTCCACAAGCCTCTGAATTCCAAATTTCCTCCCCCCTCCTCCCTCTGATGGTGGCATGCAATCTGATATAAGCTCTATGAATACCTTTAGGGTAGGTATTCTTAATATGTCATCCATTACAGCCCCCCTCCCCCCACACACAATAAGCTTTCAATATAACTGGTTTCCTTTATAATACTATGTATTATATCATATGAATTTACAAATATTATTCTGAGAAGGGCTCCACAGTCTTCATCAGCCTGTCAAAGAGGTCTAGGATCACAAAAGGGGTTAAGAACCCTTTATCTACTGACTGAAACTGGTACTTTCCTCTAAGGTTCATGGTGTTAGATGCCCATGATTTCTCACCTCAGTTTTCTTCTCATGCCCACTTAGGCTCAGGGTTAGAGCTCTTGAAATTAGTTTTTTCAGTTGGGGACAATGATTGCCATCTTTGAATTGCCTCCTAGCATTGTAGTATCCAATTAAGTATTTATCATATCCTGAACAGGACAGATCCCTCAGAGATATTTATGAGGGAGAAGGGTCTGGGTGACTGCAACTATGCATCTGTGTGACATGGGGCTCGTTAAGGAGCCAAGGAACTGTAGCGAGGGTCTCTGAATGCCATCTATGTTCCCCATCTCTCCTAGAGCTGTTTCCCCTCTAACACAGCCACTCTTTGAACATCAATACTTTGCTTGGATGGGGAGACAGAACATAGAGTATTTTTCCCTTGCTGCTTTTATAAGCCAGCTGATTCAGGAGAGCAAAAGTAAAAGACAGCTTGCTTTTTAAACCAGCTCTCAGAGTCAGTGTTTTTGAGACTGAGTCTAAGCATTATATGCCACATCCTGTTAATGCCTTCAAGGATCTGGGTACATAAAGAATGCCTACACAGAGCTTTGAACTAAATTTAAAACCCATCACGACCCAGTAGTATTATCAAATCTGAGGATTTTTTGTCTCTGAATTATGCCCAAACTGGCCAAGATCAACACAAAGAATTGCTCATCCAGAACAGAGCAGCACTTCTGTAATTTTCAGAGATGATAGGGAGACTGTATAGGCTTGATAATTGTAAAATTTTCCCCCAAAGCCTATGATGGGCATATCTGGGAACCATTTCAAACCATTTTTGTGGTAATATGACAGAATGAGTGGAAAGATGAGCACGTTTTCTGACTCTGTTATAATGTAACTTTAACGACACTTAAACAGCAATCTCTCTCTCTCTCTCTCTCTCTCTCTCTCTCTCTCTCTCTCTTCCTCTCTCCCTCTCCCCTTTCCCTCTCTCTGCAGCAGCAGTCATGACTCAAAGAAAGCATTGTTTATAGCAGGCTCCCTTCCCCCCATCTTTTGACTTCACATTACCTGCTTTCCTCCCAGTCGCGGGATTTTTTGGTCTCATTGGGCTTTATGCAGCGAATATAATGGGGTGTACATTTCATCAGGGTGCTGACAAGGTCATTGGCTTGTTTCTGGGGAGAAAAGGAATGATACAATTTTAGATGCATAGAAGAGCCCCATTGCACAGCAAATTTCATTTTCTTTACAAGGCATCTTAATGGAAATATTGCTCAGTATAAATGAATCAATACAGCTTAAATTTAAGAAGACACCTGACTATGTATTAACAAAGTTTTTTGATTTTTTGCGTTCTTCTCTGCAGCATATCTAATGTCTTTGTTATGTTTCTCATACCAAACATGCTGATTGGAACATTTGTACAACTTGAATTTTGCACATTTAAGTCAGGAAGACATTTCTAGTGATGCCAATAAAGCCCATTTTCATTCAAAAAACAACCTGATTTAATATGACAAATACTTAGCAGATGCCTACTGTGAACAACATTTATTGTACAAGACACTGTAGGAGATTCAAAACTTGCACAAGTACCTGTCTCTACCCTCATATATCTTCCAGCACAGTGGAGAGAAAGACTCAGATCCAGATAATGATGCCGGATGATAATGCACCAGAGAGGTACAAAACGTAATTCTAAATGAGTTCTGAGGGGGAAGTAGCTAATAAATGAAATCAAGAAAGACTTCATAGAGGAGGTGATATTTTGGTTGATTTTTAAAGGACGGGTGGGAATTTAACAAAGATGGTGAAGGAAAACATTGTAGGCATAGAGAACATCTTGAGCAATGCCTTAGAGGGGAGAAAGTGCATGTTATGCTTAGGAGTCCAGCTTGGCTAAAGGTGATGTGATGGGGAAGAGACTAAAATCACATTCAAAAGTAGGTTGTTTCCAGTCTGTGGAAAGACTTGAAAACCAGGACTTTAGACTTAAGTAGGTAGTAGGGATCCACCAAAGATTTCTTAGCATTGGTTGGTTGTTGTTCTCCTTTGTGCTTGAAGAAGACCAAAATGACATCACTATGTTGGGGTCAAGGTAAATAAAGTGTGTCCAACTATGGCTGATGAGATCAATTCAAACTTGGAAGGCTCTACCTCAGGTTAGGCACAAATAGTCCATCTGAACATTTGGAGTGGGAAATGGTATGGGTAATATTTTAAGTGAGGCAGAGTTGCCCAAAGTCATGGCCTCACCCTCTCTTCCAGAGTCATCAGAGTCTAATGACAAGACAGAAGTCAAGACAAGTGGAGATGACCCAGTAGATGACCTTAGCATCTCTGAGGTGCCTAACCAAGTTCTAGGCACTCCATAGTGCCTACTTCAGGCATCTTCATGGCCACTGGAACAAATTGTTCTCATCCACCCATTCCACCAGGGCAAGTTTTCATGTGCTTGAGGTAGGGGTTCAAGGCCCGTCAATTACCTTCAACCTGGTTTAGCCTGTCTGCCACACCCCAGTAATCTTGGAATTATATGACCAGATCATATGACAATGTTATTAAGGATAAATGAGTGAGGATAGAATGGAGACAAGGAGATGTGTGAGAATGTTTTTTTCAACAACAGAATTTTGCAATTATTAGACATGAGAGTTGAGGGAGAAGGAAGATTCACAGATAACACTAAGGTTTTTAACATGAGAGGGCCACTGAGAGAAATAATGAAATCAGAAAGAGAAAGCAGGCTTGGGGAAAAGATAAGCTCAGTTTTATATGTCATGAATTTGAGGTGCTTGTGACACATCCACGAAGATAAAGACTGGAGATACAGATTTAGAAGTCATGTGACACCTCACAATTCCTAAGGAAGCACAGTACAGTATTAGACTTGGAAGTTAGGAAGACCAGGGGTCCAAATCTTCCTCTGACACTCACTAGAGATGACCATGGATGAGCCATTGCCAAGACAGAGAATGTTGAAGGAAGTTAAGATGGAAAATAATAGAACCCTGGAGGAACAGCTGCCTTAAGTGATTGAAATGAAGATTTCAGGAAAGGAGATAGAGAGGTCACATTTAGAGAAGCAGTAGTAGAACCAGAAAAAGTCCTCTCTCAATCCAAGAGAAACAATGGTAGAAATTATAGCAAGGATGAGAAGGATGAAGACTGAAAAAAGCTCATTTGATTGGGTGATTAGGAAGTCATTACTGACTTTCTCTTGAGTAGCTTCAGTATAATGGTGGGGACAGAAGTTAGATGGGGAAGTAATTGGGATTAAGTGACTTGCCCAGGGTCATACAGCTAGTCTGAGACTGGATTTGAACTCAGGTCTTCTTGACTCCATGTCCAAAGTGCTATCTAGCTGCTTCTGTAGACAACTTTTTAAAAACCACTAGGCAATCAGGGGTAAGAGAGAAGGATAGCTGAAGAGACTTAAGCATCCATGATTCTATCATACCAACCAAGAAAAACAGCACATAATTTTAATAATAGGAAGTAAAGTGACTCCATCCTTTCCTTTTAACATATGAAATGTATTCGGAACTCAAATCTGATTCACTTAGAATAACAAAGAGAAAAAAGAGTGAACAACTCCAGAGTTGGTTAAAACAAATTTCTCTCTCAGTCTTCCTACCAACCCTGCCCTTGCTCACCCCCTTTCTGAGTAGAGATGTACTAGACAGCTTTTAAGTATTGACTTTGCATCACAACTTCCACATATTAGCATTAGAAAAATCCAAAATACCAAAGATATAAACTTATGGGTCACATGATTCAGATGAGGGATGATGTGGGGAATACAAAAGGAATTTTGTCTGATGGGTAAAGCAGGGTCCAATAATGAAGTGGACAGAGGACAGTCATTCTGATTGAGAAAAATAAGTCACAGTTATTTTAGCTGCTAGATTTCTTTAAGAAAAACAGCAAATTATAAGTGACAATTTTCCCATGAAATGAAAAGGAAATTTAAGAGTCTAAGTTAGAATCTACTTTTTCCAAACACTGCTACAAAGGATTGGACAGCTAGGTGGTATAGTAGATAGAACGCTAGATGTGGAATCTAGGAAGACCAGAGTTCAAATTTGGCCTGAGACACTTTGATAGCTTACCTGTGTAAGCAGACCCTGGATAAGTCACTTATCCTCTCTGTATTTCCTCATTTGTACAAAGAGGATAATAAAGCACTTACTTCCCAGGGTTGTTGTGAGGATAAAATGAAATCACATTCGTACAGAGCTATGCAAATGTTAAAACACTATATAAATGATAGCTATTTTTATTAGCAGGCCTTCAATTTTCAGCTGTACAAATCCATGGCTGCCTACTGTGTACAGAACATGCTATTAGATAATAACTATATAGAAAAAAAAAGTAGGTTCTTAAACCCCACCCCCCCCCCCCGCCCCCCGAAGGCAGGGTAAAATCCAAGACAATTTTAACCTGCCTCCCTACCATGTGATTCAGGATGAATGCTAATTTCCTTTTGGTGCTATCTTTGTCCATAGGGTTATTTGTGACAGGAGCTCAATTTAAGTTAAAAAATGAATTGTTAAACACGATCTCAAATAAATGTAGAATTTGTTCTTTGCTACAAAGTTATTTAATAGCTAAATGCTAGATAAAATTCTGAAATGTAGAAAAAAGGTCACCATATCATTGAAATTGAATTTGAATCATTGATTAAAAGAATGATAGAATCTCAGATCCAGAGAGGGAAGGAAGCCATATTGCCCAATTTGCTCATTAGGAAATTGAGACCCTAAGATGGTAAGTGACTTGGCCCAGGCAGTAGAGGATTTCAGCACTCAGAATTTAGAGACTAGCTATTTGTTCATATAAACATTCTGAAAAGTTAACATCTGCCTCAACTCCAATTGGCTTCTATGTTTCTCTTATGGCTCCTAGCACATTTTTCCTTACATTTTAGTTATTTGCATAAATGCCATGTCTCCTTAAAAAATTAGCAAACTTTTAAAGATCCCTGAGGGCAGGGAATGGGTCTTATTGTACTTCCCATAACCCTCAGCCTTAACTTTTAGCCCAGAGGAAGGAAAGAAATAAGCAAGGAGACCCTTGTCCTTAAAAAATTGACAATGTATTTTGGGGAAAAAAAAGAAATGAACACGAATGAATTTCCAGGAAGCCTGTTTGTCTCTCTTAAAAGAAACTACAAGACCACAGTAATAACATAGGTCCTTTATATATAGCACTTAAGATTTAACAAATACTTTATATACACTATCTTATCAGATCTTCCCAACAGTTCTGAGTTATGTTCAGTTATTAACTTCATCTTGTGTTGTTCAGTCTTTCCCAACTTTTTGTGACCCCATTTGGGATTTTTTTTGGTAAGGATACTAGAGTAGTTTGCCATTTCCTTCTCCAGGTCATTTTACAGATAAGGAAACTGAGGGAAACAGGGTCACATAGGGAGTGTCTGAGGTCAGATTTGAATTAACAAAGTCTTGCTGACTCCAGAACCAATGCTCTAATCACTGTATACCTACTGGCCCATTTTAGAGATCAGCAAATTGAGGCCCAGAAAGGTTAGTTGGTGACTTACTTGTCTAGGTTCACATAGTTAGTAAACATCTGAGGTATGATTCAAACCCAGAACTTCCTAACAGAAAGTTCAGCATTCTATCTACTTACTACACATGGTGTTGCTTTGCTTCTTACTGAGGCAAATCAATTAGAGTCAACTTTTGATTAGGGCTACCACCTGGCAATCTGAATTAAAGCATAGTCTGAGGTGTCTCTTTAGGTATTGGGGGGGGAAGCATTTTCAAGTATAAGAATGGAGCCACTTGAGGCATTAGTTCCAAGGCTACAAATAAGAGAGGGAATAAACAGCAGAAGTTTCCTTGACCAGCCCTCATTGCTACAATTCTCCTGGGGTTTAAGCTATAAGGCCATCCCTGACCCTGAGCAATGATGCTATCCCTAAGCTATAATGAGTAGGGTTTTGCAATTTTTTGTTTTGTCAGAAGTTGAAGAAATAGAGTAGAAGCAGCCCCTGGAAGAGGGGAGAGGAATGGAGGTCATTCCTACCCACCCACTCACCATTCTCATGATGGCCATTCTAGTAATATGGATGAGAGAGGACTAGGTAGTTAAAAAAATAAAATCCTCTACAGGCCTGTGGCTGAAACTTGTCCATTCCTGAGTCAAGATATTGTCTCCAGAATATACTTATTAAAAATATATATATATATGGAGGGGGAGGTTCAAGGGAAGCAAACAGAGAGAAGCTGAGAGAGTTAGGTAACAACTTATACAGTATTTATTCAGAATAATCAATCTATTATTTCCTTGGCAAAAAATAGCCTATTAGTTCCTCAGCATAAGGTCCAAAGCAAATGGGGCCCTGGTCATAAAGAGGAAACAGGTAAGGGAAATACAGACCAAGAGGGCGCTTCATTAATGTAAGGCTTGAGAAGGTACTCTAAACATTCAGGGGCCATAGATGGGAATTAGTAAGCAGAAAATTAAAAAAAAATAAGGCAGAGGGGAGGAGTGAGGAATAGAAAGAAAAGGTGAATAGATGCAACCACAGAATTTCCAAGTTGGAAGGGATATCAGTGGCCTTCTTATATGAAAAGGAATCATTTATATACTGCTTCCCCCACCCCACCCAAAGCAACAAATGATCTTCAAGACTCTGCTTCAAGATCTATAATACAGGGAAACTCATTACCTGCCCAAACTGCCATTTTTAACTTTTGAATGATTAGTTGTTAGGAAATACACTCCTTGACTGAACTAAAAATTTCCTCTCTGCAGTCAAATATAAATTTCTTGACAGTGAAGACTTTTATTTTCTCTCTTTGTCTCTCTAGAGGCTAACACAGGATGTCAAACATGGAAGGCTAAAACTTTTTTTTTTTTAAGTTTTATTATAGTTTGCATCATTCATTTCCACAAGATTTTGAGTTACATATTTTCTCCCCCT